>JAEAOA010000172.1:0-139657 GCA_016746295.1 Potamilus streckersoni | reverse complement strand
TCCAAGACAATTTACCGTAGACAGAATAGTGATCTTGGTCACACACGTGAAAATGTAATGTTCACCTGTCTTGAACGTAATCGACAAAGAGGTGCTAATTTAAATAAGTGAAGGTGGCGATAATTGTGTATCTGTAGGAATTACTTGCAATTGTTCACGCACAAATCCACTTTGAGGGGCAGTAGAATCTAGTCTGTATATACAAGGTCTTCCAGTGGATCTTACCACGCTAGAAATTGTATGAGTGGTCACACTCGTCTTTTGCCACCCTCCAACTCCACTGGTTCGTATAAATATCTCACAATTACATTACCTAGTACTGGTTGTTGACCTCGTCTGTATTCATCGCTACGTGGACTATATATATATATATATATATATATATATATATATATATATATATATATATATATATATATATATATATATATATATATATATATTGTTATTGCATTAGAAGGTTTCATAAAAGTTGCACGAGTAATTTCATTATTTAATGCAGATATCACACATGGTACCCTTGCAACCCATTCACGAGATCGCTCACCGGACTTAAAGTCAGCAGATATTTCCTTTGCATATTGATATCCAAATAACCGCTCAGCAAGTGTTCGATTAAATCGTTCAACGATTGCTTGATCACGATGAATTTCAGTATGCCCTCGTCTGATTGTAACGTTATGTTTTCATCAAAGTTAATACTGCACCAAAATTTCTTTACCAGGATCAACTTGTAATAACTGTGGCCATCGTAGACCGCCACGTTGATAAATTCGCTCAAACGCAGATGCAACTTCTGAGGCTGTCTTTGTTGATAATGGTTCAGCTTCTTTATATCTACATGCAATATCAACAACAGTCAATGCGTATTTGTACGTGCGTGACTTTCGTCCACGTGTTTTAATAGTATCGTGTGGCAAAAACAAAATATCTGCTTGATGAACTTCGTTAGGAACACTGACATCAAAATGTGAATATTGATTTTTTTTGGTGGTGGTAGATAAATTTGCCATATTGCCTGTCGTGCTAACCAATTTGCAGCAACAAAACGTGAAACTTTTGCTGCTTTAGCAAGTTTCGTGATAGCTGCTTTACATCTCCAATACCCTCTTGGGCTATAATAAATGAATTCCATTATAATAATTATACAATTAATTACCAGCCCCTAAAATGATTTTAATTTTCATAGCGGATTTTATTTGAAAACTGGCGAGTTTCTCTCTAACAGATTTATTAGGTATAGAATTTAACGCATGAATCAATTTCACATCTGCGAGATGTCGTTGTTGCAATTCTTTACTTTTATAAGCAACGTCGTGAATATGACATGCTTGATCAATTTTATTTACTGGATACTCTCTTGCTCTTGGTTGATCTTGGTTATCGAGTCTGATATCGAGCCGAGTTCCAGGACCACAGTAATTATATCCTGGAAGATGTTTCTCACCAACCTACTTAGCCCATTGTAATCCAGGTAATTTTCCTAAAGAAGTAGCAATATCCTCACCTATCTTTGTTGTCCCTGAAATAAATTTATATTTTTGTGTACCACATTTTATACATTTACCTGTTAATGCACGTCGTTTATTTTTCGTTATTATTGTTGTTAATCCAGTGGTGGATGTAGATGATCTACATCGAACACAATATAGACTCATGTTATTAATAATATGGATACAATAATTGACTTTTCGGCTACAAGAAAACAGTAACCAGTGAAGCACCATCCAGCATTACCAAATTCAATAAGAATGATTATAATAGGTCCATCTGGATCAGGTAAAACACAATTATTGTTAAATTTATTAATGAGGTGGTTGAGATGGAACAAACTATATTTAATAGCACCGTCTGTAGATGATCAGCATTGTTACGAAGTGCTTAAGGATTTTAACGAGAAAGCAAAGTCAGTTAATAAAGACGGTGACGATATTATTAACTTTATTACAGATATAGATGAAGCCCCGTCTGTATATGATTTAATGGATTCATTATTAATCTCGTAGTATATGAAGATGTGATGATGGACAAACAATCTAATCCAGCTAGAATATTTTATCGAGGTAGACATAAAAATACAGACGTGATTTGTTACACAACGATAAACACAAATACCTAAGGTGATCAGAGAAAACTAATAGTTTGGTTGTGTTTAATGGAGTAGATAATTATACTCTACATAATATTTATTATACCTGGTGTTCAGGGGACATGGATATGAATAAATTAAAAAATTTCTTTTCTAAAGCACAATCTGTTCCGTTTGGATTTATAACGATAAATCTACATGATCCAAGATCAAGATATCGTGTAGGTCTAGATAAAATCTTGGGTTAAACTCCCCTTGACATTAAAGACAGACATACATATATATTAAACAGCCATTATAAACATTATCAATAATGAGTATTGGATTTGAAGAGGATACAAAACAGTTATTTAAACCTATCTCTGAGACCACTAAAGGTATTCAACCTGTGTTAGAAAAAAAAAGCTGAAGCAACTGAAAATATAGCAAAAAGAACTAAGAAAACAAAAAAGATTCTTGAAAAACTTCCAGAAGAAAAATCTGCTGCAATCCCAATCCCGGAAATACCCGAGAATACCGACCAGGCAGAAGGTGATACACAGAAAATACCAGGAAAACGCGAGGTAGGGTTAATATAAATGATAAATTTACCGAAGATGCCATTAATGGTATCAGACAGATCAAAAGTGTAAGACAATTAGCTGCTAGTGCTGTGAGAAGTTATAATAATCGAGAACAATATTTAAAACCTGAATATTCTGATTATGCTGTAGGTTACGATCATTGGTACAAATGGACATTTAGCATACACTATGACGTTAATCAAGCTCGAAACGACGATCCAATATATATATATATATATATATATATATATATATATATATATATATATATATATATATATATATATATATATATATATATATATATTGCCTTCATGCAATTACCCCCAGAACAACAACAGCAATTGATAAAGCAACAAAAAACAACAAAAACAAGAAATGATAAAACAACAAAAAGAACCAAAACCATTTGAGCAATCACTTCGTGATTATTCAGTACCACCAAAAACACCATCAAAACCAATTACAAAATCACCATCGAAACCAAGTGAAGAGGAGGAATTTCAAGACGCTTCCAGCGCAACTGGAAGTGGTCTAGGAAGTGTTCTTATTACTTGTCCCAAGAATTACTTGCTGATGTTGAACGACTAGAAATCCTCATTGGAGGAAAACGAGCTGGTAATAATTCCCCAGAAATTATTAATGAAGCAGCAGATATTTGTAAACGATTATTTAGTGGTGGTATTATGGACATTGATGTGTATCGATCACTCATTAATGAAATTGCCGATGATTATTATAGTGACTAAGTCACAGTGATTAGATACTGTTAGTAATAAAGTCAATTAATAATAAAATGATTGTGCATGGTGCTCAACGTGGACCTACCATGGTTAGGGTTATAAACTCTCGATTACCAGTATACAAAGCAACCTACGGAGATGGACTAGGTGATATTGTTCAGGGTCTGTTTAGAAGAATAGCTCCAAAAGCAATACCAATTGCAAAGCAGCTGGGTATGAAAGCTATTGATATTTTTCGTGAAAATGGTATAGACGCTGCTAGTAACCTTGCTAGCAAATCATTCTCAGCCATCAAAGACAGACTAACGCGATTAGTACGCAAACCACAACCCGTCGGACCTCAACAAGTGAAATTGCCCAACACTGAAGTGATGCCCGCAAATCTAAGTAAAATAATAAATCAAGCCGCTAATCAAAAACTAGCGGAGTTAGTTGATGTCCCAATGTCGGAAAAAGAAAAAATATAACCGCTAGTCTGATAGCAGGAAGTGGTCTCACTTCCCGAAGTGGTCTTCGTGTTAGACGAAGATGATAATAATAAAGATGTTTAAACGCATATCTGACCCCGCATTTGACATGAACGCACCAGTTCTTAAAGATGAGTCTGTGCGTGATGATCAGTATTATTCTTATGACGCCCGAATTCCAGATCAGCGTGGACGAATCGAATTACATGTTCAGTATACAAGTAGATATTTTCTACCCGCTTAAGCATTTATTGAAGTCGAAGGTGATGTTTTAAATAACGCTAATCCTGCAGCACCAGTAGCATATGCAGCCGATGTTAGTGTTGGTTTTGTTAATAATGGTATTATGGCGTTGTTTGATAGCGCTACGTACATGATTGACGGAAAAAATATTAAATCAATTCAGAAAGACGTTGACGTTGCTACAACAATACTTGGTCTTGCAAGATACAGTGAGAATTACTCAAGATCAACTGGTCCATCAATGATGTTTGCAAAGGATACAAATGATTTTTCAGAAAGTAAAAATATGACTATTGGTAATGTGGGAAATGCCGCCGGGGACAACACTACCCCTGCAGTATTATCGATGAATGCAAATTTTAACTTAGGATTTGCAGTGCGTAAATCAATGTTAAAAGGTGATAGAAGAACATTTTCATGTGCAATTCCACTGTCACATATCTTTGGATTCTGCAGACATGTACGTAAGTTGTTTTTTTGGAGCTAAACATGAAATTATACTCGTGCGAAAAAGCTCTGATGATGATGCAATCTGGCGACCTGGTGCAGCTGATGCTGGTAGAGTCATACTGACCAAACTTACCCTATGGATGACAATAATGACTCCATCAATATCTGAAGAAGATCGGTTACTATCTTTTATGAGTCAAGGTGGTAAATCAGCATTATCATGGTTAACAACAACCACAGATAGTGTTCAGAGTACAATTAACGGTTTATCCACATGGCAAATAGCTTCTCAGCAAGGTGTTTCTGCGCCGCGACATATATTTATTACGCTTGAAAATACTGCACGAATAAACGATCAATATGAAAGTATTATGCTTTTTATAAACTCGGTGTTTCTGAGGTTTCACTAAAAAAATGGACATTAAGAACCATCCGAGGATATTTTGTTAAATTTCGATCAAAATCACATAGCTCCTGCGTATCATCGATTAATGACATTCATGTTACGTGATCAAAACGTTGATACTGGTTTACAAATATCTCAGCTGGATTTTACAACGCAGTATCCGATTTATTACTTTTCACTAGAACATTTAGATTTAACCAGACAATCAGTAGTTGATATACATTTTCGAACTCGTGTTAATAGAGATCTTGGAGTTATTCCTAATTACAGAGCAATTGCTGTTATACTCAATGACAAATCAATGTTACTCGAAGGTGTTGGTGGACGAATGAGAATCATTGATGCGCCAGTAGAGAACATGTAACACGTAATTAGATCATTTATGAATATTATAAATGTCATACAATCACGCTAATGTTACCCTAACTCCTGGTCAGATAAAAAGACTGCAATCAGCATCAAACAATAACTGTGGAATAAAAATATCGTTGAAAAAAGAACAGATGAGCGGTTCAAATAAATTATCGTTGACCGATTGTCAATTCAAAAGCTTTAATGAAGCAAAAAATCAAATAAGGCGTCAAATTTAGTCTTTCTGCATGCGCTATCAAAGATACTTTTAAAACGGGTGGTATATTTCCCCTTCTCGCAGCTATACCAGCCTTAATAGCCTCTGCAGCCACAGCTGTTGCAAAAGCAGCTGCATTAGGCGCTGTTGGCATTAAAGAAAGCAACCGGACGTGGAATCAAAAAAAAAAGGGAAAAGGTCTAAGACTTCCGGGGACCCCGCCTTCATGGTACGGAAAAGGTCGAAGACTTCCAGGGATAGTTTACTGATCTCGTCTATGTCTAATTTTGATTTACTCGATGCTGCTAAAAAAAATTAAATATAAAAAATTTCAGGGGTGTTTTTATGCGCGATCAATTACCAAAACAACCTAACAGTACTGAAACCGGTATTATTAATCTAGATAAAAACTCTGGACCTATCACGCATTGGGTAGCGTATGCAATTGATACTCGTGGAATTATCTATTTTGATTCATATGGATTAGCGCCACCAAAGGAATTTCTTCATTATGTTAGTAATAATACTGTTCCAATCTGGTATTCAAGGCTACCAACACAAACATTAACTGATCCACCAATATGTGGTCGTGAAGTACTTGATGCTGTATCCATGGCACCGCATGGAAAGCCACATCATAAAGTCGTGCATGAATATACCGCATTGTCGCATTTGAACAGACATCAGTAAATATATTGGTAGATATTTACGGAAGATCTGCTCGTGGCAAAGCTCAGCATCAAGGTGATTTATCTAAATATACAACCCACGATCAACTCAGAAATCAGATTGATGATTTATTAAATATTACAAAAGTGGATCAAAATGAAGTCGTTGTTTTTCAGGACAAACAAGGACGATTAAAGACAAGCAATATACATCTACCAGACGTACTTATGCGAATTCCTACTGCAGTTGCTGATAATATCGTTACTTTCACTGATCAGGGTAAAATACAGGATTCCGGTAAGTCAGTTGACGATTATGTCAAGACAACTGGCGGTGTATTTAGTGGAGACGTTATTATGAACAAAAATAAAATTACAGATCTTGGATATCCAACCACAGATAGTGATGCTGCTACAAAAATACGTCGATGATACGGAAATTCCAATAACGACTTTGTTAACGACAATCAATGATTGAGTTGCTGCATTTAGAACTGAGTTTTCTAATCACATACAAATGTTTCTAAATTTTCGTAGAAATATAAACAAAACTAATAACGAATCCTTTGGAAGTCCACCAAATGTTGATATAAAACTTACTGATATTAACAAAAAACTCAACGATATTATTAGTGGAATTCCGGATATTGTTAAAAAAAGAAGTCTGATTAAAATTTCTCACAAACAGGTCATCAACATCGTATACGTCGTCGGATCAGGCGCAGCTACATGGACACAACGAAATAAAACCATCAAAAACACCACGGAGTTCGCTGGTATATATATATATATATATATATATATATATATATATATATATATATATATATATATATATATATATATATATATATATATATATATATATATTGTCTGTGTTTAGCGCTGCAGAATTTAACATACTTACCACATCTCCATTAGCTAATAAATTATCTAGAACCGTATCTGTAATAATGGATACAGATTCTGAAGAAACGTTCACGTTAGAATCGTTGGATAGAAGTTTGTACTCCGTTAATTACTGGTGGTGTCTGGAATTTGTAACTAAATCTCCCATTTTAATTATTTAATTAAATGACGTCTTTAGGTATAATGAATCCGATGACAGAGTCACTCATTGATGTTGAACGTCAGATATAATCAGGCGTGTGTCAGACTGAACTAAAATAAAAAATATCATCGACAAATACACGTTGAAAGTAAAAAATATCGCAGACGCATGGTTGTTATCGATGTAGTAGTTTACTCGGTTTCTGCTGTTATTGCTGGAACCGGATTATTATTATCAACAACATGTGCAGGTATTCTCAGTATTATCGCTAAAAAAATATCTACATGTACGAGCGATAAATTACGCGAGTACATGATGAAATTACACACAGCAACAACCTCGCATCTTTCTTTGTACCTTAGTGATGATAAAATATCGGATGAGGAGTTCGTTATGATAATGAAAACCTACGATGAAGCATTCGTGATGGAAAATAACGCATCATCTAATGACAATAATGAAAGGATAGAGAATTAAATAATAAACATGACAATAATGTCTTATTCAAGAGAACTATTGCAGCAGATCGTCACTAATACGAAGCCATCAAAAACTGTGATATCAATAAGTTCGACCAATCCTGAATTCAGCGTCAACTTTCCAACTGCAATTCCAGTAAAAGAGATAGTATTATCTCAGTTACGCGTTTATTACAGCTGGCCTAATATTAGATCAAAATCATTTGGTGGACTACAGGCAAATAATTCATTAGTATTCGCAAATAAGAATAAATCTGATGGAACTCCCGATTGGCAAGTAGTTAGTATTCCAACTGGCAGCTATCAAATAGAGCAAATAGATGAAGAATTCCAGCGCAGAATTAAGTCTATAACCGGAAAAGAGTCAAAGATAGATATTACTATATACGAACCAACATTATTTATCGTCGGTGATTGAAATACATTCTCCTGAGTATGCTGTGGATATTTATCAAAGTTCGATTAGATCAGTGTCAGGATGGCCTGAAGTTGCATCTGTTTATCAGGTTCCACCAGAACCAACTCAAAATGAGTTTAAAACGAGTGAAGAAAAATTCATTAAAGATCCAGAATATCGAGAAAAATATCCATGGCACTATATAAAATTTGAATTTTATCTAAACAATAATAATCATTACTTTACCGATTTTGACGGTAAAAGGATTCCACAGATAACTAGATCAATATTTAATATTATCGTAGACCCCAAGACGCAGCATACTAAAGATATTGTTGATGAAGAATTTTTTATAGATTTTTTAGATACTCTTAAACTTGAATACGATAAAACGTTTAATGATTTAAGAAATTTACTTACTTCATTATCACAGCATTATGATCATAATATAAAGCAGCAAATAATTGAGACAAAAAACCACTTAAATGGTATCCTATTCGATTTATACATCGCCAATCGAAGTATTATAAACATTGCAACTGATCTTAGTAGAAATGTTTACGCTAATCAAAAAAGTAAGCAATTATTTATTAATCATTATAAACTAAAAGAAAATGATTTACAAACAGTTATTATACAAGTTCTAAATAACACTAAAATGATGAAATCATTAAATGATCTTATTGAAGAATATTATCCGGGAGTAATTCAATCGTGGAAACAATAATCCCGTTTCCAACTGATCTCGGATATAATAATGACCCATATGGAACAGGACGTCATATTTCACCTAATATTGTTAATATAACATCTACCATCGCACTGAATCTAGTATGCGATGTAATTGATAGCAGCTACCACGTTGACCTTTCTAAGTCTAATCAGGCTCAGCAGGGCTACATATTATATTCGTCCAGCATTCAAACATCTCCAGGGTGGCTTATTGTATCTGAGCCAGTAAATCAAATCTACCTGCGTGTTCATAATCCATTATTGTCAAGAATGAATTTCAAACTCTCAAATCAGGATGGAAATATAACTGATTTGAGAAACGAAACTATATATTAATTTATACATATGCTCGTAGATTGGTCTAGATAAAATCTTTGGTCATCTTGCTCGTAGATTGGTCTAGATAAAATCTTTGGTCATCTTGACTATCAATAGCAGCAGGCAGGGTGAAGGACAACAATTGGGTCGCTTTACGAGTAAACAAAATCACCTGACAAAATCATAAAAAATACGTCAACAATAATATAACAAAAATGAGCTAACCTCATGAATTTGTCAAGTGTATGGAAAAAGTTAGACTTTAGTTTAGCGTTGTTGACGTATTTTTTTCAGCCTCTGCAGGAACCTTTTTTTGGTTAATGACTTGAGCAAACTTTTGTAGGGTTCACCCTGCCTGCTGCTCCTTGTTCCTGGCAATTTCAGTCCTAGTCATCTTCCTCGTCTTAACTGACATGGCAATAGACTTTCCGCGAATCAAGCTAGTAATGGGGCTATTTGAATAAATCCGCCTCTTGTCCGTAGAGAGTTGCCCTGACAAGATTATTTTAGTAGACGCCTAAAAAATAATGTGATATAGATTTGTCTTCAGCAAAATAAAATTGTTACATATTGCCAGAAATAAAACAACAGAGAAATAATTGGAACATGTATAGATATGCATAAATTAATTGGCAAATTACCAAAACCAAAAGGCCGTTGGATATTGCCAGTGGATACATAGACTGGACCTTATAATCCTCTTGATAAACAACTTGACGAAAACGATAATCCTCTGCCAGGACAAGATCCTACAATCGAGCTGATGAAATAGCAATGCGTCATGATATTTGCTACAGAGACATTGAACGTCCAGACAGCGAACAAAAGAATTACAGCCGCGATAAAGTAATGTTAGACGAACTTAGTGATATGAAACCTGTAAATATTTGAAAACGTATTGACCGAAATATGGTCCAGGGTTTTATTGAAAAAAATAAAAACTCGGACTCGGATAGTCTAGACTCAATAAGTATGATGATCTTGCCGTGGAGACGCAAGCGTCTCAACTACACAACTCTAAAATAGGTTTCCGCAGCGTAACGTTGTCGCAAATGCTGTGGATAAAATCTGAGCGGTATATTTAGTTGATATGTTAAATCTAGCTCAATTTAACGTTGGCGTTGATGGCGCTCAAAAAAGATGTTTTTCTAATGTAGATGATTTAGTAAATAACCGTTTTAGTATACCCGTTTCAGATAAAACAGAGATATCGATAACAAATGCAATTAGATAAATTATTAACACACTAAGAAATCCAAATAGAATCCGAACTGATCATGAAGCAGACTTTTTAATTAAAAATTTGAATAGTTTTGGAACAAAATAAAAAATATTAAAAATTATGTTAATAGAAATGACGGAAAAAGCGTCATCGTTGAAAGATTTAATTGCACGCTCTACGACAGGATTCATTGGTATTTAAAAGTTAAAAATACGAGTAAATATGTTGACAAGTTACAGAAAATTGTTAACGAATATAATAACACGACACACCAAACCATTAAAATATTACCAATTAACGCGATTGCAAATCCATTATTAGCAAACGAAAACATGTACCGCAGATATAAATTTAAAGTTGGTGATAAAGTTAGAATTTCTATGACCAAACACAATCATTTGGAAAAGCATATACTCATAACTGGAGCGAAAAAGTATTTGTTGATAAATTACTTCTAACAATACAGTTACATAATCGTTAAAAGATTTATTAGGTGAGCCTCTAATTGGCAGTTTGTACAAGGAAGAACATCTGAAAACAGATAAGATATATTTGTTATTGATAAAGTTATTTAAAAGTGCAGCAACAAAAGTTTGTTAAATTGTGTGGGTATAGCAATAAATTTAATAGATGTGTACCAACTGAATCGATTTCATCGACTGCGATCAAACAATGTTTTTAAATTTCTTCGTATTTCATTAGTACTGATTTACATTTTACAGGTTTACATAAAGAAGTTAAATATAATTTTCTTGCCTCATCAACTGGTATTAAATTAAATAATTTAACAAAAATAAAATCGCATTTTATATTTTTAGTTGCTCAGCTATTTTTTTTACCCTTAATGTTTTATAAGTTGCCAAATTATTTGATGCTCTGTGATAGTAAAATTAAATTTTATTATTTTTTAGCAGTATGGTACTTAACATCATATCGACCAGTTGTTGGTTTTATCTTTGTCGTCGTAGTAAAGTCGGCCGACATAGAGAAGAGAGAAGCCAACATTGATTCCTTTTTACGTGTATTAACAGGAATCTTCAAAATAAATTCAAACAAAGGAACAGTTTTGAAAGTGTCACAATCTAGTGCGTCTGATGCAAGGCTGAACAGTACATTAGTTTTCAGTAGTTTCATCTAAATGTTCCTATCCATGGTTTATGTTTTTTTTTCGGCAACATGAAGCATGTACTTCGTTTTGTGGGGATAAATGTACGCCATTTCCGGCTGGCGTTCTCTTTAGGTGGGAAATCGTAGCTAAGTGGTAGCAACTGCGTTGTATACGTCTTTTTCGAGTAATTAAACTATTATTTCTTCTTGATACTTGATAATTTGTTTGTTCTTTTTGTGCAAGTATGACCACTTTTAATCATATAATTCAAATCTGATATGAACAGAGAAGTGTTGGAATGTAGCATGTGACTTTCAAAGATTTTTCTATTAACCCGAATGCAGATATTATTCATCAAATTGTGGTTCTCAAATGACATCCTGGCGTGTGTGCCGGGCAGAAGAGAAAATAAGTTAAAACGTGGAAATTGAAGGATTACAAAAACATTTTAATTAGCCGTAAGGGGTATGATGAGCTGCAAACTGAGGGTTTCAAAACATTGCCTTTGGCATCCAAGCGTGAAATGAATTTCGAACCACTGACCTTTATACAAAAGCATACATTCAGCTTATATACCAAAGAAGATCCGAAATTAGTTGTCTGCATAATAATAATGTGACGATGGTACGATCTACAGCTGTAGTGTTAAAGTGATCATATCTACAGGTTTAGTCCTGAAGTGATCATATCTGAACTGTAGCATTGACAAGGTCATATATACTGCTGTAGTTGTTGAATCATAATGTCAAACAGGATTATTTGAAAGTGGTTAGTGCTAAAGTGGTCGAATCTGCAGTATTGCTAAAGAGGTCAGATCTACTGCTGCATTGCTAAAGTGGTCAAATATATACAGCTGTATATCTGCTAAGATTGCGAAGAAATAATCGAAGTATAAAGTGTTCCGCTGGGTCATCGGATATATTTTTTATTCTATGACTCACCAGAACTCGTGAACAGGGAGTTTCTAATGAAAAGTAGCAGCGCAAGGACAAATGATGCTTCTATTGAACAAATAAGTGTTATTTAGTATGAATCAATAAATTTTCAAATACAAACCTTCTGCACACGGGACATATTCAAGCAAACTTTTGCTTTGAAAGTTTTAGCACGATTCTCTCTGTTATGGCAACCTTATTTATTTATCTTAGAATGGTGGTGCTCAGCAGTTAGTATGTGCTTTTGAGAGACTGATGTATGTAAGTTGACGTTGTTTGCATTTTAAACATGCACAGTGGATAGAGTGTTGACATACCTCAATTCTATATTTATGTAATATAGCTGAAATTCCTTTGGATATTGGACTTTTGGAAATTTTCAATGATTTTAGCACACTCATAACTAAAATGACTGCTCCCTTGTCCTCCAAAAATCAACCTGAATTTGCTTAAAGTACACTCTCCTTGGCAGCTATTAAAATAGGAATATGATTTTTGCCAAACTAGATAATACCAGCGTCTAAACGTGCAAAGAATGAATTACCAAATATATAGAATGTAAAAGAGTTATCGACTCTTTTATTACTATTTACCTCTGAAGTTCGGGAAGTGAAAATAAGGTCTCACCGGACAGTTGTTTTGGCAAATTTTCATTCGACGATGACCTATTGCAAAAAAATGATCATAATTTTACAATAAAGATACAAATAAAAACTAACTTATGATTTTTGTTGAAAGGATGCTTGTAAGATTCTGACTAAGGTATTAATGTTAATTCCTTATGCAACTGGTGGTTTTGAAACTGAACCTATACTACCACCAACCCCTCTTTTTTACATTCATTTTTGACAGAAAAGAGCTATTTTCAACCTATTCCTGTGAGAAGCAGGCTAACAGACTCAGTATGAACCTTATTGATCTTGAAAGTTCACTAGTACTAGTACAAATTAACATACTTTTCATCACCCCTCAACCATTTTTAGATATTTACCTCTGAAGCAGACACATGTAAATATGTAAGCCAAGTCGGATGCACATTTGCAGCCCAAGTTACGCATTTGATCTCCAGTGCTAGTCTAACTGTGACAGGCAGTCACCAACAATGCAACCCATTTACAAGCCTAACTCAAAGTAAATGTAAACCACATTACAGATTTAGCTTATGTGTAAATTTATAAATGCTAGGGTTGTGATAATCAGGCTCATGCCTTCTACCTTAAAAATTAGGGGGGTGTCAAAATATGAAACTATCCAGTAAGACCTTAATAATTTAAACAGCAGTCTGATTAAGGGAAAATCTTCTTATTTTCAAAACATTGGGCAATTTTAAATAAAATGCAACCTTTACATGTGTAAAATTCAAGCTTGCTTGTTTCCTTTTGCTTATTGCTTTAATCGATGAGCAAAAGCCATCAAACAGAGCAACCACTATGACAAACTTCATCTATTACTTTCCCCACTGAAACATACCATTTCCTTATAACATGCCAGTTTCATCATTTTTCATAACCAATACACTCTGTATCATTAGTGCCGAGTGATATCAAAAACATCTGACAGCACAAATAATACAACTCTTCATGAAATCTGAAATTGTAGTGAATAAAAGCTGCAAAGGAAGCCAAGCTGAATCTCTTGTAAAATAGCTGCAGAATGTACATGCTAAGTACTTGAAAGAATAATAATGATGCACAGCATATATGAACTGACCAGTATTCTCTCATTGATTTAATAAAGAAGGTCATATCTGTGTTAAAAAAAGAGAAATCAGAGGTGAATGTATAAGGGAGTTAACTCCTTGGCTAACCCAAAAGTGACTGACCAAAGTTTGTAAACAGAACCAATTCATTTAGGAAACTTCAACAGTGAAATTCTATACCCAGACTCAGCACATCTGCTGAGTAGACATTATGTATGGAAAATGTAGTTTCACCCCTCTAAGGTCACTTTTGGGTCATTTTCATACTGGCCAGCTTATATTGTTGCTGAAGATGCTGCAGACAAGTTTATTTTCCAAGTGATTGTAACATGCCTAAACTCACCTCTAAAGTAAAAAGAAAATCATGCAAAATAAATCAGGAGAGTTGATAAACACAGTTTAGAAAGGGACATTCAGTTCTTGCAAGTTACCAAAATTCCAGTGAAGTTGATTATGGTGCACCTGTTCCTGTGAAAGCCCCACAACATCTGATGTGGCTGACTACTAATGAAACCTTTGATGTCAGCCTGGCTTTCAATGTCTCTTCACCAAGTATGCTACCAAACACCTTGAGGCCTAGAAGAAATGAAAGCAAACTATAAAATGGAAAAACTGCACATAGGATCATATAGATTTTTCGGGAGTAATTCTGAAATCAGACTATTATGTGGATCAGATAATTACAAAAGATTATAGTAGACTCAGAAACAAAAACTACAAAATGTAGAAGTTTAACTGCTCACAACACAAAATGTTATGTCCAAAAATGAATCATAAGGTTGATATGCTGGACGTTTAAATTCTTGTGAATAAAATAAAAATTCAGAGTATACTACTTCAAAATCAAAAGATCCATGCTAAAATAACAGGTTTTTATTTTTCTTCTATTTTAGTTTCGTTACTTTCGTTATTCTAGAGGAAGATCCAGATGCCTTTTCTTAGCGAATACTTAAAAACAATACAAGTATATAGAATGATGTAGGGTTTACATTTAGCAAAAGAAATTATTTATTTGCATGAAAACTTTAGGAGTTGACACACACACACACACACACAAACATAATATATATATATATATATATATATATATATATATATATATATATATATATATATATATATATATATATATATATATATATGTTCCAGTAGAAATCCCATTGGGGAGAAATTGATCCACAACAGGTTTACAATTAAGCAATGGCAACAGTTGCAGTGACTATAAAAATAAATAACATTGGTCAAGTATGGAGTTTTGTCCCTATGTTCAATTTAAACAACGGTTTACATAAACCAACAAATATTTGTGTAATGAGCAACAAAAGCACATATAAACTTTGTAACGTAACTGTTAATAAGTTGTAACATAGACAATATTTAAAGCTGGTTTGAACTAAAAGGTAAAATTGACATATGGTATTGATAATAAATAGTTCTTTAAAAAATAAATTTCTTTCGCGTTTATAAGCAAATTATGTTTTCAGCATGAATGAATAGTCCAGGTTGTATTGATATGCTTAGAGGAGTGTCATAGCGTGACAATATATTGACTAATCATTTCTAAACTAAATTTGACTGAGACTAAGTACCAAAACATTTTTGACTACATCAGCTGTCTTTGAACAAGAGTTACAGCAGTTCAAGATAATAATTCTATAGAAACACTTTTACACATGTAGGGTGTAAAGGAAACACCTTTACACATGTAGGGTGTAAAGGTGTTTCTATAGAATTATTGAATTTTTGTACAGGAAGGATTTCCATGGGGTTGACACTGAGTTAGAGTTAGTGGTTACTCGAGGCTGAACACCAATGAAACAAGTTAAATTTCCAGTTAATGTTTAGCAAGCAACGAGTACATTGTTTTTGCTTAAGACTCAAGCAATGATGTATGAATAAAAATGGAATTTGTAAGCTAAATCAAAGAGAAAACAACGAAGAAATCTTCTATTTTGTTTCAGAGTATTCATTTGGCAATGAAGCTCTTTTATGTGTGTATGATTATGCTATCCTTCCTGTCACTGTCTAAGTTTGTTGTCTTTATCAGTCACGAGCAGTCTCTTTCTATCACTGTATTTGTGTTTCAACCAATTGGTATAGAAATTTGTACATATATCATTTGCATCACCATATACTGTAACACATCTGCAAATTGGTTTGGTTAGTTTGACGCTCTTGTCTAAGAGACTTACTAGGTACAAAAATCGTTAATTAATGATCTCTTTAAAAATTATCTTTTTGGACATATCACAAATTTATTTTACTTTTATCTCCACAAATTGTAACTGTCACTCTTCTCCTTTAGATGCCCCTTTTGCTTGTCAAATACACCATTGGTAATCAACTTCAAAAGTCCTTTTTACTTTTTCTATATGGTAGTCAATTACAGATATGACATTAGGTCCTGGTTGGTGTGTGTCACGATTGCAGTCCAGGTATCAAGAAATGTATAAACTTGGATATATTAATACCACGTTTGATGTGTAAACATCCCAAAAGCAGTGCTAATTGATTATGCAAATCGCCAGCCACCCAGATTATAGAATAGCCGCCAGTCAAAGGGCTTGTAATCCTCGCGTCCAGGTGTTAAACTTTGGTTCAGGGATCAAAAGGAAGCAGCAGGGAGAACGGGGCGTGTTCTCACCCACCACGTAGACAGACATAGAAGACATTGGCAACTAAGTTTGATTGGGACATACCACAGCAACATCCAATCGGAATTAAGATAGAGAGTGGGATTATATCTTAGATCAAAATTATAGCTTAAACGTGCAGAAAATCAATCAGTATGACTGGGCAGATTAAGAGAAGTACATCTTGCCGTTTATAAGAACTAAGGAATGTTACGATCAGAATTGTAAGAGAAGGAAAAGCTTTGACAAGGTCAGTAAGCTATTTGCTAGATTTTTACAAAACATCACTTCGTCATAATTGTAAGTATTTTTAGCATGTATACTTAATTACTGGGATTGTTTTCAAATGTAGAATTACCTTGTAGTGTTTCATTTATAAGCGTAACTGAGACATTAATTTGAGCTTACATAGAGAATTAGGTAGATTGCTAATTTTTCAGAGTTACTATTATAACTCGCTGGTAGGTTACTTGGTAGTAACCAGTACCTTTAATAATGCGTTATGTTTAGAGTTGACACATATTTAAATTGGAGTTTAGGAAAATGGATGATGTATGTAAGATTAGTTACAATTGATGTGTGAACATATCAGAGCATGGTTATTTGAATATTTGTATATCTGTATGAGTTGTGATGTAAAGGTGTGCATCTGAGTGTTGTTTATTGGTCAATGTAATGGAATTATGAATATATCCTGATGTGAAGCAATATATTGTGTATGTTTAAGAGTAATTGATACCGCGGCATTATTATTTTGTGTTATTATGTTGTGTTTTACCATACAAGAATATATGCGTATTTCGGTGTAAATGAATGAGTGACCAGTGAAATTTAATAGCCTTTTTTGATGATAGACTGTGTGTAGTGTCGGATGTGAGCGCTGAGAAAAATACTGTACCATCCTTGTGTTTTCACATGAAAATTTTCAGGGAACAGTACTTCCAGTACAAAATCGTAGTCCCGAGTCTCTAAGGGAAAGACGGAAGTGAGACTGACAGTCAATTCATTGTCAATAACGTGCAGTTGACCTAGAAAATAGGGATAGAAGGGCAGGAGGAGGAAATTGGTCTGGAGGAGGAAATATAGGAAGAGGTGAAGACCTGGAGGGAGTCAGGGAAGACGAGAGGAAATTGTGAGATAGAGAAGAATATACAGATGAGTAGTACCCAAGGACAGGTGGAAATCTCTACGAATAAAATTATGGGATAGGCTAGTAAAAGGTCAAGCGGAAGCAGTGCATTTGGGAAATTAGAGTTATACACAATCTAATTGTTATTGAATTGCTATTAATGAACTGCAACCGTTTTTGTATCTTAAATCATTTAACCGTCGGCATTGCTGACTTGAAGGCTCAGAGCTGTACATCTGACTTTCAATAAATCAACTTCCAAACTAAAATCGAGTCTGCATGGGACTTCTACAATAATTTAAATAAATATTGGAAACACCCCACCAAATCCCCCACAATATAAAACCTAACAGTGGGCAACCTTCTACAGTGTATATATTTTTTTAAACTGAGTTGTATATAAGGATTCGGATGTCTGTAATGAATGCGGGAAGGGGTTCACTTTGTGTGGTATTTCACTTCGTTTTTAATTTCAAATAATAAGATTTTGGTTCTCTCGCTATTTTACCATTATTACAAAGAATTTTTTCTGTAAGTCTGAAAAATCAGTTGTTCTGGAGTTGTCCATGATAATATGTTAAGTTGCGTGTCAGCCCTGTTTGTCACTGCTTACTGTGATACTTGACTTTCACCAAAAATTAAAATAATGAACTTTAAAAAGTAATGATAGTTGCATTATGTTATTAATTTTACAGCTGATCTGGCATATATTCTGACAAAGCCTACAGACCGAATGCTTGTGTATCTGTTGATTATTTTATCTCACCAGCAATCCGAGAAATTCATCCTCATTCCACTTTTTAATTAACATTAACACAGTCAGTGCTTCCCATATAGAAGATAGATTCAGCAAATTATGTAGACAGTTTACTTGAATTTTTACATATTGTACTGATGGTATAAAATAGCAATAATTGGAATGATATGATAGCACACCACAGATACTTCAGCAGCAGAGGGGGTGAACCCTACAAATTTTTGCGACAAAATCGATTAAAGCCTCAGAATGCCAAATGGAGCCTTCCTACGAAATCTCATATTTTAACCAAAAAAAAAAATAAAGACCCCATTTTACAAATGGAGCCTTAGCGATTTTGTCGCAAATACATTGTCATAACCACCCTCAAAATTGCTGCCATCTACGTCGCAAATATGTTGTCATCTCACCCCCCCCCCGCTGCTGCTGATTAATACAAATTATTTGTTAGCTTTTCACAAACAGACTAATCGATAATACTTCACCACGTAGATCAATCAAATTATTTGACTGATCGTTGAGTGTAAAATTAATTCTAGTTAGTAAATCATTTTGACATTGCATATAGACTGGATTAGTCGGATTCTCAACAATTAAAAATCCGGGGGGGGGGCTGTTGGTGCAAATGAATAAAGAATGTAACCTTGTCGGGCTTGATTTGATTGTTCCATATTAATTTGATAACTTCCTTCGATTACATCACACGTTAAATTAAGTGCGATCACCGATGAAATATTCACATTGTTCGGTGCGATATGTCTACCGTCGCCGTCGGGAGAATTATTATGAGTGAGGATAATAGGCTTCGGCTGGCTATCTTTCCATGATTGATGAATTTTATTAAATCCTTCGTCGATGGCAGTTCTGAGTTTTTTCTTTAACTCGGGAACGTTATATCCTGGTAATTTATAATTTGGATTTTCATTTATATTTTTTTTTTATAATCTTGGGCTGAACTAGTTTTTGAAATCGGGTTATTTTCATCAGTGAAGAGATTAGTAATCCTCGAATTAAATATTTCCATATCATCGATGATTTTATTACCCGCAGCGACTACACTAGTAAACTCAGCTTGTGTAAGAAAGCCAGATCTTAACGAGGGTAATAACAACAAAAAATCATTATTCATTCTATCAAGGATGTGATCTTTAATATCTACAAATGTTGGACTTGTTTCATGTATTTCCAGAATTTCACCTTCCTGTGGGATATAATCATTATAAAATGGAATTCTCCACACATCTTCACCATATTGATCCTTATATCGATATCTTTTTGTGAAGTTTATATCCTCGAATTTTTTATAAGTTTTTTATGGATTTTCAGGTCCTATTTCATCAGTGACGTAATCAGATTTTACAGGCTCGGACGTGGAATTACCAGCACTTCTAGGTGGATCTTCGGGCCATCCTAATACTGTTCTTATTGAACTGTTATAAATATCTACAACATACCCAGGAGAGCCTTTTTCAATTGTAGATGATAGTGTTGGTTCATGAACTGTTATCGCAATTTTTGATTCTTTTCTAGTAATGGATTTTATTCTACGTTGTAATTCATTATTAATTTGCTCAATTTGATAGGATCCAGTTGGTATTGAAACAACGTTCCAATCTGGACTGTCATCTTTTTTATTTCTATATGCAAATACCAGAGAATTATTAGGTCTCTGACCACCAAATGGAACCGATCTAATATTAGGCCAACTATGATACACTCGTAATTTTGCCAACGCGATTTCCTTTACTGAAACAGGTGAAGGAAAATTCATACTGAATTTAGGGTTTGTTGACGATATTGATGTCATGCTTGTTTTCCGCGGAGTGGTATTTTCTGCTATCCGCTGAAGTAGTTGAATCTCTTGCGACATTATTATTATTATTTACAATGTCTAATTTTGCAATAGATGAAAAAACGCTAGCGTTTTTAATCGTAGTATCATAAATACGTATCATCGCGGAGAATTCGTCTTCGGTAATTATCGTATCATCAATCGATGATGACATCAACGAGGATAATTTTGAGTAACCGTTAGATACTGCTTGATGTTTTACTATATAGTCGTTAAGTTTTTCTTGAGAACACGATGATATTTTTTTGTAATAGCATTTGCAATTCAAGCAAATGTTGTCACCGCGGAAATAGCAATTGGGACAGCAATCGGAGCTACCATTGTTACTGAAGATAGTATAATACCAGCACCGGCCATTATACCAGATACTGAGTATACTGTAACATCAATTGCGGTAATTCTCCTGCGATACTTTTTAATTTTTATTTCATACTCATCAATGTGTGTTTTGAGTTTTGTTAAGAACTCTTTGACGGTATCATAGCGATATTGCGATGATGGAATCATATTATTTTAAAACCTCAAGTGGTTTCTAATTGTTAAAAATTCTAATTTAGATCAGCTACAAACTCCATGTACCATATAAATGATGTCTTATTTAAATTAGGATCAGTGCTTGTTATTGTAAACCGTTTGTATTCATCCACGTCAATAGTCGTTGAAATCACGTTGTTGTATCCATATAAGTCGATGATGATATATTAAACTGATTCAGTGACACTATTGTTAATCGATAAATACCCTTGTTTGACACAGTGAGAGTTATTGTATTCTTTTTAGGTTCCCAATCTAATGATCCAGAGAAAACTGTGTATACCATATTTATGATATTCCTCTCATGAGGAATCTTTATTTTTTCAAGTAGCGGAAGATTGTCTGTTTTAAATTTTGTAATATCCTCGATAGATTTTTTAATATTACTAATGTTATCTCTAATAATATTAAATCCAGCATCATTAATATTTTTAATATTGGATTTAATTTCATCAAAATTGGATTTAATTTCAGTGAGAGATGAAGAGGTTACCGCTGGTGTTCCAAAAAATTTATTGATAATATTTCTACGAAGGGAAGTATACGTTGTTATATGTTTTTCAAGTTCTTCATTTAAATTTTTTAATGCATCTGTGATTGTAGAAACAAATACACCTGGTTTGAGTTTTCCATCATTTGAATATAACACTATTGTATCTTCAACGACGTCACGTCTTCGTATTAAGACATCATCCAATGAAACATTACTAGATTTCAATTTGCCCTGGCGATCTTGAAATACAACTATTTCCCCAGGATCTACACTTGACAAATTTAATGTCTCGGCGATTTCATCTTCGATTATTTTTTTTACATTTTCGACAGCTAATTTACTATCGGTTTCTGTTTTTTTTTATTCTGATAAAGGTCGTCCCCAAATATCAATCATTATACGAAAACGCTACGTTTTTCTAAATCATAACGCTATCGTTTTTGCCATTGCCTGCTAGTATATTCATTAACAACAACTTGTGGTGGTTTCCTTGGAAATCTAGATATCTCTGCAAGGACGTTTAATACTTCACGACCGCATATCGGTGGATCATTTAACTGTTGTGTTGGTAGCGTGGAATAAAAAATTGGAGATGACTTTGTTATTGTGGATACATATCGCATGAATTCTTTTGGTGGAGCTAAACCATATGAATCAAAATAGACAATTCCACGTGGATCAATTGCATATGCGACCCAATGAGTTCCTTTTCCGCTGCTGTTATCAAGATTGATAATACCCGTTTCATTTTTCATTGGTTTTGACGGTAATTGATCTCTCATGAAAACTCCTCTAAAGTTTTTTTTATTGATAATGATTTTACAGCATCAATTAAATCAAAATTGGACATTGGTGAAAATCCTAGGGATTTTTCCACTAATAAACCGTTCCTGGTATTCTTAGGCCCGTGCCCTTGTACCAATTGTATGGGGTTCCTGGTAGTCTTTGACCCTTTCCTTTTTTATAGCCATTCCCAGTAGCTTTTTTTCAGGGCCATTCCTGCAGCAGTACCAACGGCTCCTAACGCTGCCGCCTTTGCAACCGCTGGGGCAGCCGCTGCAATCAATGCTGGAATAGCAGCTAACAGCGGAAATATACCACCTGATTTTATCATACTGGCGATTGCTGCTTTCGAAAAATCAATTTGAACTCCTCGTTTGTTCTTTAGCGCATCATTGAAATGTTTTATTTGACGATCTGTCAATGATAATTTATGTGCACCACCGGACATTTGAGTGGGTTTCAGCGTTATTGTGGTTCCACATTCTTTAGCCGACTTTGATTTCAATTTCTTGACCTGACCATCAGTCAACTGGACATTAACAATACTATAAGTCATTCTATTCTAAAACGTAATTTACACTTTTAATTGATCTTATTGTGAAAATCCTAGCTACATGTTTTCTACTGGTGCATCAATAAGTCTCATTCGTCCGCCAATTCCTTCTAACAACATTGATTTATCACTGAGAATGACAGCAACTGCTCTATAATCAGCTATACCAGCAGGGCGTTGTACCCGAGCTTGGAAGTATATATCAACAACAGATTGTCTCATCATGTCAAGATGTTCCAATGAAAAGTAATAAATCGGATAGTGTTTTTCAAAATCAATTTGCGATATTTGCAAACCAGTATCAACATTTTGATCACGACCCATATACGACAATATTCTATGATATACACGTGCTACGTCGTTGTTTTCATAATTAAGCTGTACAATCTCTGCTGGCTCTTGTTGTCCGTTTATTCTCAACGAAACTTCACTTACCCCTAATTTATCAAATATCATATGACTAGATAATTGACGACCCACTCGATTTGCATCCTGTAACGCTATAAAGATATGACGTGGAGCTGAAACACCTTGTTTTGATGCTAAGTGCCATGTAAATGTGCCATTTACATTATCCTGCTTCGTATCAGTCGTTGTTGTTAGCCAACTTAGCAATGATTTTCCACCTGTGTCCATAAACGATAGTAATTGTTGCTCTATTGTGACTGCTGGAGTCAAGACGGGCATCCATAGTACCAATTTATTTAAATTGACTTTACCATCATCAACACCATTATCACGCCAAATTGCATCATTGTCATTCCCCTTTCGCATTAACACGACTGTATGCTTTGCTCCATAGATGACTTTTCTGACATTTCTACAAAATCCGAATATGTGATGTAACGGAATTGCACATGAAAACCGTCGATGTTGTCCTTTCAATGCTCCCTTTCGTGTTGCAAATCCTAGATTGAAATCATCATTGACCTTTTTTAAAATGTCGAATTCAGCGCCTGGTCTAACTTCACGGTCTGGATGATTTACAAGTTGTTGATCAGCTTCTGCAGTAGCTTGCGCAGTTCGTACTTTAACAAATTGATAATGGTTCGGATGATCAGAAGTATCCTTAGCAAACATCATAGACGGACCAGCCGACCTTGTATAATCATCAGAATATCTCGCAAGTCCGATTATTGTTGTTGCAATATCAACATCTTGTTCTATTGATTCAATTTCTTTTCCATCAATGATATATCTTGCACTGTTAAATAGCGCCATAATGCCATTATTTACAAAACCAACTCGGATATTTGGGTTATCCCCATATGGCGTATCAGCTGCAACATTTGTTACAAGCTCTCCTTCTACTTCAATAAACGCTTCACACGGCAAAAAGTATCTTTTTGTATCTTGAACTTGAAGTTCAACTCTTCCTCCTCGTTGATTAGGCTCTCTTGCAGGATAGGCATAATACTGATAGTTAATTTTAGAATCATCTTTATTCACCGGTGCTGCCATATCAAACGCTGGATCAGCAATTTTTTTAAATGCCATTTATACTAAAACGTTATCGTTTTTCTAAATGTAATAATGCTATCATTTTCTTTTTCGTTTGACATTTTTACGATTTCCTCCAAGACCGCTTCCCGCTATCATACTTGCAATATTACTACTATCTGGTGAAGTCATTGCTAATGATGCTAGTTTTTGTTCCACTGCGTTATTTATCACTTTACTGACATTTGCAGGCATCATTGTTGTTGAAGGTAGCGGTGTTGAAACTATTTGTGGTGGTTTTCGTCCGAATCTAGATTTCACCAATGACGTTATTCTATTCTTTGCGGTAGAAAAGGCCGTTCCTGCAAGATCTCCAACAGCGTTAATTCCCTTATTACGAATAACATCAATGGCTTTCATCGCTAATTGTTTAGCAATTGGTGCTACTTTTGGGGCTATTCTTGTGAATAAACCCGCTATGGTATTTCCAAGGCCGTCTCCATAGTATGCCTTATAAACGGGCAATCTTGAGTTTACTACATATACGTTTGTTGGTTTATTGTGATTATAGTGTACTATCATCTTATTTGAAATGACTTTGTAATTTCTAAATGCAAGCATTTAGAAATTTCAATTGCTATAATAACCACTAAATTCCCCTGGAATTCCGTCCATTAACTCATCCAAGAGTTCTCGATACGTATGAATATTAATTATCTCACCTTGGAATAATCGTCTGCAAATATCAAATGCTTCATTAGTTATTTCGACTGAGTTATTCCCAGCTCGCTTACCTCCCATAAGAACCTCAAGTCGTGATATATCATTAATGATATTACTAGGACACATATGAGAATCATGATGAGAACTTCCATAACCCTTTCCTGAAGTACTTGCTAGTTCGGAAACGTTTTGAATTTCTGGAGCTGATTCGGAAACGTTTTGAATTTCTGGAGCTGATTCGGAAACGTTTTGAATTTCTGGAGATTGTCGACCTTGACCTTGACCTTGACCTCGACCTCGACCTCTACCTCGTCCTCGACCTTGTTGTTGTTCTTTTCGTTGTTCTTTTTGTTGTTCTTTTAGTTCTTGTTGTTCTATACCATACCTATTAACTCCCATTTGAAAAGCTCTGTAATTCAATGTATCCTTTTTTAATTTGCCGGAGATTTCTTTATTAATTTTAAATAACCAATCCACCCAGTCATCTCGTTTTATTGTGTTTTTTTTATACTCGTCTTTTAAAAATTCCCTTCTGTTATAATAACTTTTTACAGCGAATTCACCAAATGACACATAGTCTTCATTTTTCAGCAATTGAATTTGTTTGATTACTTCTATAGCTTCATCGGTGAATTTCTCGTTAAATGGAACACTTTTTTTAGTGGAACCTTTTTCAATAGAATCACTAGCACCTTCAACGTGGTTATCATCAGTATCAATATTACCCATTTGTTGTATTTCTCGCTGAGTTTGTAACTCACCTGAAAGCTGTTTTATCCCCTCCTGAGTTTTTTCAGTTTCTGTAGCAATCTTTCCCAATACATCAATAATAGGTACTGCTCCCTCTTTAGGGATGTCGCCGTATATAGCACGTTCTGTTGCGAGTTTCATATCTTTAGTGGCTTTAGTTACAGGGGCAAAAAGTTGTTCACTCCCAATAGAAAAGTCAGTCTGCGCTTGCTGTCTAAGTTATAGTTTATCTCGCACGTTATCTCGAATTGGTATAAACTTTTTCAGTAATGCTAACCTCTCGCGGGCTAGTCTGGTAGTTAATGCTTCTGATGTCATTATTGGAAATGCTAACGTTTTTTCAATTGTGGGTTTCAATGCTTGCATCAATCAAACGTCTTATAGATTTCACTTTCAAAGCAATCTCTGACCGAACTTGGTACTGTTCCCCGAGTTTCTTTCTAATTGCTTCAACTATACTAAATAGCCGAATGAATAAATTAATATCATTATTATACAAAGAAGCATTAACCGCTTTTTGGATTCTTTTTATCAGTGAATACATTTTAGGTAGAACATATCTTCCATGTTTCAATTGTATATCAATTTGTTCAAATTCATTCAAAAGTCTGTCTTCATTCAAAAATTCAGAAAGTACGATTCCTTGATTTCTTAAATTTGATATTTCTGTGATGATAGATGTAATATCTTGAAATTCCATTTATTGAATATTATTAATAATGTATTTTCTTATCTTTAAAATATTTTTATATACAAAAAAAAAACATATACAATGCCTGTCTCTTCCTCATTCGAGTTCCGAGGCAAGAAAGGCATACATTAAAGACTTATACAATACCCTAACTCCCCAATCGAGTTCAAGGGCGGGTTATATGGGTATTAGACGTGAAATCCAAGTGATTTCTTTTACAAAAATTGAACATATAACATGAAGCCTTATTTGGAAACCTCTTTCGCGCCAAACGACGTCAAAGAGGCCCAGAGGGGGGACAGCACATTCTTGGAACTCATTTAGTGCCTTCGCATTATATAAGCCCAAGGGCCACAAACATAGATCTCCCAATTGGAAGCTCTAACGTAACAAATGCTATATTAGGTCTTCCGGAAGATATGTTGTGGGGGGGACAGTACATTACATATAGGATGATTATATATACAATGCGATTATATAGGATGATTATATATACAATGCGATTATATAGGATGATATATATATACAATGAGATGATAGGATGGTATATATACAATGAGATGATAGGATGGTATATATACAATGCGATTATATAGGATGATTATATATACAATGCGATTATATAGGATGATATATATATACAATGAGATGATAGGATGGTATATATACAATGAGATGATAGGATGGTATATATACAATGCGATTATATAGGATGATATATATACAATGAGATGATAGGATGGTATATATACAATGCGATTATATAGGATGATATTATATATACTAGGGACAGTACATTACATATAGGATGATATATATATACAATGCGATTATATAGGATGGTTATATATACAATGAGATGATAGAGACAGTACAGACGATACAAACATGATACGACGGGGCGGACCTACACCCAATCTACCAATCAAAAGCAACCCAAGAAATTAACCATGGTTGCAGTTGAAAAAATTCAACCACACCATGTCAATGGCGTGGGAGTTTTAATTGGCAAATTGGGCTTCGTTTAAAGCCCCAAACTTATTACGGCTCTTATTATATATAAGGTGATAATAAGACCGGTATCGATAAGCGAGTGTGTATTTATTTCCCTAGCATTTCATAGTGAAAATTGTGTAGTAATTTCAATGGAAGCTAAATATTTAAATAAAACATTAAAACAAGAAATACAACTGTTAAATAATAGCAATTTTTTTTATTAATTTCTATAATATTACGATTAAATAATCGTAATAATAATGGATTTACATGACGAGATAACTCTGTCATGGGGGATCCCTGTCAATTCAGGACCTGCTATTTCTTGAATGGTTCGAGAATGATATTTTTCTGTGCCATTGGATAATTTTATTACATGTAGCGCTACCACAATAAAAAACTAAATTACATGTAATGCGCTTTACTATTTTGACTTCACATACAATCTATTTTATTTATAATTACAAAGTAATTTCATTTTCATACAAAATCTAAACAGCGTTGTTAACGCTGTCTTTGTAATTGGGATTTTTAAAAAATCTATTAATAGAACCTTGACCCAGTGTCTTGTGTTACACGCGCGCGTTTCGGTACAATAACCATATTTACTATGTGGCTGTTCCGGCTGTTCCAGTTATTGTCATTTACTTTTTTAATACATATATACGTGAATATTGCGAATAAATATTGAAAAAAAATATGTACACAATGATATTAACGTGAAACGTTTTTAGTGTTTTGCCCTATGGAAAACTGACTACTTTGCCCTATGGTAATTGATCTGAATTGTAAAATCATGCAAAAATGACTAAAATAGCATAACTCACTATTGAGAGTTATCTTGTAAATAGGAAAACTTTATTCTATGTCCATTTTTCTTTGAGATAGCTGTTTGATAAATCCCTTCAGCAACTTTTCGTACTGAAGGCATACATATTCCAAAATATTTCCCTGCAGCATTCATTGATTGAAAAATTCTTTTTTCATTCGTCGCTGTATCAAATGACTGTACTGGTCTCTTTCCAACTGACTTACAAGTCCCTGTCTTTCCTTTTTTTATATTCTCTCTTTGAGAAATGCATTGTAAATTGGAAATCCCGTTATTTAAGGGATTGGAGTCAATATGATCAATAACATTACCATCTTTAATCAATCCATAAAATGCTTCATAGACAATTCTGTGAACGTAATAGTTCTTTCTTCCAGCAGTAAAACACAAATATCCCTGATTATTAACAAAACCAATTGGCTTTTTCAGTCTATAGTGTCTAACAACACCATTACGAGATATTTCATAATTAACGAGTATTCGATGTGGTCTGAATTCTTGCTCCATTTATATATAATAATACTATTTGTCTAATTCATCATTTGCTTTAATTATAAATCTATTAATGTAGTCTTGAGGGGTTTTTATGATTTTGTCTTTGACAGAATCATGGTTAGGGTCAATGATAGCGTTTTTTTATTCGTTTATCATAATAACGTTTCAATTCTCTAAACGGCTTACCCCCATAATTGATACATAATTGTGATTTTCCTCTCACACCCACCCCACAATTTATGCATGGTTCCGGGCCTGTCGAATTATTTCTGACACTCTGTAAGTGATGTCCACAGAATTCACCTCTACACGATTTATTACATGGAGTTACTGATCCAATCAAAAGCCATTTGCAGTGATTCATTATATATAAACAAAATTTTCTATTTAAATACTTGTCTTATTTATATGAATGAAGAATTCAAGAGATTATCGACAATCAAGCCTTGGAAAAATATTAAATTCAATCTTGATAGAACTCTCGAAGATGTACCAAAAGAGAGAATAAATAATAGAAGTCTGATTAGAAAAATACGAGATTGTGTTCATGAGTTTAAACAGGACGGTGCATCACACACCTGGTCAACATTTAAAATCGATGGTGTTGTTGATGCTAGAATGAATGATGAAACAGCAGCTATGATACTATCACAACTTGACAATAAACGGTATTTTCTCAGAGTGAAATTCATTATCAATTTAGAATCGGGCGAATGGGTTATAAGAGACAAATTTGTTCCAATTCTCAAAGATAGGACAACAGTCATTGTTAGCCGTGATTCCAAACCAGGGCTGTTAACTGGAATTGATAAACCATACTATGAAAAAGCGTATCCAGAAACAGCAATCGTTTATGGGATGTATCCGTTAAATAAGAAACCTGACATTGGAAAACTAGCACCAATGAAACAGTCAACGTCAGTGGAAAAAACCACTCAATTGTGTGGCACAACGTATCATAGAACACTTTACAAATACACTCCGTGGGAATAAATTAACCGATCTAAGACGTAAAAAAATAGATCAATGGGAGCTAACAGTGAAAGAGAACGGAGCAACTATTTTCGATATAGCTAGATTGGAAAAGTCGTTGATATTTCCGATAACCGTTTCAACGATAACTGGCGAAGTATTATACGAATCGAAATACAATAAAAACGGAGCTCCAATCAAAATTATTGATCATAACAAACACGCATGGACATCTTACAATATTCCCGCGAGACAGAACAGTGAAGTATATCCCAGAAGAATTCACCAAGAATGGCATTCTCACTGAAGAAAGATTATTCGATGCTATTGCTAGTTTGTGTAAAAACGACCCTGTATCAGTATGGCTACTTCATAGTTTTGAAGATGAAGAATGTCAATTCAATCAATTTGTGAAACCTAACGGTGAATTATATCGTAGTGAAAGTCTACATAATAGGATGAAAAATCTAGCAATAAGTCTCAGTGAAAACGCTAGCGTTTTTAATGAAAAATCCGACGATTACGAACAGTTACTTACAAATTATTTTACAATTCCATCAGTTGCAGCTCATTTTGCAAGAAAGAAAAATAATTGGAAACCAACACGAAAAGAGTTTTTACAGGATGTTCAATCCAGCTGTCTGGAATATTATCATGGCGGTCTATGGAACGTTAAGTACAATCGTGAAAGTATGATATCAGTTGATATCGTTGCTTGTTATCCAGGAAGTTTTCTAGGATATGGATTCGCTGGTGAGTATTTTAAACGGTTTGGACATCCCACACATGAAATGACTCGAGTTGCTATTAATGGACCACTGCCTGATTTTGATTTGACCGGTTTTGCTTGCGTAGTATCATTTGAATTCGCTGAAGGACTTCATCCGTGTTGTTATGTTTGGATTAGTAGACACATGGCTGAAAGGATGTGGTTACCAATAGTGTTATTGCGATATATGATTGATTGTAAAATGATAGTTTCGTTGATTGTCAGCGAAGCGATTATCTCATATCAAAAACAAACCAATGTCTGGTTACCAGAACCAGAATGTCTTGATAGTATAATCGATAAGTCTAGAAAACATATTGATGCTGACGAGGAGTACATCATTGAATGGTCAAAAAAGATATTTAATCAACGAAATAATGAAGCAAAGGATCTCGGCCGAAGAATAATCGGTAAATTTACACAAGGTGGAAAAAAATTCAACTTTAAAAGACAATCCTCACGATTGATTATAGATGATGCCGAATACGACTTCGTTATTAAAGATGCAGTAGAGAAAAATAGATACGCAAATTGTAAAACAGCCTTTTTGTCCAATAAAACAAAGTTAGGTAGAATTGTTACTTACAGTGATGGAGAAAGCTCTGCATATCTACATTTGAGAGCTTCTATGCTGGGTTATGCATCTATCAATTTATTTGCAATGATAAATAGATTTCCTAGTATAGCAGTTAGAGTTGCAATTGATTCAATGTATGTCGATAAAAAATATATCAAAGAGGTAACTAAATTTACTAATAGCGAAGAGACTTGGGGAACATGGCGAATTAAACATGAAATACAATGCAATTATTCTGAATCAGCAGACCTTGAGATTAAAAGCAGTTACCTGAAGAACGATAATTCTATCAGTGAAAAATCCGAAGGATTTTCTATGTCTAAAGCACCACCGATATCAGATCCAATTTGTAGATATAAAACAATTTATTTAAACGGTTGTGGTGGATCTGGAAAGACAACACGTGCGATAGAATTATATCGAGAGAGAACGTCCATGATTGTACTCACACCAACTCATAGACTAGCGAGAGAGATCAAACAACGAAATGTTGAAGCTTGCACGTATCATAGTTTTTTTCGATACAAGGGTGATGCTTGGACTCCTGAGCGAATGGGTGAGAAATTTATTCCAGCGGTTATTATTTGGGATGAAGCATGTACTGTTTCAGAAGATGTATTAAAAATGTTTCTTGATTGGTTATTGCAAAATAATACAAAAGTTATATTGTGCGGCGATCATGGTCAACCACCACCATTTGTTGGTAGAAGTCCACATAATTGGTTAAAAGGATTTGTTGATTATTACGAAGAAATTGATACTGACTATAGAGCACTCGATGAGCAGTTACGCGAGTTTAAAAAACTAATTAGATTACAACACAATAGAATTCAATGTGAAGTAGCGTGAAATAATTTCTGAAACGCCTATGAATGATTTTTGGGAAACATGGAGACCAAATGATTTTGTAGTAGCAAGTAGAAAGATAGTCAGAGACGCACTTCAGAAAAAGTTGTTTGAGCTACACAAGAAAAAATTCCCAACGTTTCCAGTACCGTTGTGTTATAGACCATTGGATACACGAAAGCAGAATATTGAAGTTGAAATTCCAGGCCAGACGGAGAAACAGATTCTAGTGTTAAATGATATTGTGCTAGTTGATATCAATACTGTAGAAGATGCATTATGCGCTGATAAATCACCATGGACACTTGGTTATGTAACAACAATACACTCGTCACAAGGATTGACCATCACGAATACAATTGTTTGGATAGTTGATAATCGCATTGAATGGTCAAATTTAGTCTATCTTGCAGTGTCCAGAGTACGACGAATAAATCAACTACGAAGGATTGTTTTCGATGATGATTTTAATACAAACGATGATAACACTGATATTAGCATCATTAATAAAAAAACTCTCTGGTTACAAACAGCAGGACAAAAAAAACAACGAGAATTTGATATTGATGCTGAAGTAATAATCGCATTAAAAGAACAACAGAATAATCACTGCGCCAGTTGCAATTGTATAATGCACTGGCAGTATTCGGATAAAGACCCTCGACAATTCACCGTAGACAGAAAAAATAACAATCTTGGTCATGTCAGAAACAATGTGATGTTGACCTGTCTTGAGTGTAATAGACGTAACGGAGCTAGTTAAGACCATGTGGCGGTAATTGAGTATCGCCCGGAATGACTTGTAGTTGTTCGCGTGTAAAACCACGCTGAGGTGCAGTTGAATCCAATCTGTAGATTGGAGGTCTACCAGTTCATCGCGTTATAGTTGAAATTTTATGCGTAGTAACACTCCATATAGGATCAGTAGCTCTTCTTTTACCACCTTCAAGCTCTCCTGGTTCGTATAAATATCTCACAGTAACATCACCGAGAAGTGGCTGAGTGCTAACCCGCTTTGGTTCTTCTGGTATATATTTTTTTATTGCAATATTTGGTTTCATATTAATAGTTCGAGTAATCTCGTTATTTAACGCTGCAACTACACTCGGTAACCTTTGGACCCATTCACGAGTTCGTTTTTCTTAGATGAATTCTTTTGCATATTGATATCCAAATAACCGTTCTGCAAGAGTTCGATTAAATCGTTCTACAATTGCCTGATCACGATGTAACGCAGTATGTCCCCGTCGTATTGTAACATTATGAGTTTTCATTGTTGATAGAACAGCACCTTGAAACTCTTTGCCAGGATCAACTTGTAATAGATTTGGCCATTTTAGAGGACCTCGTCGATAAATCCTTTCAAATGCAGAAACAACTTCAGAAGCTGACTTTGTTTTCAATGGTTCTGCTTGTTTAAATCGACTCGCAATATCAACTATAGTTAGCGTGTATTTGTAACCATGGTCATGTGGTAAAAACAATAAATCAGCCTGATGAACTTCATTGGGTACGGTAACATCAAAATGAGAATAATTAATTTGTTTAGGCGGTGGTAGATAAATTTGCCATATAGCTTGTTTGGATAACCAATCTTTTGCAGTGGATTTTTTCACTTTTGCAGCGTTAGCGAGTTTACTAATTGCTGCTTTACCCTTCCAGTATCCTTTCGGAGAATAATAAATAGATTCCATACTATAAAAACACTGGTGTTTTTAATTACCAGCACCTAACACCAATTTGCCTTTCATAGCTGATTTGACCAACCATGAAGCCAATTTTTCTTTGAAGGATTTATTGGGAATAGCATTTAACGCATGAATTAATTTTACATCCGCGAGATGTCTTTGTTGCAAATTATTGCTTTTATATGCAACATTATGAACATGACATGCCTTATCAATAGCATTTATTGGATACTCACCAGGCCGGGGCTGATTTTGATCATCAAGTCTGATATCTAATCTCGTTCCGGGACCACAGTAGCTATAACCTGGAAGGTTTTTTTCTCCGGGGTATTTTGCCCATGGAGTTCCGGGGAGTTTTCCAAGTTTTGCGGCAATATCACCTCCGAGTTGCTTTTTTTTAAAAATCGAAATTTTTTTGTACCACATGTTACACACTTACCAGTAAGCGCTAGTCTATTGTTTTTAGTTGTAATGGTTGTCTGATCGGTTGTATCAGTACGCTGTTTACATTTAACACAATATAGATCCATAATTTATATATAGCGTTATGAATGTAATTAATTTTTCAGCGACTAAAAAAAGAGAACCTGTGAAACACCACGCAGGGCTTCCGAATTCTGTCCGTGCCATTATAATTGGACCATCTGGATCGGGTAAAACACAATTGCTGCTTAATTTGATAATACGATTTATGAAGTGGGATAAATTATATTTAGTTGCCCCATCTGTAGATGATCAACGGTGCTATGAAGTACTAAAAGATTATAATGAAAATGCATCAGAAATTAAAGGTGAAAGTGTAATTGACTTTATTACTGATATTAATGATGCACCATCAGTAGAAGATCTCGATGGAGACATAAACAATCTTGTAGTGTACGATGATGTAATGTTAGATAATCAAAAGAACCCTGCTAGAATATTTTCCCGAGGTAGGCATAAAAACACTGACGTGATATATGTCACTCAACGTTACACTCAAATTCCAAAAGTGATTCGCGATAAATGCAATATTCTTGCTGTATTTAATGGTGTTGATACACATACGCTACGAAATATTTGGCAGACATGGTGTTCCGATATGGACTTCAATGGATTTAAAAATGACTTTAGTCATGCTCAGTCAGTCCCATATGGATTTATAACAATAAATTTACATGATCCTAGGACGAGATATCGTATCGGATTAGATAAAATATTTAGTTAAATTATTTGTATTAATCAGCAGCAGGGGGGGTGAGATGACAACATATTTGCGACGTAGATGGCAGCAATTTTGAGGGTGGTTATGACAATGTATTTGCGACAAAATCGCTAAGGCTCCATTTGTAAAATGGGGTCTTTATTTTTTTTTTTTTGGTTAAAATATGAGATTTCGTAGGAAGGTTCCATTTGGCATTCTGAGGCTTTAATCGATTTTGTCGCAAAAATTTGTAGGGTTCACCCCCCCCTGCTGCTTCTTCTCCGTTTGCACTTGAGTTTGAAAGTATTCGCTGGTCAGAATATCTATTTAATTTGTAGGTACACATGATCCGATTATTAAACAAAATTTTAAAAATGTTAGTCTCATTCCATAGTAACAGCTTGAGTCAGTACTACTTGTATATGTGGCAAATGTGTTGTCGTTGATTCTTGGTCAGTTTACGGATAGTTGTAATACTACATTCTAAACTTAAAATCACATGTAATCGAGGTAATTATTCAACTTATCATAACAATTTGTGACTGAATCTTTTGCCATCAACAACATAAAGATAAAATTGTATGTTCCCTACTAAATTGATGTCATAAAGCCATAAAACCCTGCTGTAAAATAGTCATCCATTCATGAGCATTATTCTGCCTCAAGTTATTTTTTTGTGGTACAGTTAGCGTTTTTAGTTGATACAGATTGCGTACTTGTAACAGAGAGCGGTTCAACAATGTTCTAAAAGCCAAATCGGTCACTTTATTACCGGCTAGGAAAGGCTTAACGCGGATTTCTCTAAAATTCTATATATGTCTTGGGATATTGGACTGATCGTGCCAGATTATTGCAAAACTTGTCCAATGTGCTTTTCCGTGACATTTTCAAACTTCAGTAGACAAGATACTATCGAAATAGTTTTCTTGTAATATGTCAAATTATCTTTTCATAAAAATCTCCGTCTAGCTAATACTATGGAAGATTTTTAAAAAAATGGAATAGCATTGATTATTCCACAAGACATGAGCGGTTTATATTCTTCCAAAAAGATAAGTTAAAGATTTGTTACAGATTTATCACGTTGATTTTGTATCCTACCCATAGTCCATAAAAAATTATCCCCTTTTCGACATGGAGAGTAATTGAAAATTGAAAGTGCTATATTATTTGTTAGTATTTAAAAAAAAAGAGAGAAACCTTCTCCATTATCTTTAGTTCATCCATCCCTCGTTTCTGCCCAAAAACTGGAGCAATTACCAATCTCCTGCTATTTGCGACATGATTCGAAACCCATTTAGGAATACACCTTTTACAGCAACCATACTGAAACTTTTTTTGGCAGTTTTGCAAATAACAAACCCGAACATTTGTAGGTTTACTGTGATGTAATGAAAAAGATTCCGTATTAAATCTGTTTGGAAACAAAGGATCCAGTAACTATTAAAGTAATGAACCTCTTTTTGGCTTTAAATATTGATACAACAAAATTGCATAATGAAAAGTAACTTTGAATGTAAACAATTAAACATGTATATTCAAATATGTTTAATAAACATGGCTTATATACATATGCTCTTATTAGCCTGAAACATATGGCAATCTACCACACCGATTTTTTTATTTATACAATAGTTTTGTATTTCAGCCATAAAAAAATAAAACTAAAACCAAGCTAAGATGTTGAATGAACACATGAACTGACAGTCTTTATCTCTGTCCTGTGTTAAGTCTTCTTGTCACATTAGTTGCAGGGAACAAAATCAAAAATAACAATCTTTGGATCTTAATCACTACTATACCGTCAAGAGTTGATGGAGGACCTGCATGGATTACCCTATTCACTTGTTTTAAGTCACACCCCATGCCAAGGGCTATAGTTGCAAACACCAGTTTATCTGTGGTAAAATCTTGGGATAACATTTTCTAAAGTCCTCCCCACCACCATTCTAAAATGCAGTGAGCCTCATCAACTGCAAGATAAGTGATGTCATATATTTTGGATATTGTATCCAGCTTTTCAGCATGATATATGTCTTCAGGATGACCATAAAATAGAAGATGTGTCAAGTTTGTTCAAAGTCAATACCAGTTTTAAGATGCAAAATTTGAGCCTTTTCTGGATCTCCGTTTGCATGATTGTGTTTTTTGGCACACCTATAAGGACAATACATGTTTTGGCAAGTACATGTGAGTAATAGGGCAGTATTGCAAATACGAGTTACTTACCATATCCTGCTGGTAGTACAGCAACTGTGGCCTGTTTTTCTAGTGATGTTAGACAATTCAGCTGCTGAGGATTTAAAAATTGAATTTCCATTCAACATGCCTTATTCAGAATTGCTTGCACCATTTTATGCTGTATGCAACTTTGTAGCATTTTACTATATTATCTGAAAGGAAAAGTGTTCTTTATAGCTAAAGTAATTATAAATATTCAACACTAATTTGATGGATCTTTCAGCAATAACTTTCGCATTCAACAAAACTGGTCAACAAGCAAACTTTGAGCAAAGTGTTTACTTTAATGCAAATGGGTCCAGGTAGATAATACTGTGGAACCTCTTTATAACATCTTGTGTAATAATATTTTCTGGCTAGGTACAGTAAATGGTGCATTTCAAAGTTATAAACCTAGCATGTTATATCCAGACATGAATTATTACGAATAGTGTTGACCTTTCAGATTTTCATCATAAGCTTCTCTCTCAATATAGCCAAATAATTTTAAATTTAAGTACATAACTTTTGTCATCAAAGGACTTACAAATAAAAATAAGTTTGGGAAGATTCAAGCTATATTATCACAATTGGTTTAAAAGTAGGCTCAAGATGATATCTAATAAAATAATAAATGAAAGACTGCACAATTCCTTCATGAGTATAGAATACATGGAAAATGGTAATGTTGCATCAATACATGTTTCGGAGACTTTTGGGGACAATTTATACCTTCATCTCAGATAATTACAAACGACCTGTTAAGTGTGCAAAATAACATATATATAATAAAAGAAAAGCTAATATTTTTAACAAGATGTGTAAAATGAACAAAAGAGTACAGTACCTTTATATAGCCTCTTCTACGTAAAACAGTATAGATACCCATACATTTTATACAGTTGCTTCTATCATAGCATCAACATGTAGGTTATGAATGCTGATCCACATAATTTTAATGATCAGACATAGACAACCATTTTGAAGGAACATGTGATGACTGACAACAATTCCATCCCCTAATTGGCAGCTTTGGAGGAAAATGGGGAGGGGAGACATATCATGCAGTCTGCAGACATACATCTTCAATGAACATGCAACGGCTGACATTTCACAATTCCACCCATCTTTGAATGAAATTTGTGCTAAGAAAGTGTGTGCGCATGGGTGGGTGGCTTAGATGTTGGGAGGGGGAAATTAAGGAAATGCAGATTACAGGAAAAATGCTGTAAAGATTAAAAAAGAGGTTAAAATATATAACAACACTCATTCTATTTATAGAACTTAAAAGCTCAACCTCATTCTATATAACAACACAACATATTAATCGTGCATTTGTCAAATATTCTCCTGGACGTCTTAAAGTTTTTTATCAAAACCTTGGTTATAATTTAAGAATAACGGTTGTCTTAAGGCCTGGACCTATTTCAGACTATCAAACTTTATGGCTGCAAAGAAATAATCAGTATAAAAAGACTAAGTAGCACCTAGTTATATATATTTTCTGCATGCTCAAAGGACCTCACAAACTACCAGTGCAAATGAGAACATGCTTTATTTTTTTTACATAAGAATTCATTTTAAAACCATCTAACATTAAACTTTGAAACATACTGTGTTCTTACCTCATCTCTTATGACCCTCACTAATATGGCCATATAATTCAAATACACAGAATCACAAAATCTTTTTATCTCTTCTATTTCTAAAAGGAATAGTTGGCATTCAGATGTTGCATGTGGTTTGTATTTTTTAATTATTTTTTATAATCGTGTCTTGAAACATTCTGAAAATTGAACTAGGATTAAGTTAAATATAGAAGAGGCCCATGAAGAAAGTCGACCCCACAACAACAATAAGAGGATTTCTGTGTTATTTTACTAGCGCTGTCTAAATTAAAGTGGAACGTTGATACAAAAAATAATAGTGTTTTTTTCCCATTTAATGAATTACTTCAGTAGACAACTTCACAATATCCTCTGCTGAAGACTTGCCATATTTAACAAAGAAACATGAGAAGGGAGGGGGACTTTGAGGATCTATCTTTCGCAAATCTGCCTTTGTTAATTTCCTTGATTTTGAATGTTATATACTTGTCTTCTTTTATTTTATAACTTAAAATATATATGCATGTTGTATATGTGCTTGTGGAACGTCAAAATCATGGTGCCGATCTATTGTTACGGCTCCATTTTTTCAAATCGAAATATAAGCAAAATGATAGATTGTGGGCAGAACTGCTGGTTGAAAACCTTCTTATCCTTCAGCAAACAGCTTCTTTTAAAAAGCCTTGATGGCCCTGGACTGTGTGTGTGTGTGTATGTGTGTATGTGTGTGTGTGTGTGTGTGTGTGCACGCACACACTTAGCAGGATACATGCACACGTGAATGTATATAAATTATTCTTATGCATAATTCCATACTTATGCTCATATAAAACATTTTGGACATTTCCCACACCATATTTTTTGTTGTTTTTCCTGTTTAATGTTTCATTCTAACTTTAACGTAAAAATGGTGTACGTCTTTACAATGTTTAGTTCTATGTTTACATGCTTGCACGACAAAAGTTAACATGTCAGCTTGAAATTAAATGTCATATGACATATTTTCAAGTACAAGGATTTGGAAATGCTGCCTTCATAAAGATAAATTGCTATGGTGTATAATTGTGCATGTATAATGCACCATCCTTAATTTATGTCATTTAATTTAAAATTTGAAAATGACGGGAAATTAAATGAATTATATGGCATGATTTTAAAAAAAAAAGAAATCTAGAGCAGTTTCCTCATTATATTGGGCACTAATCATACAGGAGTTTAAGGGATAAATACTATGTAATAAAATTGACTAGATAATGTTCAGTTCTAATTAATAATGATGCCGGTGAAAAGATCATGGATAAGTGAAGCACTGCACACTGGAACAAATCAGTTTAAATTAATGTCTTACTGTACTTTTTGCTTATTCATTCTGTAAACAATTTATATATTTAATAAGAAACCAGTGCCAGTTCACTTTTCTTCTTGAAAATAAATGTATTAAAACTGATATCCTTGGTCGATAAAGCAGAAAAAAATGTTTGAGGGGAGTTTGGTTGGGTAGGGTGCTCACAATATTTTAATTAAACTATCATAGAAATCCCACCTTGGCTGGACTAAGCTGTAACACAGGTATGAAGTGATGCGACCTATCGCCTTTGCTGATTCAAGATTTCATCTCTCCCGAAAAACCTTGCAAAAGAGATTAACACTAGCCCACGACCATCTTTAGACATCAATCACAACTCCGCATTGCTATTACAGCTTATAGCTCGGGCTTAGCAAACGTGACAGTGCAATATATGTGGAACAAGTCTCACGCGTTGTATAGCTTACAGCCACTGCGTTCTCTCATACAATTAATAGAAATATATGAAAATGTGGGCTCAATACTCATCATGTGGAATATTTTTGTTTGAATTGCTAATAACTAAGTTTTCTAGGTATATTCAAAATAACTTTTCATTGCTGACATTTTAAACATTTTTAATTCTTCTCTATACACAATATCAACATTCGTCTATTATTAATGCACAAAGTGTATTCACTAACATTCTTGTAAAACAATTATCAACTACATAAAGTATCTTTTCTGGTGCGATTCTAGCAAGAAAACGACAGAAAGTCAGCGCTAAACATATACATGCGCAAAGTGTTTTAAATGAAAACAAAAATAATTAAATATTATCTCTATTTGGATTCAAAACAAAAATCTACTTTAAGTCTTACCATTAACTGTTATGCACATGCATTCAAATACACAATTTAGGATATATATTTTTCGGCAATATTGATAAGGAGCTTTTTAATCTGCATATATGTAATCCACAAATATAGGTTCCAATACAACGGAGAGAAAAAACAACCCATAACGCCATCAGAAATTTAATTGTTAAATTTTCCTTTAATATTAGCGGTCCTTGATTAAAATAAAATACATATTTAAGGAAACGAGTGGGCATATTTTGCCCATTTAAATTTCATCTGGATCCGAGTATGTGCCAAAAATGACTCTTACAGGACCTACCCATTTCCTAAATTTTCTGTAACTGGGTCAATTCTTGATAATATTTGTAGGGAGGGGAAAACTGTTCTCTATGGCAAAGTATGGGCTGCACTAAAGAACATTGCCCACAGCCAATTTAAACATTTGATTTGCCGTTAATTAAATATATTGTGAACATTTCGGATTATAGAATCCACGCCTTATTAACCTGTATGAATTCAAGTAATGCATTTTATCTGAGCAAAATCTTGGTCTTAATATTATTGGAAACAGATTTAGCGGGAAAGCATTTGAGATGAGTATGTATTTAAGTGTTATGCAAGTCAATATACAAACAATAGCGATGAATCTTAAGTTCAGTTGTTGAGTGCTAGAAATAGATCAGGTGGATTTTAAATATCGTCTGTCCTTGCTTTTATTTGAGTTCAACTATACAACCCAGAATTGCCGATGCATTATGCGACGGCAAATCATGGTCCATGCACTTTCTTAGAAATTATCAGTGAAGAATTAACACAGACCCGGATGCAAAGGCAGATCAGGGTCAATGTTGATTTTAATTGGTTGGACTCGACTTACAAAAGTGTAACGACAAATCACGTTCTGTCCAATGCAATGCAGAGACAACACAACGGTTAACAACAAAAACCCTAAAAATGTTGTCCATAAAGGATGTTCACGGATAATACCTGTTTTCCTAACACCCATCTCCCCTTGTTATCTTTTGTATGCATGTGGTTTATTCTGCCCCCCCCCATTCCTCCTGGCTGCGGACATCCCCATCTAGCAGGCTAATATGTGTGCCAGGTCTATGTATTAATGCCAACACATTCCTATATATTCTGTGGTACGAATCGTAAAAATTGAACTTAACAAATAATTTATACTTAGGGATAACCAATAAAGGACGTTCGCAAAACATACTGGAATACACGCAGTATGCATAAAGCAGCTATTCAATAGAAAATATCAAAACAAAAAATACTAAAAAAACAACCCATTAACACTGTATCATAAGATATGACAACCAAAATCCAATATCAGAAGTACCATAAAACGACTAATCCACCATTAGAAGTATCATAAGATATGACAACCAAAATCCACTATCAGAAGTACCATAAGATACGACTAATCCACCATTAGAAGTACCATAAGATATAACAACCAAAATCCACCATTAGAAGTATCATAAGATATGACTAATCCACCATTAGAAGTATCATAGAATATGACAACCAAAATCCACCATTAGAAGTATCAAAAGATAAGACAACCAAAATCCACTATCAGAACTACCATAAGATATGACAACCAAAATCCATCATCACAATTACCATATGACTAATCATCTAATACTATCAGAAGTACCATAAGATATTTCTAATCCACCATTAGAAGTACTATAAGATATGACAACCATATTCCACCATTAAAAGTACCAAAAGATATGACAACCAAAATCTACTATCAGGAGTACCAAATGATATTTCTAATCCACGACTACAAGTACCATAATATATGACTAATCCACTATCAGAATTACCAAAAGATATGACAACCAAAATCCACTATCAGAATTTCTATAAGATATGACTAATCCACCATTAGAAGTATCATAAGATATGACAACCAAAATCCACCAATAAAAGTATCATAAGATATGACAACCAAAATCCACAATCAGAAGTACCATACGATATGACAACCAAAATCCACCATCACAAGTACCAAAAGATATGACTAATCATCTAATACAAGTACAAAAAGGAATGACAACCAAACAACCAAAATCCACTATCAGAAGTACTATAAGATATGACTAATCCACCATTAGAAGTATCATAAGATATGACAACCAAAATCCACCATTAGAAGTATCATATGATATGATAACCAAAATCCACCATTAGAAGTATCATAAAATATGACAACCAAAATCCACCATTAGAAGTATCATAAGATATGACAACTAAAATCCACCATTAGAAGTAATAAGATATGACAAATAAAATCCACCATTAGAAGTATCATAAAATATGACAACCAAAATCCACCATTAGAAGTATCATAAGATATAACAACTAAAATCCACCATTAGAAGTACCATAAGATATGACAGCCAAAATCCACCATTAGAAGTATCATAAGATATGACAACCAAAATCCACTATCAGAAGAACCATAAGATATGACTAATCCACCATTAGAAGTAATAAGATATGACAACCAAAATCCACCATTAGAAGTATCATAGGATAGAACTCAAATCCACTATTAAAAGCATAAAGGACGTCCGCAAAACATACTGGAATACACGCAGTATGCATAAAGCAGCTTTTCAACAGAGAATATCAAAACAAAAAATACTAGTTTGCGGATGTCCGCAAGGTCCCTTACACCCCCTTTCCCTTGTCCGCATCTGAACAACCGCCCTCACCCTTCATCTTTGCGGAAGTCCTTTATGGATGATCCCAAACCCCAAAAGCTTTGTTTATCAAAGGTGGTCACTAATGGTAAGGTAAATATTGCATGGGCATACCACATTGCATCTGTGTGCATTTTCATAAAAGAATTTGCTTGAACATGCCACAGAATCTGTGGGGCATTACTAACTGATTAATGTCATTAGAAAGCAGGTTATCCCAAAGATAACTAATAATCTTTCTGAGACAACCTTTCTTGTTGAGGGTAATATCTAAATGGAATAATAATCCATCTACAACAGGTTGATTATCAAAAACAACCCATTAACACTGGGGTTTGAAGTGCATTTTCTTAGATTTTTGAAAACAATAACTTTGGTTTTATCAGTATTATATCTGTCTCCATTTACATGAGCAATTGTAACATATTTTTATTTGTTATCCAAACAAGATACTAGGAATGAGTGCCATACCTTCAGTCACTAAAGGGACTCTCTATCTGACTAAAGATATGACTAATCCACCATTAGAAGTATCATAAGATATGATAACCAAAATCCACTATCAGAAGTATCATAACATATGACAACCAAAATAAAATATCAAAAGTACCATAAAACAACTAATTCACCATTAGAAGTATCATAAGATATGACAACCAAAATCCACTATCAGAAATACCATAAGATACGACTAATCCACCATTAGAAGTATCATAAGATATGACAACCAAAATCCACTATCCGAAGTACCATAAGATAAGACTAATCCACCATTAGAAGTACTATAAGATATCACAACCAAAATCCACCATTAGAAGTATCATAAGATATGACTAATCCATCATTAGAATTATCATAGGATATGACAACCAAAATCCACTATCAGAAGTACCATAAGATATTTCTAATCTACCATTAGAAGTACCATAAGATATGACAACCATAATCCACCATTAAAAGAATCAAAAGATATGACAACCAAAATCCACTATCAGAAGTACCAAATGATATTTCTAATCTACCATTAGAAGTACCATAAGATATGACAACCAAAATCCATATGTCTTGGGATATATGTCTTGGGATGTTGGACTGATCATGTCAGATTATTGCAAAATTTGTCCAATATGCTTTTCCTTGACATTTTCAAAGTTCAGTAGACGAGATACTATCAAAATAGTTTTCTTAAAATATGCCAAATTATCTTTTCGTAAGAAATCTCCGTCTAGCTAATACTATAAATTTTGAAAGAAAGGAATAACATTGATTATTCCACAAGACTTGAGCAGTTAATATTCTTCCAACAAGATAAGTTAAAGATTCGTTACAGATTTATCACGTCGTTTTTGTATCCTACCCATCCTCCATAAAAAATTATCCCCTTTTTGACATGGAGAGTAATTGAAAATTGAAAGTGCTATATTATTTGTTAGTATCTAAAAAAAGAGAGAAACCTTCTCCATTATCTTTAGTTCATGCATCCCTCGTTTCTGCCCAAAAACTGGAGCAATTACCAATCTTCTGCTATTTGCGACGTGATTCGAAACCCATTTAGGAATACACCTTTTGCAGCAACCATACTGAAACTTTTTTTGGCAGTTTTGCAAATAACAAACCCGAACATTTGTAGGTTTACTGTGATGTAATGAAAAAGATTCCGTATTAAATCTGTTTGGAAACAAATGATCCAGTAACTATTAAAGAAATGAACCTCTTTTTGGCTTTAAATATTGATACAACAAAATTGCATAATGAAAAGTAACTTTGAATGTAAACAATTAAACATGTATATTCAAATATGTTTAATAAACATGGCTTATATACATATGCTCTTATTAGCCTGAAACATATGGCAATCTACCACACCGATTTTTTATTTATACAATAGTTTTGTATTTCAGCCATAAAAAAAAATAAAAATAAAACCAAGCTAAGATGTTGAATGGAGACATGAACTGACGGTCTTTATCTCTGTCCTGTGTTAAGTCTTCTTGTCACATTAGTTGCAGGGAACAAAATCAAAAATAACAATCTTTGGATCTTAATCACTTTTACACCTTCAAGAGTTGATGGAGGACCTGCATGGATTACCCTATTCACTTGTTTTAAGTCACACCCCATGCCAAGGGCTATAGTTGCAAACACCAGTTTATTTGTGGTCAAATCTTGGGATAACATTTTCTAAAGTCCTCCCCACCACCATTCTAAAATGCAGTGAGCCTCATCAACTGCAAGATAAGTGATGTCATATATTTTGGATATTGTATCCAGCTTTTCAGCATGATATATGTCTTCAGGATGACCATAAAATAGGAGATGTGTCTAGTTTGCTCAAAGTCAATACCAGTTTTAAGATGCAAAATTTGAGCCTTTTCTGGATCTCCTGTTGCATGATTGTGTTTATTGGCACACCTATAAGGACAATACATGTTTTGGCAAGTACATGTGAGTAATAGGGCAGTATTGCAAATATGAGCGACTTACCATATCCTGCTGGTAGTACAGCAACTGTGGCCTGTTTTTCTAGTGACTTTAGACTATTCATCTGCTGAGGATTTAAAAACTGAATTTCCATTCAACATGCCTTATTCAGCATTGCTTGCACCATTTTATGCTGTATGCAACTTTGTAGCATTTTACTGTATTATCTGAAAGGAAAAGTGTTCTTTATAGCTAAAGTAATTATAAATATTCAACACTAATTTAATTGATTTTTTCAGCAATACCTTTCACATTCAACAAAACTGGTCAACAAGCAAACTTTGAGCAAAGCGTTTACTTTAATGCAAATGGGTCCAGGTAGATAATATTGTAGAACCTCTTTAAAATATCTTGTGTTATAATATTTTCTAGCTAAATACAGTAGATGGTGCATTTCAAAGCTATAAACCTAGCATGTTATATACAGACATGAATTATTACGAATAGTGTTGACCTTTCAGATTTTTATCATAAGCTTCTCTCTCAAATATAGCCAAATAATTTTAAATTTAAGTACATAACTTTTGTCATCAAAGGACTTACAAATAAAAATAAGTTTGGGAAGATTCAAGCTATATTATCACAATTGGTTTAAAAGTAGGCTCAAGATGATATCTAATAAAATAATAAATGAAGGACTGCACAATTCCTTCATGTGTATAGAATACATGGAAAATGGTAATGTTGCATCAATACACGTTTCGGAAACTTTGGGGGACAATTTATACCTTTATCTCTGATAATTACAAACGACCTGTTAAGTGTGCAAAAAAACATGTAATAAAAGAAAAGCAAATATTTTTAACAAGATGTGTAAAATGAACAAAAGAATACAGTACCTTTATATAGCCTCTTCTACGTAAAACAGTATAGATACCCATACATTTTATACAGTTGCTTCTATCATAGCATCAACATGTAGGTTATGAATGCTGATCCACATAATTTTAATGATCAGACATAGACAACCATTTTGAAGGAACATGTGATGACTGACAACAATTCCATCCCCTAATTGGCAGCTTTGGAGGAAAATGGGGAGGGAGACATATCATGCAGTCTGCAGACATACATCTTCAATGAACATGCAACGGCTGACATTTCACAATTCCACCCATCTTTGAATGAAATTTGTGCTAAGAAAGTGTGTGCGCATGGGTGGGTGGCTTAGATGTTGGGAGGGGGAAATTAAGGAAATGCAGATTACAGGAAAAATGCTGTAAAGATTAAAAAAGAGGTTAAAATATATAACAACACTCATTCTATTTATAGAACTTAAAAGCTCAACCTCATTCTATATAACAACACAACATATTAATCGTGCATTTGTCAAATATTCTCCTGGACGTCTTAAAGTTTTTTATCAAAACCTTGGTTATAATTTAAGAATAACGGTTGTCTTAAGGCCTGGACTTATTTCAGACTATTAAACTTTATGGCTGCAAAGAAATAATCAGTATAAAAGGACTAAGTAGCACCTAGTTATATATATTTTCTGCATGCTCAAAGGACCTCACAAACTACCAGTGCAAATGAGAACATGCTTTATTTTTTTTACATAAGAATTCATTTTAAAACCATCTAACATTGAACTTTGAAACCTACTGTGTTCTTACCTCATCTCTTATGACCCTCACTAATATGGCCATATAATTCAAATACACAGAATCACAACATCTTTTTATCTCTTCTATTTCTAAAAGGAATAGTTGGCATTCAGATGTCGCATGTGGTTTGTATTTTTTAATTATTTTTTATAATCGTGTCTTGAAACATTCTGAAAATTGAACTAGGATTAAGTTAAATATAGAAGAGGCCCATGAAGAAAGTCGACCCCACAACAACAATAAGAGGATTTCTGTGTTATTTTACTAGCGCTGTCTAAATTAAAGTGGAACGTTGATACAAAAAATAATAGTGTTTTTTTCCCATTTAATGAATTACTTCAGTAGACAACTTCACAATATCCTCTGCTGAAGACTAGCCATATTTAACAAAGAAACATGAGAAGGGAGGGGGACTTTGAGGATCTATCTTTCGCAAATCTGCCTTTGTTAATTTCCTTGATTTTGAATGTTATATACTTGTCTTCTTTTATTTTATAACTTAAAATGTATATGCATGTTGTATATGTGCTTGTGGAACGTCAAAATCACGGTGCCGATCTATTGTTGCGGCTCCATTTTTCAAATCGAAATATAAGCAAAATGATAGATTGTGGGCAGAACTGCTGGTTGAAAACCTTCTTATCCTTCAGCAAACAGCTTCTTTTAAAAAGCCTTGATGGCCGTGGACTCTGTGTGTGTGTGTATGTGTGTGTGTGTGTGTGTGTGCACGCAATTTCAAAATGACGGGAAATTAAATGAATTATATGGCATGATTTTAAAACAAAAAGAAATCTAGAGCAGTTTCCTCATTATATTGGGCACTAATTATACAGGAGTTTAAGGGATAAATACTATGTATTAAAAATGACTAGATAATGTTCAGTTCTAATTAATAATGATGCCGGTGAAAAGATCATGGATAAGTGAAGCACTGCACACTGGAACAAATCAGTTTAAATTAATGTCTTACTGTACTTTTTGCTTATTCATTCTGTAAACAATTTATATATTTAATAAGAAACCAGTGCCAGTTCACTTTTCTTCTTGAAAATAAATGTATTAAAACTGATATCCTTGGTCGATAAAGCAGAAAAAAATGTTTGAGGGGAGTTTGGTTGGGTAGGGTGCTCACAATATTTTAATTAAACTATCATAGAAATCCCACCTTGGCTGGACTAAGCTGTAACACAGGTATGAAGTGATGCGACCTATCACCTTTGCTGATTTAAGATTTCATCTCTCCCGAAAAACCTTGCAAAAGAGATTAACACTAGCCCACGACCATCTTTAGACATCAATCACAACTCCGCATTGCTATTGCAGCTTATAGCTCGGGCTTAGCAAACATGACATTGCAATATATGTGGAACAAGTCTCACGCGTTGTATAGCTTACAGCCACTGTGTTCTCTCATACAATTAATAGAAATATATGAAAATGTGGGCTCAATACTCATCATGTGGAATATTTTTGTTTGAATTGCTAATAACTAAGTTTTCTAGGTATATTCAAAATAACTTTTCATTGCTGACATTTTAAACATTTTTAATTCTTCTCTATACACAATATCAACATTCGTCTATTATTAATGCACAAAGTGTATTCACTAACATTCTTGTAAAATGAAAAAGAAAATTTAATTTTTTCAATTATAATCGTTACAAACAATATAGCGAAGAAACAATAGAAACTGGGAGTTATAATATTTTAATCCGTTAATGAAATGATTGGCAGATTAATGATATTGACATCATCAAAAGAAGCTGAAAATGACAGCCAAATTATTGACAAACATGATAATTTGAGATAAAAAATATTTAATAACATATAAAGAATATGAAACGTTACAACGCGACCTAACTGCGGGAAGTTATTTTAATAAAATTATGATAATAACTGTCAGCAACATTATTATTAGACTCTAGCCAATCTGTTAAAGATAGCGCAAATTTTTATGTCAAGTATATTCCGTCAATAGACTAAGATCGTAAAAACCAATATGAAATAGGACTTATTTCATGCACTTGTTACTTTAAAAACTGGAGTAAATGACTTTCGATTCACCTATACTATTCCAGAATTTTATAGCAAGTAGTATTGTTACGTATCGACTCCTTCAAAGTAACATAAAAAGAGTGAAGAAAACAAGCTTTGTAAATTTGAAGAAGAATAATTTATTTTCCTAAAATATAAATGTTAAACAAGACTTACTTTTTACAGAAATGATCCAAAATTGTTTGGTCAAAATAGAAAAAAAACCTGTAGAAATTATAAACACGTTCTGAAGTTCAATTAGGGTCAAAAATGGCGGATGACCATGTCAGACGAAAGTTAACAGAAAATTCCAGAATTTACACAATAAAGCAGTCTGTGTTCTTCCGTTCCAATTTAGAATATTTTCGGGAAAAATCTCTTTGTCCAAATCAGTAATGTTGTTCTCCAGCTTTAACAAAACATGTTCTACGTAGACATACGAACAGACTTCTTCTAGCACAAAAAAGCATTTTTAAGGTAATAGAAGTTGAATAACTCTAAGATGTTACAATAAGCTGACTTTACGACTCAACGACTGTGCATGACTCTCGACTACGACTGACTTACAAAACAACAGCATATAAATGAAGCTAATACGTTGTTTGAATTACACGCGCACGGGGACGCATCCAAGTTCGTAATACTTCTGGTCATTAAGAAAGCCTGACAAAGTATCAGCCAATCGTTTTCATAGCTATTCCTTCCTGACTGTTTACTTGTAATGAATTTGTTATCATACACAGCACGTGCTCACATGAGTCACATTTACGACTATAAAAACACACTGATCTTCAAAAACATATTAGACTGATATTAATAAAATTTTATTAATAATAATATTTAATGAAATAAAATTAAATAAAAAGATTTATACAAAATTCATTCCTTAACACACACGATTAAGCTACATGGTCGTAACACCTTACCCCATTAAAAAAAGGAAAGATTTATTTAATAAAACTTTCTTTTCATAGCAGATGTAAATTTTACACAGTGTAAAAAGTTACATAACAACCCTTATGAATTTATTTTAAAAAAATTCTGCACACGGGAAGGTGCATCTGCAATCAAATTATCCTTTCCTTTTATCCTGTTATATGCTTAATATTAAGATTGTATTCTTGTAAAAATAAACTACATCTCAACAGCCTCTGATTTTTATTTTTCATTCTGCCGATGACAGTGATGGGGTTGTGGTCACTAAACACAAAAACCGGAGAAGAAGACCAGCTAATATAAACTTCAAAATACTGTAATGCCAGAAAAGCCAATCACACCTTTTCGACTGTCGAGTAGTTTCTCTGGTCTTTATTCAATATCTTAGAGAAATAACACACTGGGTGTTCAACACCATTACGATCATCTTGAAGCAAAACTGAACTGCTGACTGAAATCTGGAGCCGTTAAAACTGGTGCACTTTCAAATATGGATTTTAGTCTATCGAAAGCCTCTTGACATTTTTCAGTCTAAAGAAACTTGATTTTCTTTCTCAACAAGTTCGTCAGAGGTTCTACATCAGAAAAATTAGAACACAAACCATACTAAACAATCGCATCAGTTGTTTTCTATTGACAGGCACTGGAAATTTAGAAATAGCCTTGACCTTAGCATCTATAGGTTTAATCTGTCCATGTCCCACAATATGTCCTAGAAACTCACTTTTAGATAAATTAATAGTCAGATTTGCATCCGTGAGTCTGTCGAAGAACTTCAGAATCGTAGTTATATGTTCTTTCCAGGTAATGACAACATTATCAATGTATACATCACAGTTGTCTAGACCAGAAGTAATCATATTCATAAATCGTTGAAAAGTTCTCAGAGAACCCTTCATCCCAAAAGGCATCACTTTGTACTGGTAGAGTACTGGAAAAGCATATACTCATAACTGGAGCGAAAAAGTATTTGTTGTTTATGAATTACTTCTAACAATACCAGTTACATATTCGTAAAAATATTTATTAGGCGAGCCTCTAATTGGCTGTTTGTACGAGGAAGAATGTCTGAAAACAGATTAAGATATATTTGTTATTGATAAAGTTATTTAAAAGCGCGGCAACAAAAGTTTCGTTAAATTGTGTAGGTATAGCAATAAATTTAATAGTTGGGTACCAACTGAATCGATTTCATCGATTGCGATCAAAACATTTTTTATATTTCTTCGTATTTCATTAGTACTGATTTACATTTTACTGGTTTACATAAAGTTAAATGTAATTTTCTTGCGTCATCAACTGGTATTAAATAAAATAATTTAACAAAAATAAAATCGCATTTTATATCTTTAGTTGCGCAGCTATTTTTTACGCTTAAGAAGGTTTCATAAGTTGCCAAAATATTTGATGCTCTGCGATAGTAAAATGAAATTTATTAGTTTTTTAGCACTATGGTACTTAACATCATATCGTCCAGTTGTTGGTCTTATCTTTGTCGTCGTAGTCATAATTATGCAAAATATCATTTTCAGAATAACCTGCAAATCTATCACCAGTAATATTTTCAAATGTAACATTGGAAACTGAAACAAAATCTCCCGAACGTTGTTCAGCCAATCTCTCAATTATGTTCATTATTATAATAATCTTTTATCTAATTATTAAATAATAAGTTCTGGGAAATAACATACGAGTTAACATACTAAATCACAAATAAAAACCTGCGGAAATTCGAACTTGTTTGTTGGGGTTTTAGTTTGTTGATATTATGATTCTGACAATTCTTTACTAAATGCCAAATAAAAAAATAAAATTGGATGCAAATAAAATGATGACATTACGATTTAATCTTGACGATGTTATGGAATTTTATTAGAACTTTCTTACTATAAATGATCTGGAAATACCATTAGTTATCTTATCTAAAATTAAATTTGTCATATGTCAATATTGAAGTTACTAATTTTGTTCTGAAGTCGGTAACATCTTTTAGTCTCTGAGAATGAATTTTATGATCTTTTTCAGCAGATATTAAATTTTATTTCTTCTCCAGTTTCAATATTTATTGAAATTATTTGTTTAGCCGGATTTTAAAAATTATTATCACCATCAATTCCACGTTTTGTTTTCTTTTGGCGTCACTAAATCTAAATTTTTAATTCTGTATCCGTTTTATTAATATGGCCGATAACTTAACTATTTGGTATTAGTCCGTTAAAAGTTTCAAATACAAACCTATATACCATATAATGGATTTTATTTTTGATCCACGTAACAAAACATCACGATATCCATTTAAAGTTCTAGCAACCTTTTTTGGTTCTCCATGTCGAATAATTTCCATATCATTTTCATTATACAAAACAAATACTGGATGATGTTGAAATTAATTTTCTAATAGGAAATTTTTAATATTAGCAACTGCAACTCCGTTATTTGGTCTGCATACTCCTTGTCCTTTTTGAATATCGCCGCAAAACAAAGTAAAAAAAAATCTTTTCTAAACATGTTAATTATTTCTGCATTATTACATTTTACTGATATATACATACCAGCTGTTGTTTGTATGGCAATATATATTTTATATTTTATATTGATAACAGAAACAAGTGAATTTGAAACGTATAAGTTGTATATTAGGTGAACATGATAAATTTCATGCTTTTTCACTGTCAGTGGCATATATCTTAAACGTTCTGTCAGTCAACTATAAGGTAATTTATATATATATATATATATATATATATATATATATATATATATATATATATAAATTGCGATGCTGCTAAATTAAAATTAATTATCAAATCAGAAAACAATTGCTACAGAATTTACAGGTTATGATAATAGTTACAATCTTGATGATAAAAGAAAAACAATTTAGCAAATTTTAGCTCTGAAAATTTATTTCATCTTTTGCAACATTTTATAGTTCGAGATCATGTGGCTCATAAAAGCAGCAAACTCATAGCAAAATATCATACTATTTTGTCAAAGTTACACGCAGCTGAAGATAACTTGATGTAAGTTTTGAAACAAAAGGTTTTGACAGCGAACTTTTGGAACCATATTTAACACAAAATCGAGAAAAATATTAACTGGAACAAACATCGCCATGTTGCCGATGAAATACATCAAGAAATAAACAAAAACTTAGAATTTATTTCATCATGATCAGGCTGGAAATTTGAAATTATAATAGAAGTTTTATACACAGCAAAATTGAACGTACTTCTCGGTAGTTTTCCTTCTTTTTTTCATCACGCGAAATTTATTAAAGAAAAAAATATACCCACAAACTCCGTGTATGTAGTGGATGCCGGTTTTCGTACGAGTCCTTATATGTGGTATGTATCGCTTATGTCAAATAACAAAATCCAAAAAGAAACGATATCACCCGATCGTTGAAGGCACCTGCCATTTACGCATAACGTTACAAGGTGCAAACTGACCAAGACTGTATTGTAACCAGGTTAAATATACGACGGTATCTCGCTAATAAAAATCATTATTTTAAAATATATCCACTGTGAGTGCAAATGATAATCTTTCCGCTAGTATGGGTTACAAAAGTGTTATTAAAGCAGGTTATTGCTGTGTACACTATTTACCCTGGAAACATAAATTATAATTACATCTGGGAAACAAATAGAATATCGAGAGATGGATAAGCACAATATGTAGCGAACAATAAACTCTTTCCTTAAACATTTCTACAGAATATGAAATACAAAGGTTATTTTATTACAAAGCAAACAACCCCAAAAACTGACTTTGGTTTCTTTTAAGTATGCCGAATTTTCTTATGAAGACGGCCGACATAAGGAGGTCGAGTTTGGTACCTTTAGATTCTTTTTGACTGTTTTTTTTTCTCTTGTAATAAAGTCGGCCGACATAGACAAGCCAACATTGATTCCTTTTTACGTGTATTAACATGAATCTTCAAAATAAATTCAAACAAAGGAACAGTTTTAAAAGCGTCACAATCTGGTGCGTCTCTCACGCATATCGATACAAGGCTGAACAGTACATTAGTTTTCAGTAGTTTCATCTAAATATTCCCTATCCATGGTTTATGTTGTATATTTCGGCAACAAGAAGCATGTACTTCGTTTTGTGTGGATAAATGTACGCCATTTCCGGCTAGCGTCCTCTATAGGTGGGAAATCGTAGCTAAGTGGTAGCAACTGCGTTGTATACGTCTTTATCGAGTAATTTAAATATTATTTCTGCTTGACACTTGATAATTTTTTGTTCTTTTTGTGCGAGTATCACCATTTTTATCATGTAATTCAAATCTGATGTAAACAGAAAAGTGTTGGAGTTTGGCATGTGACATTCAAAGATTTTTCTATTAACCCGAATGCAGATATTCATCAAATTGTGGTTCTCAAATGACATCCTGGCGTGTGTGCCGGGCAGAAAAGAAAATAAGTTAAAACGTGGAAATTGAAGGATTACAAAACATTTTAATTAGCTGTGATGATGAGCTACAAACTGAGGGTTTCAAAACATTGCCTTTGGCATCCAAGTGTGAAATGAATTTCGATCTACTGATCTTTATATAAAAGTATACGTTCAGTTATTAATAATGTGCTTAGAACTACTGCTGAGTAAAAGTCAGTCAACATGCACAGCGTTGGTTGCAAGCCTCATACAGAATAATATTAAACAGATTATTTTAAAATTTGTATAAAATAGTAAATTTTCACTGTTTCATTTTCATAGAGAAATATTAGGCTCGGGTAACTTTTATAGAGGTTGGCGTTGCTCATCATTATGAAAGGAAATATAAGTTCTATGCTAGAAACTGCATCATTAGATCTCGCTATACCTGCCGGTGATACCAAAGAAAATCCGAAATTAGTTGTCTGCATACTAATAATGTGACGATGGTAAGATCTACAGCTGTAGTGTTAAAGTGATCATATCTACGGGTTTAGTCCTGAAATGATCATATCTGAACTGTAGTATTGACAAGGTCATATATACCGCTGTAGTTGTTGAATAGTAATATCTACAGGATTATTTGAAAGTCGTTAGTGCTAAAGTGGTCGAATCTGCAGTATTGCTAAAGAGGTCAGATCTACTGCTGCATTGCTAAAGTGGTCAAATATATACAGCTGTATATCTGCTAAGATTGCGAAGAAATAATCGAAGTATAAAGTGTTCCGCTGGGTCATCGGATATATTTTTTATTCTATGACTGACCAGAACTCGTGAACAGGGAGCATCTAATGAAAAGTAGCAGCGCAAGGACAAATGATGCTTCTATTGAACAAATAAGTGTTATTTAGTATGAATCGATAAATTTTCAAATACAAACCTTCTGCACACGGGACATATTCAAGCAAACTTTGCTTTGAAAGTTTTAGCACGATTCTCTCTTTCATGGCAACCTTATTTATCTTAGAATGGTGGTGCTCACCAGTTATTATGTACTTTTGAGAGAGTGATGTATGTAAGTTGACGTTGTTTGCATTTTAAACATGCACAGTGGATAGTGTTGACATACCTCAATTCTATATTTATGTAATATAGCTCAAATTTCTTTGGATATTGTACTTTTGGAAATTTTCAATGATCTTAGCACACTCATAACTAAAATGAATGCTCCCTTATCCTCCAAAAATCAACCTGAATTTGTCTAAAATATACTCTCCTTGGCAGCTATTAAAATAGGGAATATGATTTTTGCCAAACTAGATAATACCAGCGTTTAAATGTGCAAAGAATGAATTACCAAATATATAGAATGTAAAAGTGTTATCGGCTCTTTTCCTTACTATTTACCTCTGAAGTTCATGAAGTGAAAATAAGCAAGTGGAGCTAGCACTTTTTGAAAAGATGCACATCTGGAGTAAAACCAAGATCTTTACTCTAAAATCCATATTACGCCCATCAATCATACACCAAACTAAAGGGAAGTATAGGTTCTTTGAACAATACCTAACATATAGTCTTTTTTGTTAAATACGAAACCGTAGAGCGCCACCAGAAATTTTACGTTGCCCTTAACTAACCGTTGGTTAAACTGCGGTGAACATTACAAAATGCTATATGTATCAAATGTTTACAATATTGACAATGCTGTGCTGAAAATTCAATATGTGTTGCACACTTTTTCAGTACTAAAACACTATCTGCACGTTGTAAGATTATATAATATTACCAGATTCAATGACACGGTGATGTTTTGTTTCGGTAAAATAGCGAGGGATGCAATAATGATATATGTATAAATAACATTCTTACCAATTTAAAATCAATTTACAACAATATAATTGAATGAAGATATGCCAATTAGTAATGTGTTCTTCCATCTCTTTCTTTCCATTCTAAATTCCAAAGCTACCAAAAGCGGAACAATATTTGCCTAGTTTTGTGAACTCAGTATTAAATCGTTGTCCATATCAAATCTTCTGTTTATGAAACAATTACCTTCAAATTAATGAATTAATGAAATTAAGAATTCTAGTTCCGTTATGGATATAAATGATTTATCCGTTGTAGTTATGAATGATTTATCCGTTATGGATAAAAATGATCTATCCGTTGTGAATATAAATGATTTATCATTTAATGATGAATGATAAATGGAATAAGTTTTAACTTAACCAAACCTTGACTTTTGTGTAAATTACTTTGCAGCTGGTGTTTAAATGGAAGAATTTCAAAAATTAAAAAATTAAAAAAATTGTCTACAAATTGAAATCTCAATCTAAGGAGAAATAAAGCAATAAAAACTGGGAGTATATAAATCTTTAATTTTTACGTAGTTTTGTGTATCAATATTCCTACTCATAGGATAACATAGATTTTTCGGCAGTAATTCTGAAATCAGCCTATTATGTGGATCAGTTAATTACGGAAGATCATAGTAGACTCCGAAACAAAAACTACAAAATGTATAAAGTTTAACTGCTCACAACACAAAATGTTATGTCCAAATATGAATCATACGGTTGATATGCTGGACGTTTAAATTCTTGTGAATAAAATAAAAATACTGAGTATACTACTTAAAAATCAAAAGATCCATTCTAAAATAACAGGTTTTTTTTCTTCTATTTTAGCTTGTTATTCTAGAGAAAGATCCAAGTGATGATGATTGTCTGAGATCCCTTTCCTTGGCGAATACTTAAAAACAATACAAGTATATAGAATGATGAAGGGTTTACATGTAGCAAAAGAAATTATATATTTTTTTATGAAAAAAGTAGGAGTTGACATATATATGTTTCAGTAGAAATCCCATTGGGGAGAAGTTGATCCACATCAGGTTTACAATTAAGCAATGGCAACAGTTGCAGTGACTATAAAAATAAAAATAAAAACATTGGTCAAGTATGGAGTTTTGTTCCTATGTTCAATTTAAACAACGGTTTACATAAACCAACAAATATTTGTGTAATGAGCAACAAAAGCACATATAAACTTGCAACGTAACTGTTAATAAGTTGTAAGATAGACAATCGTTATATTTGGCTTGAACTAAAAGGTAAAATTTACATATGGTATTGATAATAAATAGTTCTTGCAAAAATAAATTTCTTTCGCGTTTACAAGCAAATTATGTTTTCAGCATGAATAAATAGTCCAGGTTGTGTTAATATGCTTAGAGGAGCGTCATGGCGTGACAATTTATTGACTAATCATTTCAAAACTAAATTTGACTGAGACTAAGTACCAAAACATTTTTGACTACATCAGCTGTTTTGAACAAGAGTTACAGCAGTTCAAGATAATAATTATATTTTAAAAAAAACACCTTTACACATGTAGGGTGTAAAGGAAACACCTTTACACATGTAGGGTGTAAAGGTGTTTCTATAGAATTATTGAATTTTTGTGCAGGAAGGATTTCCATGGAAGTGACACTGAGTCACAGTTAGTGGTTACTCGAGGCTGAACACCAATGAAACAAGTTAAATTTCCATTTGATATTTAGCAAGCAATGAGTACATTGTTTTTGCTTAAGACTCAAGCAATGATGTACAAATAAAAATGGAATTTGTTTGTAAGCTAAATCAAAGAGAAAACAACGAAGAAATCTTCTATTTTGTTTCAGAGTATTCATTTGGCAATGGAGCCCTTTTATGTGTGTACGATTATGCTATCCTTCCTGTCACTGTCTAAGTTTGTTGTCTTTATCAGTCGCGAGCAGACCCTTTCTATCACTGTATTTGTGTTTCAACCAATTGGTATAGAAATTCGTACATATATCATTTGCATCACCATATACTGTAACGCATCTGCAAATTGGTTTGGTTAGTTTGACGCTCTTGTCTAAGAGACTTACTAGCACCAAATAATCGTTAATTAATGATCTCTTTAAAAATTATTTTTTTGGACATATCACAAATTTATTTTACTTTTATCTCACAAATTGTAACTGTCGCTCTTCTCCTTTAAATGCCCCTTTTGCTTGACAAATACACCATTGGTTTGTTTTTTCTATATGGTAGTCAATTACAGATATGACATTAGGTCCATGTTGGTGTGTGTCACGATCAAGAAATGTATAAACTTGGATATATTAATACCACGTTTGATGTGTAAACATTGCCAAAAGCAGTGCTAATCGATTATGCAAATCACCAGCCATCCAGATTATAGAATATCCGCCAGTCAAAGGGTTTGTAGTACTCGCGTCCAGGTGTTAAACATTTGTTCATGGATCAAAAGGAAGCAGCAGGATGAACGGGTCGTGTTCTCACCCGCTACGTAGACAGACATAGAAGACATTGGCAACTACGTTTGCGTGGGACAAACCACAGCAACATCCAATCGGAATTAAGTAAGCTATTTGCTAGATTTTTACAAAACATTACTGCGTCATAATTGTAAGTATTTTTAGCATGTATACTTAATTACTGGGATTGTTTTCAAATGTAGAATTACCTTATAGTGTTTCTTTTATAAGCGTAACTGAGACATTAATTTGAGCTTACGTAGAGAATTAGGTAGATTGCTAGTTTGTCAGAGTTACTATTGTAATTCGCTGGTAGGTTACTTGGTAGTAACCAGTGCCTTTAATAATGCGTTATGTTAGAGTTTACGCATGTTTGAATTGGAGTTTAGGAAAATGGATGATGTAAGATTAGTTACAATTGATGTGTGAATATATCAGAGCATGGATATTGTAATATTTGTATATTTGTACGAGTTGTGATGTAATGGCGTGCGTCTGATTGTTGTTTATTGGTCAGTGCAATGGAATTATGAGTATGTACTGATGTGAAGCAATATATTCTGTATGTTTAAGAGTAATTGATACCGCGCAATTTTTTGTGTTAATATGTTGTGTTTTACCATACAAGAATATATGCGTATTTCGGTGTGAATGAATGAGTGACCAGTGAAATTTAATAGCCTTATCCGATGATAGATTGTGTGTAGTGTCGGATGTGAGCGCTGAGGAAAGTACTGTACCATCCTTGTGTTTTCACATGAAAATTTTCAGGGAACAGTATTACCGTTGCAAGTTCGTAATCTCGAGTCTCTAAAGGAAAGACGGAAGTGTGACTGACAGTGAATTCGGAGTCGACAACGTGCAGTCGATGTAGAAAATAGGGATAGAAGGGGAGGAGGAGGAAATTGGTCTGGAGGAGGAAATATAGGAAGAGGTGAAGACCTGGAGGGAGTCAGGGAAGACGAGAGGAAATTGTGAGATAGAGAAGAATATACAGATGAGTAGTAACCAAGGACAGGTGTAAATCTCTACGAATCAAATGATGTGATAGGCTAGTAAAAGGTCGAGCGGAAGAAGCGCATTCGGGAAATTCGAGTTATACACCATTTAATTGTTATTGAATGTCTATTATTGAACTACAACCGTTTTTGTATCTTAGATCATTTAACCGTCGGCATTGCTGACTTGGGGGCTCAGAGCCGTACATCTGACTTTCAATAAATCAACTTCCAAACTAAAATCGAGCCTGCGTGGAACTTCTACAATAATTTAAATAAATATTGGAAGCACCCCACCCAATCCCCCACAATATAAAACCTAACAATGGGCGACTATCTGCAGTGTATATTTTTAATTTTAAACTGAGTTGTATATAAGGATTCAGATGTCTGTAATGAATGAGGGTTTTTTTCACTTTGTGCGTTATTTCACTTCGTTTTTAATTTCAAATAATAAGGTTTGGTTTTCTCGCTATTTTACCATTATTACAAAGAATTTTTTCTGTTAGTCTTAAAAATCAGTCGTTCTGGAATTGTCCATGATAATATGTTAAGTTGCGTGTCAGCCCTGTTTGTCACTGCTTACCTTGATACTTGAAGTTCACCAAAAATAAAATAATGAACTTTAAAAAGTAATGATAGTTGCATTATGTTATTAATTTTACAGCTGATCTGGCATAAAATGTGACAAAACCTACAGACCGAATGCTTGTGTATCTGCTGATTATTTTATATCACCAGCAATCCGAGAAAATCTTCCTCATTCCACTTTTTAATTAACATTAACATAGTCAGTGCTTCCCATATAGAAGATAGATATTACCTGTTCGGCTGATTATGTAGAGAGTTTACTCGAATTTGTACATATTGTACTGATGGTATAAAATAGCAATAATTGTAATAATATGATAGCACACCACAGATTCTTCTTCATTTTGCACTTAAGTTTGAAAGTATTCGATGGTCGGAATATCTATTTAATTTGTAGGTACACATGATCCGATTATTAAATAAAATTTAAAAAATGTCAGTCTCATTGCATAGCGAAAGCTTGAGTCAGTACTACTTGTATATCTGGCATATGTGTTGTCGTTGATTCTTGGTCAGTTTACGGATAGTTGTAATACCACAATCTAAACTTAAAATCACATGTAATCGAGGTAATTATTCAACTTATCATAACATTTTGTGACTGAATCTTTTGCCATCAACAACATAAAGATAAAATTGTATGTTCCCTACTAAATTGATGTCATAAAGCCATAAAACCCTGCTGTAAAATAGTCATCCATTCATGAGCATTATTCTGCCTCAAGTTATTTTTTTGTGGTACAGTTAGCGTTTTTAGTTGATACAGATTGCGTACGTGTAACAGAGAGCGGTTCAACAATGTTCTAAAAGCCAAATCGGTCACTTTATTACCGGCTAGGAAAGGCTTAACGCGGATTTCTCTAAAATTCTATATATGTCTTGGGATGTTGGACTGATCATGTCAGATTATTGCAAAATTTGTCCAATATGCTTTTCCTTGACATTTTCAAAGTTCAGTAGACGAGATACTATCAAAATAGTTTTCTTAAAATATGCCAAATTATCTTTTCGTAAGAAATCTCCGTCTAGCTAATACTATAAATTTTGAAAGAAAGGAATAACATTGATTATTCCACAAGACTTGAGCAGTTAATATTCTTCCAACAAGATAAGTTAAAGATTCGTTACAGATTTATCACGTCGTTTTTGTATCCTACCCATCCTCCATAAAAAATTATCCCCTTTTTGACATGGAGAGTAATTGAAAATTGAAAGTGCTATATTATTTGTTAGTATCTAAAAAAAGAGAGAAACCTTCTCCATTATCTTTAGTTCATGCATCCCTCGTTTCTGCCCAAAAACTGGAGCAATTACCAATCTTCTGCTATTTGCGACGTGATTCGAAACCCATTTAGGAATACACCTTTTGCAGCAACCATACTGAAACTTTTTTTGGCAGTTTTGCAAATAACAAACCCGAACATTTGTAGGTTTACTGTGATGTAATGAAAAAGATTCCGTATTAAATCTGTTTGGAAACAAAGGATCCAGTAACTATTAAAGTAATGAACCTCTTTTTGGCTTTAAATATTGATACAACAAAATTGCATAATGAAAAGTAACTTTGAATGTAAACAATTAAACATGTATATTCAAATATGTTTAATAAACATGGCTTATATACATATGCTCTTATTAGCCTGAAACATATGGCAATCTACCACACCGATTTTTTATTTATACAATAGTTTTGTATTTCAGCCATAAAAAAAAATAAAAATAAAACCAAGCTAAGATGTTGAATGGAGACATGAACTGACGGTCTTTATCTCTGTCCTGTGTTAAGTCTTCTTGTCACATTAGTTGCAGGGAACAAAATCAAAAATAACAATCTTTGGATCTTAATCACTTTTACACCTTCAAGAGTTGATGGAGGACCTGCATGGATTACCCTATTCACTTGTTTTAAGTCACACCCCATGCCAAGGGCTATAGTTGCAAACACCAGTTTATTTGTGGTCAAATCTTGGGATAACATTTTCTAAAGTCCTCCCCACCACCATTCTAAAATGCAGTGAGCCTCATCAACTGCAAGATAAGTGATGTCATATATTTTGGATATTGTATCCAGCTTTTCAGCATGATATATGTCTTCAGGATGACCATAAAATAGGAGATGTGTCTAGTTTGCTCAAAGTCAATACCAGTTTTAAGATGCAAAATTTGAGCCTTTTCTGGATCTCCTGTTGCATGATTGTGTTTATTGGCACACCTATAAGGACAATACATGTTTTGGCAAGTACATGTGAGTAATAGGGCAGTATTGCAAATATGAGCGACTTACCATATCCTGCTGGTAGTACAGCAACTGTGGCCTGTTTTTCTAGTGACTTTAGACTATTCATCTGCTGAGGATTTAAAAACTGAATTTCCATTCAACATGCCTTATTCAGCATTGCTTGCACCATTTTATGCTGTATGCAACTTTGTAGCATTTTACTGTATTATCTGAAAGGAAAAGTGTTCTTTATAGCTAAAGTAATTATAAATATTCAACACTAATTTAATTGATTTTTTTCAGCAATAACTTTCACATTCAACAAAACTGGTCAACAAGCAAACTTTGAGCAAAGCGTTTACTTTAATGCAAATGGGTCCAGGTAGATAATATTGTGGAACCTCTTTAAAATATCTTGTGTTATAATATTTTCTAGCTAAATACAGTAGATGGTGCATTTCAAAGCTATAAACCTAGCATGTTATATCCAGACATGAATTATTACAAATAGTGTTGACCTTTCAGATTTTCATCATAAGCTTCTCTCTCAAATATAGCCAAATAATTTTAAATTTAAGTACATAACTTTTGTCATCAAAGGACTTACAAATAAAAATAAGTTTGGGAAGATTCAAGCTATATTATCACAATTGGTTTAAAAGTAGGCTCAAGATGATATCTAATAAAATAATAAATGAAGGACTGCACAATTCCTTCATGTGTATAGAATACATGGAAAATGGTAATGTTGCATCAATACACGTTTCGGAAACTTTGGGGGACAATTTATACCTTTATCTCTGATAATTACAAACGACCTGTTAAGTGTGCAAAAAAACATGTAATAAAAGAAAAGCAAATATTTTTAACAAGATGTGTAAAATGAACAAAAGAATACAGTACCTTTATATAGCCTCTTCTACGTAAAACAGTATAGATACCCATACATTTTATACAGTTGCTTCTATCATAGCATCAACATGTAGGTTATGAATGCTGATCCACATAATTTTAATGATCAGACATAGACAACCATTTTGAAGGAACATGTGATGACTGACAACAATTCCATCCCCTAATTGGCAGCTTTGGAGGAAAATGGGGAGGGAGACATATCATGCAGTCTGCAGACATACATCTTCAATGAACATGCAACGGCTGACATTTCACAATTCCACCCATCTTTGAATGAAATTTGTGCTAAGAAAGTGTGTGCGCATGGGTGGGTGGCTTAGATGTTGGGAGGGGGAAATTAAGGAAATGCAGATTACAGGAAAAATGCTGTAAAGATTAAAAAAGAGGTTAAAATATATAACAACACTCATTCTATTTATAGAACTTAAAAGCTCAACCTCATTCTATATAACAACACAACATATTAATCGTGCATTTGTCAAATATTCTCCTGGACGTCTTAAAGTTTTTTATCAAAACCTTGGTTATAATTTAAGAATAACGGTTGTCTTAAGGCCTGGACCTATTTCAGACTATCAAACTTTATGGCTGCAAAGAAATAATCAGTATAAAAAGACTAAGTAGCACCTAGTTATATATATTTTCTGCATGCTCAAAGGACCTCACAAACTACCAGTGCAAATGAGAACATGCTTTATTTTTTTTACATAAGAATTCATTTTAAAAGCATCTAACATTAAACTTTGAAACGTACTGTGTTCTTACCTCATCTCTTATGACCCTCACTAATATGGCCATATAATTCAAATACACAGAATCACAAAATCTTTTTATCTCTTCTATTTCTAAAAGTAATAGTTGGCATTTAGATGTCGCGTGTGGTATTTTTTAATTATTTTTTATGATCGTGTCTTGAAACATTCTGAAAATTGACATAGGGTTAAGTTAAATATAGAAGAGGCCCATGAAGGAAGTCGACCCCACAACAACAATAAGAGGATTTCTGTGTTATTTTACTAGCGCTGTCTAAAATAAAGTGGAACGATGATACAAATAATAATAGTGTTTCTGTCTCATTTAATGAATTACTTTAGTAGACAACTTCACAATATCCTCTGCTGAAGACTAGCCATATTTAACAAAGAAACATGAGAAGGGAGGGACACTTTGAGGATCTATCTTTCGCAAATCTGCCTTTGTTAATTTCCTTGATTTTGAATGTTATATACTTGTCTTCTTTTATTTTATAACTTAAAATGTATATGCATGTTGTATATGTGCTTGTGGAACGTCAAAATCAGGGTGACGATCTATTGTTACGGCTCCATTTTTTCAAATCGAAATATAAGCAAAATGATAGATTGTGGGCAGAACCGCTGATTGAAAGCATTCTTATCCTTCAGCAAACAGCTTCTTTTAAAAAGTCTCGATGACCCTGGACTGTGTGTGTGTGTGTGTGTGTGTGTGTGTGTGTGCAGGCACACACGCTTAGCAGGATACATGCACACGTGAATGTATATAAATTCTTCTTATGCCTAATTCCATACTTATGGTCATATAAAACATTTTGGACATTTCCCACACCATATTTTTGTTGTTTTTCCTGTTTAATGTTTCATTCTAACTTTAACGTAAGAATGGTGTACGTCTTTACAATGTTTAGTTCTATGTTTACATGCTTGCACGACGAAAGTTAACATGTCAGCTGGAAAATAAATGTCATATGACATATTTTCAAGTACAAGGATTTGGAAATGCTGCCTTCATAAAGATAAATTGCTATGATGTAAAATTCTACATGTATAATGCACCATCCTTAAATTATGTCATTTAATTTAAAATTTCAAAATTACGGGAAAATAAATGAATTATATGGCACAATTTAAAAAAAAGGAAATCTAAAGCAGTTTCCTCATTATATTGGGCACTAATTATACAGGAGCTTAAGGGATAAATACATAAATATTATGTATTAAAAATGACTAGATAATGTTCAGTTCTAATTAACAATGATGCCGGTGAAGAGATCATGGGTAAGTGAAGCACTGCACACTGGAACAAATCAGTTTAAATTAATGTCTTACTGTACTTTTTGCTTATTCATTCTGTAAACAATTTTTTATATTTAATAAGAAACCAGTACCAGTTCACTTTTTGTCTTGACAATAAACGTATTAAAACTGATATCCTCGGTCGATAAAGCAGAAGAAAAAAAATGTTGGGGGGGGGATGTTATGGTTGGGTAGGGTGCTCATAATATTTTAATTAAACTATCATAGAAGTCCCGCCTTGGCTCAACTAAGCTGTAACACGGGTATGAAGGGATGCGACCTATCGCCTTTGCCGATTCAAGATTCCATGTCTCCAGCCGGTCATGTAACCTTGCGAAAGAGATTAACACTATCCCACGGCCATCTTTAGACATCAATCACAACTCTCCATTGCTATTACAGCTTATAGCTCGGGCTTAGCAAAAGTGACATATGTGGAACAAATCTCACGCGATGTATAGCTTACAGCCACTGCGTTCTCATAAAATTAATAGAAATATATGAAAATGTGGACTCAATACTCATGTTGAATTATTTTTGTTCGAATTGTTAATAACTAAGTTTTTCTAGGTAATGATGCATATTCAAAATAACTTTTCGTTGCTGACATCTTAAAACATTTTTAATTCTTCTCTATACACAATATCAACATTTGTCTATTATTAATGTACAAAGTGTATTTACTAACATTCTTGTAAAACAATTAGCAACTACATAAAGTATATTTTCTGGTGCGATTCTAGCAAGAAAACGACAGAAAGTCAGCGCTAAATATATACATGCGCGAAGCGTTTTAAATGAAAACGAAAATAATTTAAATATTACCTCTATTTGGATTGCAAACAAAAATCTACTTTAAGTCTTACCATTGACTGTTATGCACATGCATTCAAATACACAATTTAGGATATATATTTTTCGGCAATATTGATAAGGAGCTTTTTAACCTACATATATGTAATCCACAAATATAGGTTCCAATACAACGGAGAAAAAAGCCATAACGCCATGGGAAATTTAATTGTTAAATTTTCCTTTAATATTTAGCGGTCATTGATTAAAATAAAATATATATTTAAGGAAACGAGTGGGCATATTTTGCCCATTTAAGTTTCATCTGGGTCAGAGTTATGTGCCAAAAATGACTCTTACAGGACCTACCCATTTTCCTCAATTTTATGTAACTGGGTCAATTCTTGATAAAATTTGTAGGGGAGGGGTAAAAACTGCTCTCTATGGCAAAGTATGGGCTGCACTAAAGAACACTGCCCACAGCCAATTTGAATATTTGATTTAACGGTGATTAAATGTATTGTAAATATTTCGGATTAAAGAATCTGCGCCTTATTAACCTGTATGAAAGTAATGCATTCTATCTGAGCAAAATCTTGGTCTTAATATTTCTGGAAACAGTTTTAGCAGGAAAGCATTTGAGATGAGAATGTATCTAAGTGTTATGCAAGTCACCATACAAACAATAGCGATGAATCTTAAGTTCAGTTGTTGAGTGCTAGAAATAGATCAGGTGGATTTTAAATATCGTCTGTCCTTGCTTTTATTTGAGTTCAACTATACAACCCAGAATTGCCGATGCATTATGCGACGGCAAATCATGGTCCATGCACTTTCTTAGAAATTATCAGTAAAGAATTAACACAGACCGGATGCAAAGGCAGATCAGGGTCAATGTTGATTTTAATTGGTTGGACTCGACTTACAAAAGTGTAACGACAAATCACGTTTTGTCCAATGCAATGCAGCGACAACACAACTATTAACAAAAAAAACTTAAAGAGGTTGTCCATAAAGGACGTTCACAGATAATACCCGTTTTCCTAATGCCTCTCTCCCATTGTTCTTTTGTATGCATGTGGCTTATTCTGCCCCCTCCCTCCTGGCTGCGGGCATCCCCATCTAGCAAGCTGATATGTGTGCCAGGTCTATGTATTAATGCCAACACATACATATATATTCTGTGGCAAGAATCGTACAATCTAAACTTAACAAATAATTTATACTTAGGGATCACCCATAAAGGACGTCCGCAAAACATACTGGAATACACGCAGTTTCCATAAAGCAGCTATTCAACAGAGAATATCAAAACAAAAAATACTAGCGTGCGGACGTCCGCAAGGTCCCTTACACCCCTTCCCCCTTGCCCGCATTTGAATCACCGCCCTCCCCCTTCATCTTTGCGGACGTCCTTTATGGATGATCCCAAACCCCAAAAGCTTTGTTTATCAATGGTGGTCACTAATGGTAAGGTAAACATTGCATGCGCATACCACATTGCATCTGTGTGCGTTTTCATAAAAGAATTGAATTTGCATGAACATGCCACAGAATCTGTGGGGCATTACTAACTGATTAATGTCATTAGAAAGCAGGTTATCCCAAAGATCACTAATAATCTTTCTGAGACAACCTTTCTAGTTGAGGGTAATATCTAAATGGAATAATAATCCATCTACAACAGGTCGATTATCAAAAACAACCCATTAACACTGGGGTTTAAAGTGCATTTTCTGAGATTTTTGAAAACAATAACTTTGGTTTTATCAGTATTATAACTGTAGCTCCATTTACATAAGCAATCGTAACATATTTTTATTTGTTATCCAAACAAGATTTAGGAAAAATTAGATGAGTGTCATACCTTCAGTCTATATAAGGACTCTCTATGTGACTAAAGATATGACTAATCCACCATTAGAAGTATCATAAGATATGACAACCAAATTCCACTATCAGAAATACCATAGGATATTTATAAACCACCATTAAAAGTACCATAATATATGACAACCAAAATCCACCATTAGAAGTATCATAAGATATAACAACTAAAATCCACCATTAGAAGTATCCTAAGATATGACAACCAAAATCCACTATCAGAAGTACCATACGATATGACTAATCCACCATTAGAAGTACCATAAGATATAACAACCAAACTCCACCATTAGAAGTACCATAAGATATGACTAATCACCATTAAAAGTACCATAAGACACCATTAGAAGTACCATAAGATATGACAACCAAAATCCACTATCAGAAGTACCATAAAATATGACTAATCCACCATTAGAAGTACTAAAAGATATGACAACTAAAATCCACTATCAGTAGTACCATAAGATACGACTTATCCACCATTAGAAGTATCATAAGATATGACAACCAAAATCAACCATTAGATTGTACCATAAGATATGACTAATCCACCATTAGAAGTATCATATGATATGACAACCAAAATCCACTATCAGAAATACCATAAGATACGACTAATCCACTATTTGAAGTATCATTAAGATATGACAACCAAAATCAACCATTAGAAGTACCATAAGATATGACTAATCCACCATTAGAAGTATCATATGATATGACAACCAAAATCCACTATCAGAAGTAGCATAAGATATGACTAATCCACCATTAGAAGTATCATAGGATATGAAAACCAAAATCCACCATTATAAGTATCATAAGATATAACAACTAAAATTCACCATTAGGAGTATCATAAGGTATGACTAATCCACGATTATAAGTACCATAACATATGACTAATCAACCATTATAAGTATTTTTTGATGTAAATAATCCACCATTAGAATTAGCATAACATATGACTGATCCACTGTCAGAAGTACAATAACATATACAGTCGAACCCACTTATCTCGACCTTGGTTACCTCGCCAACCCTATTAAGTCGACGTTTTTGAAGTGGAACCGCTAAATTCTCTCTTTGTCTTAGCATTTTCTCATCTATGTCGATTCTTTTATGTTGCTGAACCCTAATATCTCGAGCACAAATGAATGCCAGATTTGCTAAATAACGTCGGTTATCTCGATCCCCATAAAGAATCGCCGGCGATTTTTTTTTCCCTTATTGGTGACAAAAATGTCCCATCTGGCGACAGACTTTTTGGTTATTTAATTTGTACAAACAATCGTGGCTTTTGTTTGGATAAATAAAAGACAGAACGGAAGAAAGCTACAAACTTTACTAAGTAATGCATTGGAATCAATCAGTACACAAATGATCCTTTGTATCCTCAAACCCATCTCAGCGGTGTATTGTTACATCATAATCTGCTTATGCTGACGTACGGCAGAGTACTGTACGTTTTGACAGTCAATTTTGCTATGTACTATACCTACAACTGACCGACTCCTGAATAGATAAAATTAAAGGAATGGCTAAATCCTTCTGTTTGTTGGTTGTTACAGACACTTAAACTCATCAAGAAGAAAAAGGAAACAACAAATAAGTAACTTTTGCATTATTAAAAATAATTATCTATTTTTCAAAATTCAGGAGTGTAAGAATTCCTATATTGGGTGTTAACTACAGTAATATATACGGTCCAATATTGCCAGGTGTTGACTCTTGTAAGTTTCATTCGTGGGAATGGAGACTATTTTGCTACGGTCTTTCGATTTTTTTTTTTACATGTACTTCTTGCGATTGGTTACGTTTATGCTAGCTTATGTCTTATTAATAAATTGATCGTTTTTGGTTAACTGCGCATGTGCTGAGTTCACGTAGCACGTAATCACTGTCCGTATGTTCACACCAATGACACTTTACTCACTCTGGCTGATCTTATCTGAAGGATAACATGTAGCTATTCTGTTTATGATTCTTTTCAGAGCTGTCAGAGTGAAATGACTCGCGAATTTAATTTTGACACTGGTTAGCGTTTTGTAAAAACTAACCACACCCTGCAAGTTTTATTTTTGTGATTTTGTGAACGATCTTTGTGTTTGCATTGTTGGAGAATATAATAAAGGTTTGTATTGAGAATCGATGGTGGTTTGTGTTGTATACTGGTAAATCTCTGCAGTTAGCTAGTGCACATGTGCCTTTCGTTAACAAACATGTATGTATATTTTTATAGCATGCAGATCGCGTCATCAAACAAATCGCGGCAACGCTGTTGTGTTTTAAAAAAACATCCCAAAATACGTGCGTGTACATTCTTATTTATTAACGAACATCATGTACATACTGAAATCTCAAGCACATGTTATTATATTGACGACATATTGGTTTTCGTTTATCTCGATCATTGGTTATCTCTATGCTTTTTGGCACACCCCTAGGCCGGCGACATAACCTGGTTCGACTGTAAATAAATCATACTCAACCATTAAAAGTATCATAATATATGACTAGTCCACTGTAAGACATGACTAATACACCATTAAAAGTATAAGACATGACTAACACACTATTAAAAGCATCAAAAGACATGACTAACACACTATTAAAAGTATAAGATATGACAAACACACCATTAAAAGCATCATAAGATATGACTAACATACCATTAAAAGTATAAGATGACTAACACACCATTAAAAGTATAAGACATGACTAACACACCATTAAAAATGCAAGATATGACTAGTCTACCAATAGAAGCACCACAATATACTACTATTCCATCATATTTTAAGTACCTTAAGATACAACTAATCCACCATTAGAAATACCATAAGATACAACTAATCCACCATTAAAAATACCTTAAAACACAACTAATCTACCATTAGAAATACCTTAAGATACAACAAATCCACCATTAGAAATACCATAAGATACAACTAATCTACCAGTAAAAATACCTTATGATACAAGTAATCAACCATTAAAAGTACCTTAAGATACAACTAATCCACCATTAGAAATAGCATAAGATACTACTAATCCACCACTTGAAGAACCTTAAGATACCACTAATCAACCATTAAAAATACCATTAATATATGACTAATCCACCATTTTTAATACCTTAAGATACAACTAATCCACAAAAGTAAAATGTTAAGAGTAACTTTTGGGTCTCTACATCTGACTGAAGACAAGACAAATCCTCAATAGAAAACCATGTTAAACAGAGTTTATGACAATGAGAGAGAGATGATTAGAATAAAATAGGGGGGGTATTATTTAACAAATCATTTCACATGATTGCTAAGAACACTAATATTTTGGATAGTAATAAAACAAGTCATTACCCTATCTCTGCAGGCTGGATGAACAAAATACATAATTATCAATATATTTACAATGAAAAATACTCCAGGTTAGCAACACAAAAAGGATAGATCATGAATGATTAAAAGGACGGATAAATCGATGATGAGAGCTGGAATTATGGACAGCCTTTTTGGCATGACAAGTATTTGAAACTGCACAAGTGTCATAAAAATTTACTAAATCTAGAACACAAATATACTGCCTGACCATTTGCTTGCTTGAATAATGATAGATATGCGGCCCAAGTGCCATATAATTTTACTAAATCAAGAACAAAAATAGACCACATGCCATTTGCTTGCTTGAATAATGATAGATATGCGGCCAAAGTGCCATATAATTTTACTAAATCTAGAACAAAAATAGACCACAGGCCATTTGCTTGCTTGAATAATGATAGATATGCGGCCAAAGTGCCATATAATTTTACTTAATCTAGAACAAAAATAGACCACGGGCCATTTGCCTGCTTGAATAATGATAGAAATGTGGCCAAAGTGCCATATAATTTTACTAAATCAAGAACAAAAATAGACCACAGGCCATTTGCTTGCTTGAATAATGATAGAAATGTGGCCCAAGTGCCATAAAATTTTACTAAATCTAGAACAAAAATAGACAGCCTGACCATTTGCTTGCTTGAATAATGATAAATATGCGGCCCAAGCATTAAAACTGAGGGAGTAGCAATTATTAGTTTCCTAATCATAGCAATTTTACATATTTAAGTGTCTTATTTGAAACCCAATGTTATTTCTGTGCAACTTTGCACTTTTCACAAACAGCAAGACCCCACTTATTCAGAATTCCTAAGCAAATAAATCACTAGTAGTAAATGTATACGGAAGCTTGAACACTTTGTGTTAAGTGTTTCTACATCCAGTATTAAGATAATTAACAATCAATATCAAATTAAAAACTTAAATGACCAAGTCAGTGGTCTTTGTAAATCATTTTTAAGAACTTTTAGACCATTCAATTATTTGTGTAAACACTGGACCTTAGTGATGTAAAACAATACTATCTGAAATCAACAAATTTTGAGACATTTTGAGAGGTTCAATGTCCATTACTGTGCTCTTGTGAACTATTCAAGGCATTTATATCTTGTTATTATAATACTTTGAAATCTTTACTAAAATAAATGGACCAATAAATATGACTGTAACAAAAGTGCATCACTGATATCCAAGTACTAAACATCAACCGAAAACAAAAGTAATTTCAACAATCAAAATCTGATGGCACTAAGACTTCAAATGTATGACTTGAACAAAAATCAATATTCACTGAATCAGATAAAGCATTTCATTTGCATTGCAGTAACATATTACATGCCTATCAATTTCTTTTTCTTAATACAACTATATACTAAACACGAATTTTAAATTTTAAAGCCTGCAATTTTAATGTCAGACAATATGAAACCTTATATAATTTTCATTTACCTTAAATAAATGAGACTACTTGGTCTAGGCTTGTTGCGTGTGATAACATTAAAAAGTTTGCAGTTTGGCTAGTTCCAGAAGTGAACTTTTTTCTATGTATTTCTGATCCATATAGTTATATATGGTGCTCACTGCTTTACAGAGATCAAATACATAACCAAATATAAATAAAATACACATTTCAGTATTAGTAAAGGTTTAAAATGTTTGCATAAGGCATGCCCATCCCCAATTTACCATCGTCTGTAAAAAATTGACATTTTCATTATGCTGCTTGCGCATGTGACATTGTTGCTTTGTGCATGCAATCACTAGAAAGTCAAATGAAACAAAAATTAACAAAAGCATGCAAGAAATACCATGCGACAAACTCTGTGGAGTCCTCGAAGCCATATCTAAAAAGAACACAAAATTCAATTACTGAGAGTAGACAAAGATATGCCATAATAGTGTGGCATCACAATGGGTGTTGTAATTGGTGCATAACAACTATTAGGGCTGAAACGGACAGCAATCAGGTAAAAAATCTACAGACATCAACCTAGGGATTTTTCAAAAAATCTATAGTAAAAATCAAACATTAAAATGTTAAATTTTGTGTGTGTGTGTGAGTTTTCATAGTTAAAAGAGTCAGTTTACGGCCACAACCTTGAAGATTTGCATTTTTTTTCTCAATTCTACTAAACCATATTTAAAGAAAATCAGTAAGGCAATTTTTGTTATTAAGAGACCCAACCAGGTGGGAAAGCAAGTATTATAGAACACTTTTCTATATAAAGTTTCTAAATATATTGAACAGAGATACAATGGATAAGACATTGCCTGTTTATATTACATTTCACATACATCAAACAAAATGAAATAAGGAAAGAAAAAAATGGATATCTGACATCCCTGAATATTTGAAAGAATTGTACAAATATTAGTATCAAGAAGCCATGAGGAAACCTGCACATAAATTGTCATATTTATTTATAATAAAGAAGATTGTATTGCTTTTGAAATAAAAACAGTACTTGTTTCTTTAATGCTGTGAAATCTGAGCTTAATATCCCAAGTAATCATAGAGTTGGACCATCAAGATATGATTGGGATATATATAGAGTAATTTGTTTAAAAGATATCCAACCCCCCAACCCAACCCAAGAATATCATTTAAAAATTGAAAATAATTTTGATTTTTTAGCAATAAAGCATCAAATATTAGAAGTGGGGTATAACAGATTAGTGCCAGAGGAAACAGAAACAGAGTCAAACTGATTAAAATAAATATATAGGAAACATCTTGGCATGTTAATTATATTGCAATAAGGCTTTCCTAATGACAATGAAGTTGGAAAAATCATTAATAGTGAATAACAGATTATTTAAACTGATGTCATCAGATAAATAACCATAAATATAACAAACTCTTTTGTATAAAGAAAAATCAATATTCTTGAAAGATTCATCAGGACTGCAAGTACTATGACAAGGAGGAGAACTCATAAGAAATCTTCCAAAGAAGTTACATTTTAAAAGGTTTCAAAACACAATATAAAATTCCGCATTTTACTGAAATTGAGAATGCCATGGTGTCTAAAAAGCACACTTTAGCATATGACTGTGACAAGGGTTCTCAATAAGGATACAGCATGCACAGGTGATGTGATAATCACTGATATCTCCTATCACTGCGTTGAAATTATAAAATTACTGATGTTGTGCTTTGGAAAGTGCTTCCCCTCACTACCTATAGTTGGGGGTCGGGGAATGCACTTTATTTTAGCAAGTTTAAAGCCCTTAATGACAGTTGCAACCTTTATTTTAGCAGACCCAAGGAATGTGCGGCTCCTCCTTATTAAGGGGAGTGCAATCAATCTTCTAAGAAGTATCAGCATCCTGCGCACAGGTGGCAGTTGATGGGATAATTTGAAAATTTGATAATTTGATAAACCGATAGTAAATATATCTATTAATACAGGTAATTCCCAAACCTTTTTTTATGAGTAGAAAGGCAGGCCACTTGTCGTGTGAAACACACTAATAAATCAAACACTTGTTCTTATTAAAATGATATTCTCTTTTGATAATTACAGACTGAGGGATAATTTTTTTACTTAACATGAATATCAAGCCCTGATAATTTATGTTACCTTGTGTGACTGAAAATGTCATCCAGAAAAGAACTATGATGCACTATTGTGCATAGACTGATGATGAAACAACTTACAGAACATGAGAATAGAGCATCTAGCATGGACAATGTTTTTCCATTGTGGAAAGGTAAAGCTTAATAACTATGACAGGTGATGTATTACTAATATTAAAATAACTCTTTTGGACATCATTTTATACTAATTTAAATAGTGCATTGGTTTTGAATGAGAGAATGATCAATCAAAGTACTCACACACTGAGGGTATCAAGATATTTCTAAGCTTTTTAAAATAGCATGGTGATAACCAGTTTCATCATAAAAAATTCATATCTTAAATCTTTTTCTATCACAGTGAAGATGTACGCAAGCAGTTTTGACATATTTAATGGTTCATAATAAAGGCTGATAGGTAAACTTAACAGGCTGCTTATATTGCAAATTCAGGCTCTGATGTTACATATTCCAAGATTATTTTTCCAATAGCAGTAAGATGATCTTGCTTACTTTTGTCCTTAACAGTAATCTTATCTCTTTCATTTGAGCATACAGGTACTCTGTGCAAAAATTAATGACATTAATCTAGCAACATTTTCAACTGGTAACTAAATATCAGCATTGCTATGTGTCATTCTTATACCTTCTGATGTAAGTCAACCAGAATGACTGGTGGTTTAACCTTTCAGTGGAATGACTTAGTTTACTCAACATTTAGGTCTAGCTACCTATGCATGTGTGTCCTGGACAATTGATCCACCATTAACAAGTGACAAAAGCAATGTATATACCATTATTACTTCATTTGCTCCAATTGAGAGATCGTGAATCTAATTGGATTAATCAGCATCATACAGCCGCTTCAGTTCATAACAATCATCTTCTGTCAGAAGGGAGACAAGCCAAGATGGGTTCCATATCAAATTTAAAGTTCTTCCATGCCTCAGGACAAAATCCACCACTGTCACTGGAACTACTCATCCACTGCTCTTGGCCACCTGGAAATCAATATCAAATACTAATAAACATGCAGTGTCAACTGAGTCAAGTGAAAATATATACCATGCATATATGAATACATTTCATAGAAGTAATTTGGCCTACATGTGGATTAGTGAGGCCATGATGATGGAATGCTTGTCTTAAGGGAAATTTTTACTTATCGAAATGACAGGAACATCAACTTATAACATGATGATTCCATATTAAGAGAAATTTATACTTATCAAAATTACAGAAATATAACATGAACTTTCAAAACAGCATAGGATATTTAACAGAAATAAACACTTAAAGACAGAAATGTATTTAGTGTGCTAAATTAAGCTTTCTAGGTATGTGAGGATTGCATATTGAACCAACAATCAGAGTATTCCTGAAAATTGTGTGACTTTGACCCCAAGGTCAAGAGGTCTAGCACTAATGTTGCAGAATAAATTGTCCTTAATTCATAATCATTTATCCAAAGTATCAAACATAATCCATCAATGGGTTTTGTGACCTTGACCTCAAGGCCAGAGAGGGCAAACTAAAATGTCATAGAATAAATTTTCTAACTTTATAATCATCAAGTATGAACAAAATCCATAAAGAGATTGGAGAATTATACATAAATTAAAATTTTTACCTAAAACCTTTATGCAATTTTTCCTTCAGTTTGATCTTAATGCCAAGGTCACTGAGGCAAGCTAGTGTGTCATAGGATGAAATGTCTTAGTTTCATAACATTTTATGTCAAGTATCAACCAAAGCCATTAAGGGGTTAAGAAACTTAATGCAAATGAAAAAACTTTAACATAAAACATTAATGAAAAGACTATGATCTTGAACTGAATATCAAAAGCATAAGCCACTTTGTGACACAATGAATTACAGTCGCTTCAAAATGAATTATCTCAAGTGTGAACTAAATCCACTAGAGGACTTAGGAATAAAAGCAATTGGAATAACTTGAACGAAAACTTTGACACAAATTTTCTATGATGTAACCATGATTGCAAGGTCCAAGGGGCAAGCCTGCAAGTTGCTGGAAGAAGTGTCTTAGTTTCATAATGATTCATACCAAGTATGATCATATCCTGTTAATAAACTTAGGAAATGTAAGTCAATAAAAGACTTTAAATAAAACCTCAAACTGTTGACAACAATTACACTACTGCAATGGTGGGAAAATGACTGCCATGTCTCACTTTACCACTTATGAGGATTCAACAATGAATAAAAAATGGAAAGGTTTGCCTTCTCTATTATCTAAGTTTTTTGCATTAGACTATATCAGTTTTTCTAAACAAAGAGTTTTTGATGTTGCAAAACTTTTATAAAACAACACATCATTAAGACCTAATTAACTTAGGTTGTTTGAGTTCTCATACCTGGTGAATTCTTCAAAAAACAAAATCTTCAAATACTGATTCTCCTTCATGCAATTAAAAAATGACTATTCCAAAATGAGCTGGACATGAAATTTACAAAAATTCACATTCTGAAAGAACAATATGTTATTTTGAAACCTGAAGACTTTTTAAAACATGTACCTTTATCTTCTGGGCTTTCCAGTTAAAGTTCCATTCCGATTCTGAATAGAAAAAAATTAATGTTTTAATACCAAGTTTACACATAAATCTATATTTAATGACCAATTGGCCAAAATGTATATCAGTACATATTAAATGATGTAACTATATAACAAGGGTTTTCATGGTCATTAATGATCAAATGCAAAACTATAAACAAGCAAAATAAATCCAATTTTCCTTACCAACTAAATATACCCTACCAAATTCATTCGTGAGGCAAGAAAATTCACTACAGCAGACCTGTTTACCCATAAATTTTCCTGTCAGAATTTTAAGCAATGCCTGTCAGTATTTTCAGACCGCAGTCAGTATTTTCAGCACACAAATAGTAGATACTATCAATATACCATAATTATCATTATGTAGTATTACACGACATAATGACTATACAATATTGTGTAAATAACTCCTAGTTTACAAAGACGCTGGTATTCAGTTAATTCTGTGTTTCAAGACACAAATATGCAGAAATTGAACACCACTGACTTAAACATCCTGTTCATATTATAGTGATAAAAACCACAAAAAAATACAACATAATCAAATTTATTCTGTTGTTTACCTCTGTTACTTTCTCTAGAAATTCTGTTTTCTCAGCTTCACACATATCCATAACATTTTAATTAAAGCCAATTCTCTATTTTACATGGTTATGGACGACTTGATATAAAACATTATGACAGACATTGTTACCACCCATCCACTTAGAAAATAATAATTTTATTTAGATAGGTGAAGGCAATCTTATTTATCTGATAAAATCTAGTATCATCTTTGCCAATATTTACTAAAATGGAAATAAGGTTCATAAATTATTTTTCATTGCTTCCGTTAACTTGTCAGCTGTACTCAATGACAAATTCATATTTGCGATCAACTCTTATAGAATCGCCTCAGCACGTGTTATTTGTTTTTTAAGTATGTTTTGATCACTGACTTCCTTTCCTTTCATCATTGACAAAATGTTTTATTTCCATTCACTAATGATTTCAATTTTGTATGATTTTCCGATTCCACATACCGTGAGCAGTCATTCCTTTCACCATGTGCACAGGAAAAGTCTAAGTTGCAAACAGTGCAATGCACAAAATGTTCTCCTTTTGACGATGGTTTAAGGCATAGCCACAGAATAGAATAAACTGGTAGAAAATGCTGCTTTCTGTGTTAGACTTTCCATTTTCATCATCAGTTTCGTGCCGAAACTTTCTTGTCGACGGCATTTTCCTTTGTTTAAACAACCGGATGTTGAGAATGTCAAAATAAGTAACGTGGCACAAAATGTGGATGCGGACCGAAGAGACCGATACAACAAAACGAAACGAAAAAAAAAAACAGCTTAAAAAATTAATTTTAAAAAAGTAATAAATAAATGCAACCTCAAATCGTATTTTCAGTTCAATGACCGTATGACCGTACGGATGGGCTTTATTCCGTACAAATACGGTCGGGTAAACAGGTCTGCTACAGGGTAATAATCTACAGTTTAAATATGCCAATTTCTTCTTGCGGCTTCATATAATAGATGCTTTACTTAATCATGGACTACAAAGATCAAACACTAATCGTTTTATCAATCATAGTTCACCGATGAAAAACAATAAATAACTATCAAAATTTAAATTTAATAAAGACTACCCCTTCTCATGGAACCACTCAATTACATAAAAAAGCTGGCTATATAAATGTGTGTTATAAACAAAACAGTCATAAGAGTGACCAGTGATGCAAGTCAGCTAGCCATAACAGTGACCAGTGCTCAAAGTTAGGGAGTCATAAGAGTCACCACTGAAGCAAGATAGCAAACCATAAGAGAGACCTGTAATATAAAGGAGTTAAAAGAGTGACCCAAGATCTAAGTTAGGTTGCCATAAAAGTAAAAAGTGTTAAAAGTGAGGGAGCCATCTGAGTCACTAGTGATAAAAGTGAGGAAGCCATCTGAGTCACCAGTGATAAAAGTGAGGTAGCGATAACAATAACCAGCTGGGTTGGCACTGGCTTTAAAAAGGTTGTCACAGAAAAAATGCCAACCTCAATATTTTGTCACCAATTTTCAAAAACATGTTGCCATTTTCATAATATGAGACTAAGTTTATCTCAATATCCTCTTTGAAGGACCAAACAAATGTTCTATTTGTTATTGCTGTGGCAAAATCAAATAATTGTAGAACACTGAAACAGAATTTTGTTTTCATTTGCTTAGTATAAATACAACCATATGAATTTCCAAGTTAATAAGTTTTCTTTGAAGTTTTAGCAAAACTATTATTTTGCTGTGACTTTTTCAAAAAGAAAACATCATTGCCATCATCTGGTTGATTGTAGTCATTCCTGCCTTCTGATGTGGTCAGTTATAACTAGCTAGGTAGCACGACTTTTTTGGTTATATTTTGGCATTCAATACTAAGGCAAGTCATCAGCATAAGGGGTTTATAATATAACAATGTCATGTTTGAATGGTTTGTCAATATGAACAAAGGATTTGTTTATGCAACAATAGATTCCTGTGCATTTTTATATCCAAGTTTGTGGCTTCTTGTCATGGTGCATTTCAACAAGACTGTATACAGTTATTAACTGCCAAAAATGTTGGCAAGGGAGCTGTTATTTTAGTTAGCAGTGTGCTAAGATCATTTACAATTTCCAAAAGTATAATATCCAAATAAATGTCAGCCACATTACATGAAAGGAACATAGAGGTATGTCAACATTCTCTCCACTGTGCATGTTTTAAATGCAAACAACTTCAACTTACATACATCACTCTCTCAAAACTAAATAACTGGTGAGTGCAACCATAAGAGTGACTGATGTAAGTGAGGAAGCTATAATAATGACCAGTGCTCTACGAGTGACCAATTTTATAAGTGAGGAAGTCATTAGAGTGACCAATGTGAGGAATGTAAGATAGACCACTGCAAAAAATGATGGAGACATAAGGACCTCTTAAATGTGGTGTAGTTATAATAGTGACCTATGCTTTAAGAGTGGAAGCCTTGAGTGACCAGCATTATTAGTAATGAATCCATAAGAGTAATCTGTTAAAAGTGAGGAAGCCATAAAAGTGACCAGTGCTTTAAGTGAGGAAACGGTGCAAGTGACCAATTTTATTAGTGACAAAGCCATAAGAGTGGTTTGTTAAAGGTGATGCAGCCATAAGGGTGAATAGTGCTATTAATTAGGAAGCCATAAAGACCAGTTAAAAGCGATCTAGTCAAAAAATGACTTTTTAAGAGTGAGCCATAAGTGACATGTAAAAAGAGAATAAATCTTAAGAGTGATCTATTAAAATGGAGGAAGAGATAAGAATGATTGATGCTATAATGCCACCTAATGTTCCAACATGGCTGTGTCATACTTGTGCATAAACAAAAACTGGAAACAAGGTGCATACACTGAAACTTAATTTTATCAAATCTACATTTCATTTACATTCGATTCAGGCTTGCATTTCACAATTTTATTGTTATTAGCTCATTATTTCTGATAAACATTCTGATTATGTATTCATTACAATCATCCAATCTTCTATTTTCCCTTGCTTTGAATGACATGTAAATGCATTTACCAAAATCTTATTTTCCAGCAAACTTTGGTGTCTATAAATTATTTTACTGAAAGTATGCTTTAATGAAATAACAAATTTAATAATTTAAAAGACAGCTTTAAATTTGCATTACATTAAAATTTATACACAACTATAGTAAGTGTGAAAACTTAGTTGCAGAGTGCATTTCAGCCAGTTTTATTTCTTTTTTTGATTTCTTCAATGATTTGGAGTTTTCGGGTTTAATGCTTTATATAGCATCTGATAGGACATACAAGGCATCCAGTATATTTGCTGTTGGAAGATCATGGGAAGAACCACCAATCCAAGGGAAGTTACTTACCAGCTTTCCCAAATACCTACACCTGGTCGCCATGATTCAGACTTAAGGAGGAGAGTGGAGAGATGTAATTTGTTAATGCAGGCTCCTTACACCACATAGCCACCAAGGGTCCCTTGATTTGTTAAAAAAATAACTGTATGGACACAACCACTGGTAATGCTGTTATTACATTAATAGTGGATGTTTTTATGTCATGGCTTTAAAAAAGTGAAAAATTGTCAGTGTAAAGAATCTGATCACAGATTATCTTCCAAATGGGTTTTCAAACAATGTAATTTAGCAAATGCTTGAAAATGATTCATTTACAAATCCATTCCAAAATGTATTCACAATTCTGTTTTCATTCAGGGTTGTGCATTTGCTATTTAAATTTTCTTTAAAATGCATTCATCATTTTGGTTAAGTGCCTTTGCCATGTTACTTCACCTGCATTCCATTTTCATTGTTTTAGTATCACTGGTAAAAAAATTAACCTTTTCTGAGTCTGTACTTAAGATGTAAAACCACATTATAATCACATTTATTTCCTCATCAGCTAAATCATGTGAAATAAAGACGCAAAAATGAAACAAAAACTGATTTAGTTTAATACAGTCAATGACCAGACTGATCCAATTAATAGCAACCATAACCAAAATGATGCAATGTAATACTATCCATTCACCAACTGACTCACTTTAACAGGATCCATGACCCAACTTAACAGGATCCATTACCAAACTGATCAAACTGACCCGATTAATAGGATCCATGACCAAACTGACCCAATTAATAGGATCCATGACCAAACTGACCCAATTTAATAAGATCCATGACCAACTGACCCAATTTAATAGCATCTCTGAACAAAATGACCCAATTTAAAATGATTCATTGATCAAATTTACATTTAAAAGAAAGTCAGTAGTATCTTGAGGGACATGATCACATGGGTGTTCTGTATTAATGTGTACTAAAGTTACTGTCTTACCAATATTTGGTATTTTTTCTTCTCCTGTTTGGAATTAGGAGAGTATCCCAGGCTGAGGTCACTTCGTCCTTTCTGATAGCCATCTTTTCTTGGAGATGTAGACCTTGTGTGCTCATCATTACCTCTCATCACCTGTTCCTTGTACTGCAAAAATTCCTGAAACTCTGCTTGATTTTGAAGTGCAAAATGCTGCTGTTGTTTGAGTCGTGATCTTGATCCAATCTGTTCCTGGCCCTCTCGGATCTCAGCTTTATACGTACTGCTATTGGCACTTTTAGGTCTCTGAGCCTCGTGTGGGTTATTCTTGTTATATATCCATTTTCTTAATGATCTAGTAAGGAAAAAAGTATAAACTGAGATGAAGAAAATGAACTGCATCTGAATTTGATAAATGCAATCTCATCAAAACTTATCAATTTTAGTTGTTTAAAGCAACTTAACTGATCAGTGTCAGATTGGTAAGGGTGCTGTTAAAATCTGGCAGCTGTTAAATTTGCTTGTTATAATGATATTCTAACTCAATTTCTTTCACATTTTGAAAAAAAATCTGTAAATTTTTTTTGTTACTCTGATTTTTCTGCCGCTTTGCAAAATCTCTCATATTTCTCAACTGCATCATCTTTACGTAGTCAACATTTTAGGTCCCCAGCCACGATATAGCAATATCAAAAGATTTGATTGCTTCCTCTGCAGAGGGTAGAGCGTATCTCTCCTGACAACGAATTTTGCTTAATTCTATGTTGGCGCTGATTTATACAAAGCCATCCATGATTTGCCCTAAAATGAGATTCATTCTCAGTACTTGTTTCCATCTTTTTGCTTGGGCCTTGAGAATTGTGCCAGAGATGAGAACACCTTGCTCACATTGCTGTGTGAACCATTCATACACAGCATCATCTAATTCATTATTGTTTGCAGTCCGTGCTTGTTTTCGTTTCATCTCTTCATTTGAATCAACATCATGTAAGTAATTTCTAAGTTTTGGCTCATCCTCAAGCCATCCTCTAAATTTAAACTCAGCAATTTTTAGTTCATTGCAAATTTTTGATCTTGCTTCGCCATTATGAACCCTATTTATGATGCACAAATTTTCAGTGACCGAGTATGCCTTTCGCTTAATTCCATGGTCACATTTACAAATGATCAGGATACATTACTGATATTATATATTTTAACGATGTTAATACATAAAAATGTGAAGACATTTTCGATTGGGCAAATAAAATGAAATTTGAGAACGGAAATGAATACAGGAACTTGTGCTCCTATTGGCATGCCTTTGAACTTTATTTTTTTGTAGTTAACTTGTTTGATTTGATACGAAAGACATGTTCAATGCGATAAAACAACACAGGTCTCTTTTAATTGATTCTTATTGCAACAAACACTTCTCCAAGCTGTTGATCGAAACAAAGCCGACATGCAATTAGGTTCTAACATAAATACGGGTTTTGATGTGACAGTCCATTGACTCTTTTCATGTTTTCATAGAAGAGAATATGTATGTGTCGATTATTGTGTTTCCACTGAGGCAAAATTAAAGGATTATAATGTGAATTTCATATACAAGACATTTAATTGGTGTTTATTTCATTCTCTATTTTTCGTTCATCGCCATTTCACAGGACTTATTATTTACAGTGTATTGACAACTATTTCTCTATTTAAAAAAAACATAATATGCAATATCTTATTAGAACTTGCAAATTTCACAATATGGATTCTATCTTTCCGGGTAATGATCACCATTTTTGATGATACAAATGAGCTATGTATTAAGGTTCAATTTACCATTTCTTATCACGACTTTTTTCACGTTCAACACATTTTAAAATAACTTTTCTTTGGGAAAAAATCTGGAGCCATGCCGGACACTGCGTTATAAGCGGGTTCATAAGTTATCTGGGCGTGCGTTATAAAGAAATTGGTATATAAGGAAAACTGACTAATTTTATTTCTAATGCAACAGAATCAATCAGTAAAATGCAACAATATATTTATATTAAAGGTCACCAGCCATACCTTTTTACATCACATTTGTATTACATGATTAAATGCAGTTATACTTGCACAAAAAGAATGAAAAACTTATCAAGCATAAAGAAATAATTTCATTACATGAAATAAAAGTATACAATGCTGTTACTTCCCCTTAGTTACGATTTCCCACCTATAGAGGATGCCAGCCAGAAATGATGTACATTTATCCCCACAAGACAAAGTACATGCTTCTTGTTGTCGAAAAGTATAACACTATAAACTATGAATGGGAACATTTAGATGAAACTGCTGAAAACCAATTTACTATTCAGCCTTATAGCGATATGCGTGCATGACACACTAGATTACATCACTTTCAAAACTGTTCCATTGTTCCACTTTTTTTGCCCATAATACCGTAGCATGCTGAGATTCTGCCTAGCACATAGCTCTAGCCCACAAATCTGAGATCAGCTCAGAATAAATTCTTAGCCCACAAATCTGAGATCAGCTCAGAATAAATTCTATGTGGGAATCTGCCTAGCATAGATTTAGTTAAGATGGGATCAGCCCATAATACTTTACCATGCTGGGATTCTGCCTAGCACATAGTTCTAGTCCACAAATCTGGGATCAGCTCAGAATAAATTCTATGTGGGAATCTGCCTAACATAGATTTAGTTAAGATGGGATCTGCCCATAACACCTTAGCATGCTGGGATTCTGCCTAACACATAGTTCGAAACCACAAATCTAGGATCTGCCCAGAATACATTCTATGAGGGAATCTGCCTAGCATATATTTAGTTATTATGGGATTAGCCCATAGTAAATTAGCAAGATGAGATTCAGTCTAGCACATAGTTTACTTATGCTGGGATCAGCCCAGAATACACTGTAATGCTTGGATCAGTCTAGCAACGATTGGAACTATTCTTGTTACATTCTGATTCTAGACCATGAGTAACAGTAGCCCTCAATGAAAATGCATTTTCACATTACAAACTGGCATCCTGTTTTGGGGCTCTCATTTGATATTTTAATATCAAATTAAATTTGGTCTTTTTCCCCAAATGGATACTCATAAGCTATACTAATAACATAAAGATCATGTCCATTAAATACATTCCTTTTACAGTTAATAGGAAAAATATAAGATATTTGCTTCATGCTGGGATCAGCCTAGCTATATTCCATGAATCTGGGATCAACCCAGAATACACTCTTGTGCAAGAATCAGCCTAGCATAGACTTGGTTAAGATGGGATCAGCCCAGAATACATTATCAAGCTGAGATCAGACTAGCACAGATTTTACATGAGCTGGGATCAGCCTAGCACCAATTCTACTTAATCTGGGATCAGCCCAGAATACACTGTAATGCTGGGATCAGCCTAGCACTGATTGGAAATGAGTCTTTTACATTGAGCCTGGATTCTGCCTAGCACCAATTCTACTTGAGCTGGGATCAGCCCAGAATACACAGTAAGGCTGGGATCAGCCTAGCACTGATTGGGAATCATTCTTTTACATTCAGATTCTAGCCCATGTGTAGCCCCCAAAGAGAGAGCCAAATATATTTTTTAAAAATATTTAAATTAAGCACTGATATTATTTTTGTTATGAGTTTGATATTGTAGAGTGTTAGCAATAATGAATAGTGGCATATTTGAGAGAAAGGGAGAGAGATAAATTCATATACTCATGTATACTTTATTGTCATAAAACATTTCTTGTACAATTATGTTGTTGTGCATAAAACTATAAAATATGAATAGGGAACATTTAGATCAAACTACTGAAAACCAATATACTATTCAGCAATATAGCGATATGCATGGATGACACACTAGATCATGTCACTTTCAAAACTGTTCCATTGTTCCAATTTATTTGCCCAAAATACCTTAGCTTGCTGGGATTCTGCCTAGCATATAGTTCTAGTCACAAATCTGGGATCAGCTCAGAATAAATTCTATGTGGAAATCTGCCTAGCATAGATTTAGTTAAGATGGGATCATCCCATAATACCTTAGCATGCTGGGATTCTGCCTATCGCATAGTTTTAGTCCACAAATCTAGGATCAGCTCGGAATAAATTCTCTGTGGGAATCTGCCTAGCATAGATTTAGTTAAGAAGGGATTAGCCAATAATTTATTTGTTGTTGGGATTCTGCCAAGCACATAGCTCTAATCCACAAATCTAGGATCTGCCCAGAATGCATTCTATGAGGGAATCTGCCTAGCATATATTTAGTTACTATGTGATCAGCCCATAGTAAATTAGCAAGATGAGATTCAGTCTAGCACATAGTTTACTTATGCTGGGATCAGCCCAGAATACACTATAATGCTTATATCAGCCTAGCAACAATTGGGACTATTCTTGTTACATTCTGATTCTAGACCATGAGTAGCAGTAGCTCTCAATGAGAAAGCATTTTCACATTACAAACTGGCATCCTCTTTAGGGCTCTAATTTGATATTTTAATATCAAATTCAATTTGGCCTTTTTTCCAATCGGATACTCATAAGCTATACTAATAACATAAAGGTCATGTCCATTAAATACATTCCTTTTACAGTTAATAGGAAAAAAAATAAGATATTTGCTTCATGCTGGGATCAGCCTAGCTATATTCCATGAATCTGGGATCAACCCAGAATACACTCTTATGGAGGAATCAGCCTAGCATAGACTTGTTTAAGATGGGATCAGCCCAGAATACATTATCATTACATTATCAGACTAGCACAGATTTCACATGAGCTGGGATCAGCCTAGCACCAATTCTACTTAATCTGGGATCAGCCCAGAATACAATATAATGCTGAGATCAGCATAGCATTCATTGGAAATGAGTCTTTTACATTGAGCTGGGATTCTGCCTAGCACTAATTCTACTCTAGCTGGGATCAGCCCAGAATACACAGTAAGGCTGGGATCAGCCTAGCACTGATTGGGAGTCATTCTTTCACATTCAGATTCTAGCCAATGAGTAGCCCCTAAAGAGAGAGCCAAATATTTTTTAAAAAATATTTAAATTAAGTATTGATATTATTTTTGTTATGAGTTTGATATTGTAGAGTGTTAGCAATAATAAATAGTGGCATGTTTGAGAGAAAGGGAGAGAGATAAATTCATATACTCCTGTATCCTTTATTGTCTGTCATAAAACATTTCTTGTTCAATTATGTTGTTATGCATAAAATGAAATTTTTTTAAAAAATTTAAGTTTATGCACAACTTAATGATCTTGAGTTATTGTACATACTCATTGCTAATGCTGCAATGGGGTTTGTCAGATAAAGACCATTAAGGGAGAAATTGCCACTAGTGATGTGGTAAGATGATATATGTTGAATTATAAGGCTTAGTGGGTAAGTCTTGGATAGGGGTGATGTACATGTACATTCAAACTGAGAGGCAGACTCGACCTGAGAATTAGGCCAGAGACTGTTAGTAGCTCTGGCTGTTTTATGGAGCTGGGGGGGAGCATGAACAGAAGTATTCCCATTGGTTTGTTGAATTATAAGGCTTAGTCAGTGGGTAACACTTGGATAGGGGTGATGTACAGGTACATTCAAACTGAGTGGCAGACTTGACCTGAGAATTAGACCAGAGACTGTTAATAGCCTCTGGCTGTTTCATGGGGCTTGGGGGGGGGAGCATGAACAGAACTATTCCCATTGGTTGGCATTATCAGCAGAATTCAAAGAGCCAACCAAATTAGAGACTCTTATGGAACATTGCAGGGTCATATGGAGTACCATGTAATGAGTCACATCTCAGGTTTTTTCAAATGTACAGACAATGGTTTCAACTCTCTGGCTTTTAAAAAATACAAACAATGGATTTTGAGCCTCTGTTATCAAACTTTTTGATTTATGCTGGCCCACCATCACCCCAGTCTCCACCAATTAATGAATACATCATGGGTTGTACCCTTATATATTGTTTATCTGCATGTGGCTACCATGGGATAGGATCATTTTTCCCCAATCGGATACTCATAAGCTATATTAATAACATAAAGGTCATGTCTATTAACTACATTCATTTTACAGTTAATAGGAAAAAATATAAGATATTTGCTTCATGCTGGGATCAGCCTAGCTATATTCCATGAATCTGGGATCAACCCAGAATTCTCTTATGCAGGAATCAGCCTAGCATAGACTTGGTTAAGATTGAATCAGCCCAGAATGCATTAGCATGCGGAGTTCAGACTAGCACAGATTTTACATGAGCTGGGATCAGCCTAGCACCGATTCTACATAATCTGGGATCAACCCAGAATACAATGTAATGCTGGGATCAGCCTAGCACTGATTGGGAATCATTCTTTCAAATTAAGATTCTAGCCCATGAGTAGCCCCCAAAGGATGAGCCAAATATTTTTTAAAAAATACTTAAATTAAGTATTGATATTATTTTTGTTATGACTTTGATATTGTAGAGTGTTAGCAATAATGAATAGTGACATGTTTGAGAGAAACAGAGAGAGATAAATTCATATACTCATGTATCCTTTATTGTCATAAAACATTTCTTTTACAATTATGTTGTTGTGCATAAAATGAATTTTTTTTTTAAATTTAAGTTTATGCCCAACTTAATGACCTCGAGTTATTGTACATACTAATTGCTAATGTTGCAATGGGGTTTGTCAGATAAAGACCATTAAGGGAGGAATTGCCACTAGTGATGTGGTAAGATGATATATGTTGAATTATAAGGCTTAGTCAGTGGGTAACACTTGGATAGGGGTGATGTACAGGTACATTCAAACTGAGTGGCAGACTTGACCTGAGAATTAGACCAGAGACTGTTAGTAGCCTCTGGCTGTTTCATGGGGCTTGGGGGGGTTGAGCGTGAACAGAACTATTCCCATTGGTTGGCATTATCAGCAGAATTCAAAGAGCCAACAAAATTAGAGACTCTTATGGAACATTGCAGGGTCATATGAAGTACCATGCGATGAGTCACTTCTCAGGTTTTTACAAATGTACAGACAATGGTTTCAACTCTCTGGCTTTTAAAAAATACAAACAATGGATTTTGAGTCTCTGTTATCAAACTTTTTGATTTATGCTGGCCCACCACCACCCCAGTCTCCACCAATTAATGAATACATCATGGGTTGTACCCTTATATATTGTTCATCCGCATGTGGCTACCATGGGATAGGATCATTTTTCACCAATCGGATACTCATAAGCTAGATTAATAACATAAAGGTCATGTCCATTAAATACATTCATTTTACAGTTAATAGGAAAAAATTTAAGATATTTGCTTCATGCTGGGATCAGCCTAGCTATATTCCATGAATCTGGGATCAACCCAGAATACACTCTTATGCAGGAATCAGCCTAGCATAGACTTGGTTAAGATGGGATCAGCCCAGAATACATTATCATGCTGAGATCAGACTAGCACAGATTTTACATGAGCTGGGATCAGCCTAGCACCGATTGGAAATAAGTCTTTTACATTGAGCTGGGATTCTGCCTAGCACCAATTTTACTCGAGCTGGGATCAGCCCAGAATACACAGTAAGGCTGGGATCAGCCTAGACTGATTGGGAATCATTCTTTCACATTCAGATTCTAGCCCATGAGTAGCCCCCAAAGAGAGAGCCAAATATATTTTTTAAAAATATTTAAATTAAGCACTGATATTTTTTTTGTTATGAGTTTGATATTGTAGAGTGTTAGCAATAATGAATAGTGGCATGTTTGAGAGAAAGGGAGAGAGATGAATTCATATACTCATGTATCCTTTATTGTCATAAAACATTTCTTGTACAATTATGTTGTTGTGCATAAAACTATAAACTATGAATGGGAACATTTAGATGAAACTGCTGAAAACCAATTTACTATTCAGCCTTATAGCGATATGCGTGCATGACACACTAGATTACATCACTTTCAAAACTGTTCCATTGTTTCAAATTATTTTAAAAATTCACGTCAATACATGTTAAAAGGAATCAATGTTGGCTTCTCTGTGTTGGCTGACTTTATAAAAACAAAAAGAAATCGGCACACTTAAAAAGAGTCCAGAAGAACCAAACTTGGCTTCCTTATGTTGGACAACTTCATAAAATATACCAACAAAAGTTTCCAGGTTTAGTTTGCTCTGTAATTGATATCATGTCCGTAGGTTAAAGCACGGAGTTTATTGCTCACCGTTTATTCACAACCTGGGCTTCAATTTGTTTGCAATATAATCATAATTGATGTTTGCAGGGTCAATAGTATACACAACAATAGCTTGCTTTAATAGTACTTTTGTAACCCATGGTAGTGAAAAGATTATCATTTGCACTCACAGTGAATGTATTTTAAAATAATGATTTGCATAGTTAACCTGGGTACAATACAATCTTGGTTAGTTTGCACCCTGTAACTTGATATGCATGCAGAGCAAGTGCCTTCAAGCAATCAGGTTATAGTTTTGCCTCATTTGGAATTTTGTTTTTTTCACCTAAGTGATACATAAATTCATTAAGGATGGATATGCAAGCCGTCATCCACTACATATACGGAGTTCATAGATATATTTTTTATAATAAATTCTGCATGATGAAAAAGGAGGAATAAATGATAATAATGCAATGTTAGTTTCTTTCATTTTATTTTCAAATAAGTGTATATTTAATTTTTTTGTACCGTGCATGGGGGGTGTCACATATTGAACACAAAATTTTTCCTTTCTTATTTATATGGAGTAATGAAGCAAATATGACTGATGATACTGACTAGTAATGATATGCTCTTCATTTACGTACACACACACTTAGGCAACTTGAAAAATAAAACAATTAACTGGCAACAGCTTCATATTGTCTGTCTGTGTGTGTTTTTGTGTGTAATTGAGTGTGTATTAAATGAAGCCTAAAATTAAATATATTTGTTATATCTCTTGTACACTACCCTTGAAAACTTTATACGTATTCTGTAGAATATTGTTGTATAACTCAATATTGATAATTTGACATAAGACTTAAACTAAGAATGTTGTTGTGCAGGTGCATATATTCTTTTTAGCATAAATATATGTACATATTTTAATTAGAACAAGCAAGATATTCAGTTTGCGTTTTCTCTCATATATATATCTACGTTAAAAATTATGATTATTTTCTTTGAAAGAATATCATGATAATTTGTTTAAATTTCGGGGGGGTTGCTAAAATCTATCTTACATTTGGAAGAAAAAAAACTTGTTCAAACTACTGATAAGTTAGGCCAAATTGTCTTTTGAATTGAGCTAAATTGACTGTAATACAGCATAAATGATACAACTTTCCCATCCCTCACTCTATTCAATCCCACAACTTGAATACACTATTTTATGGTAAAATGGGCCTTTCGGAAATAGAAAGAACCCTTTTTTCCATCGCTCTTGGTTACATGCAAATGCAACTGTGTACCTAAGACATTTCTGTGGGAAAATTAAACGCTTGAATGGCTAGGTTGAATACAAGGGTTAAATAAACCTCATATGCGTCTTGGCACATGGAAACTACTAATTGTTTATGGAGATCGCCAAAAAAATTTTTAATTAAAAAAACCAATTTTTAAGTCTAATTAAATTGTTTTATGGTTTGCATTCATAACACATGCGTTTTGTTTATGACTAGAATAATATCACACCTTTGTACAATATATAGGTGGGCAATGACCTTTAAAGCTCCAGCTCAAAGATAAACAATGATGATGCAAACTTCAAACTCAAATTTCTATATGTTCTTGAACTTAGTTATTTGAGTAAACTCAAATGCACTACAGATTTAATTAACTTTACATAGGTAATCATCCCTATCTTTTGCAATAAACTGCATATTTCTGCCAAAACCTTACAGAAAATTGGCATAATAAACCCAGAAAATATATGACTACTTGTAAGAACAGTTTTACTAACTTGACAAATGGAATGACCAGAAAGAAGCTATTTGGTTTCATCTTCAGCTGCATCTTGCTACTGAGGTCTTTTTTGTGGGTTGGCAAGGCATCAATAGGAAACCACTGCAGGCTCTAAAACAGAGATGTAGGTATCATTTTATTCAGTCATAGTTAATACAGACCAGGAAAACTGAACTTCAATGAAATTTTCAATGACTATGTATGGTATCAAGTGTTTTGTGTCAGTTACTAATTTAAGTATTTAACAAGAAACAAACACAAAACAATCTATTAAAAAAAAGTCATTATAACCTGACCCAGATGGTAACCACTGCACTTTCCTTCTACACTTTATTTTCCAGCTGTGACCTCAGTGCTTTCACTTTAGATTTGCTGCCAGGATTTTATTATTTCAGGAGTGGGGGAGGGCACAGCACTCCCACTTGTTAAAAAAAGAGGAGTAGAAAATGGCCATAGTTCTTTATTTACCTATCACTTCAATATCCATCTATCTTTCTTCCAGCTAAACTGTGTTGGAGTCCTATAGAAATCAAAATCTTTAAAAGCTGTTTCCTCTGTTAACTAGTCAAGAAATTACTTAAATATCGATTGGTTTCAGCATAATACTAGATATTTTAGCATCATAAAACTTTAAATAATCTTTAATTTTAACATAGTGAATTTCCCATGGACAAAAATAAAGTTTTGATGGCAGCTTATCACTTAGTATGAAAAGTCATATATGCTGAATGCTATGCTTTTTCATATATGCTGAATGCTATGCTTAGTCATATGCTGAATGCTATGCTTTGTCATATAGGCTGAATATGCTTTGTCATATATGCTGAATGCTATGCTTTGTCATATGCTGAATGCTATGCTTTGTCATATAGGCTGAATGCTATGCTTTGCCATATATGCTGAATGCTATGCTTTGTCATATATGCTGAATGCTATGCTTTGTCATATATGCTAAATGCTATGCTTTGTCATATGCTGAATGCTATGCTTTGTCATATATGCTGAATGCTATGCTTTGTCATATATGCTGAATGCTATGCTTTGTCATATATGCTGAATGCTATGCTTTGTCATATATGCTGAATGCTATGCTTTGTCATATTCTGAATGCTATGCTTTGTCATATGCTAAATGCAATGCTTTGTCATATATGCTGAATGCTATGCTTTGTCATATATGCTGAATGCTATGCTTTGTCATATATGCTGAATGCTATGCTTTGTCATATTCTGAATGCTATGCTTTGTCATATGCTAAATGCAATGCTTTGCCATATATGCTGAATGCTATGCTTTGTCATATATGCTGAATGCTATGCTTTGTCATATATGCTGAATGCTATTCTTTGTCATATATGCTGAATGCTATGCTTTGTCATATATGCTGAATGCTATACTTTGTCATATGCTAAATGCTATGCTTTGTCATATATGCTGAATGCTATGCTTTGTCATATATGCTAAATGCTATGCTTTGTCATATATGCTAAATGCTATGCTTTGTCATATATGCTAAATGCTATACTTTGTCATATATGCTAAATATGCTTTGTCAACACAGACAAATGAAGTGCTCTTGCTATATTCAATATAACAAATCATGAACCACCGTAAATCAAGCACGGAAGTGGACATGAAATTGTAGGCAAAACAAAAGTGAATTTAAGCAAAATCTGTCTGTTTACTTCATAGTATTATATCTTCAGTAGAAAAATGCTTTTAAAATGATGGGGACTACTATTTTGTTACTTATGTTCAGTACTGACTATTAGGGTAGATATCAGCCTTTCTATTGGATAAGTATTTTCATCAATTTATCTCAGCAGGCATACAATTTTAATTATTAGTTTGCAAAGTTGATTGATGTGTTAAACTGATGATTTATAGCATGTGTGTTTATGGGAAAATTTAGAGCTGTCCTTTGATTTACTCTCTACAGTACTTAACTTGTTAAAACTTCAACATAGTCACTAAATACTAACACACACACACACACACACAAAGACAAAAAGTTCAAAACTTATTAGAAATACCTTGATCTCATTTCTTGTGCGTGGTTGAAACTTTGTGCTGAGTGGGACACCTTCGATAATGAACAGCCGAGTATATTGTTCATTCCTTTGATTTTCCAGGTACTCATCTGGCTTAAGAAGCTCTTTGATATCAAAGCCAGTCTCTTCTAAAACCTAGAGCAAAGGAAAAAGATACTTGTATTTTAAAACTGTTTCCATTCTAACTTCAGTTATCTAAATCATCTTGGTTTATATATATGACATCACAACCCAATCTTTCATCAATTCATCTTGTCTATGATAACCTGTATAAACTTTCATGACTGGTCTGATTTCCTTATGAAACAGTTTATCTCTTTGAGATTATGCTTTTTATAAATGAAAAGAAGCCAATTATTCTTCACACATGAATGTCCTGTAAGAGATATATATATAGATCATATTCAATGATATAATTCATGACTGTGAATGCTTGTAAAAGTTTGTGGTCAAGCTTTAACTGGCAAATTCCAATCAAGTTCTCTCCAAATTTTTCCATAACAAGCCACTTCTCCCATACTTTACCAAACAATAAGATTTTTCTGTAGAAAAAAATAAAATGCTTGTAAATTTTACACATAAGGTAAAATACTGCAAAATTTACTTATAAAACTTCTTGCACAATTATTGGCATATCTTATTTGCTGAAACAGGTTGCTGGTCAAAATGCCAGCAATTTATTCTAAAGATAGTCAATGAACCAAACACAAAAATGACTGGAAAAAAATTCCCTTCAAGTATATAGCTTAATGGTATTTGTTTTTAATTTATGACCTAGGCACACCAGACTTGTGACTGAAAGATTATGTGTGGATCTGAATCCTGCCATCAGATCATCCCAAATCAGCTGCAGTGGAGTGTCTTTGGACAGTGCCCTTTACTCTAACTGCCTAGTCACCAAATAACCTAGATGTGTTGCTGTACTATATGCTGCCAAATCAAGCCAACCAAAACCCTATTACATGACCAATCGCTGTTTCTTTCAAACACAACAGAGGTTTGGTTGATAAGGAAAGAAAATCAGTGGTATTCGTATATACCCTGAAAGCAGAGTATAAAGTAAAGAAAAGAGCTTACTGTCATTGTTTACTATTTTTCATCTTTCAGTCACAATTACCTTGAATTTTGACCATTAGATCCCCAATTCTATTTAGTTCTTTCCAACCAAATGTCAACTATCGGTAAAGTTTTGTAACTGAAGATAATGTAGGAGTTTAGTCAATGTGTAAATACCATTTCCTTTTTAATCAGTGACCTTGACTTTTGATCCCAAAATTGACAAGTCTCTCTTTATCCCATGTACAAGATAATGTAAACATTTGATCCAGCTATGTGATGTACATCTAATGTTATGTAGAAGCAATATCTGCTTTCAATGACCCTGGCCTTTCATTTTTTTACCCCAAAATTGATGTGTTCTTCCTCAAGTGCAAGCTTTCCACAAAGTTTGGTAAATGCAGACGATAGAAAAATCGAGTTATTATGTGGAAAACATTTTTCTTTCAAATGCAGTGATGCTGATGTTTGAATTTTTTTAATCCAAAAGTTGAAAAGGTTCTTGCTAACCATAGGGTAAAACTTCCTGGTTCCATTAGATGAGTATAGTTATATGAAAACCAGTTTTTTTTCTGTTAGTGCCCTTGACTTTTGAGCTCAATATCAAAAGGATTCTTACCTGCCCCCAAAATTAGCCTTCCACAAATATAGAACCAAAATAACAACCAACAGACAGACTGATGTCATAACATGGCAGGCATACAAGTGGCCTCTAAGTGGATGCTAAGTTAAAATGTTTTACAGGATCTTGAAAGAGCAGCTGTTGAAGACAGTGACTAGTAGATACAGTGGACTTATAAGACACAAGTTTTAGGTGCCAATACAGAAAAGCTTTAATGATGAGTCTGCATATTCAAACAATTAGTTTTGGCAAAGTAATACTAATTTGTGAGAAGTTTAATATGAAAGAACTTCATGGTAGTAATTCCCTATAAGAAGTGTACCCTTTATCACCTCTATTTCATTCTATATAAATGTTTGTACAGTGAAGCAGTCTAAGTAATGGATGGCTGTTTGGTCTGTAATTTTGTTACCATGAAAATCTTCAACCGTTTCGTTTTATAGGATTTATAATACATATTTACGAAGCTAGATAAAAAAACACTCATTTATTGCATTTTAACATTGGTATTATTCATTTCACATGTGAACTTTACTGAAACAATCTTTCAATTTTTTTATAAAATTTAAAACAGATCATTTTCAACATTTATAGAAACTATCACATAAAACAGGTCATTGCATTTGATGTCAGAAGATAAGCACTCAAAAAGGTCAAATAACTTATGAGTCAACACAAATAATTTTTTGTGGTTCTGGTCTTGCACTTTCATTATGTTAGTACTACTAAATTATCAAACAAATTAAGGATGCTTAAACTTAGGGGACAAAGAAAAGAAACCATTTGACTACAAGTTACTTTATCTTTTCCATTAATGTACCTCTCTAGCTGCACAATCTGCTGGACACTCCTCTATATTAACTTTTCCCTTTGGAAACCCCCAGCTGGCCTTGGAAGAGAACCCTTGTACAAGAAGACACTGAAATAGTTTTTTTAAATGTGAGAAAATTAAACACATTATTTAGATCAGAGAGAAAATATCCATAAAAGTTCATGATCCCAGCACCAGCATGGAGTTTAAATTGCATTACTAGATATACATTGAGAATTTTCTTGTCTACATGGGACACTAACACTTTTTGTGAATGTTTTCAACAATAAACTTAATTTCCTATTCAAATAGTTTATTCACCATTAAAAATTCTGGTGAATTTTGTTATACTTACAGATGTCAAGTTTTTCTGCTGTCGACATTTCACACAGTATGACCAACATCACCAGGTACCATGAGAATTAGCCAAAGTGACTTTTATACATACCTGAACAATGAATGCAGGTTCACATTGGTACTTGAACAAATACCATGCACTGTATACTTACATCAATATTGCTATTTATTTTTTTTATTATTTGTACTATTATTACTTCAGGCAATTAACATAATTTCTTTTCCTTTTTAAGGAATAAATTTAACATTCAAATTATGATAAAAAGGTGTTTCATTCATAATATTTTCAAGCATTTCCTCTGTCTACTTTTCATGTAGTACATGCCTGCTTATAAATTTATAAATACAGTAACTAGATCATCTGTTTGAATACTGCAGCTGGTGTTTGCCACCTCAGAAGTAACATACCTATGCCAGATATTGGAAACATTAACCAATGATTCACAAATCACATTTGTTCAAAAACTTGCATTGCATTTAAGGTAAATCCTGATAGTGCTGTGCTGTATTGCTTGATCTTGAAACAAGTGCTGATTTTTTTCTAATTGCCCAGACTGTGCATGCGGAATTATTTAAGAACAATACAGACTTTTGGGGAAAACATCTGTATACATGTAATAGTTTCAGAACAATCATTTATAAACAGATTGCAGTGAAGTCATACAAAGTGATGCATTTATGCATGCAGATTTCTAACACTTAAAATGTAGGTGAAAATGATGTGTTTATGGTTACCATAGCAACCAAATAGAGGAAAAAGGGTGGAAAAAGTAATTTTTGACCTCCAAAAATCAAATGTAGTGTATACTTTTCCAATGAATATACCATAGTTATCCCAAGTGTGTACATGGAGAGTTAATTTTCTTCTACATATCACATATCCTCAGTTCATTACTTTCAGGCCTATTCTAGATAATTACAACTTTACTGTCAAACATGTCTCTACATTTCAGTATGGTATGTTACAATATTTTTAAGATGCAGTATTTACGTATTTATTATTCAAATTTTCTCCATACAAGTATTAATTTATTCACTTATAGTTCATTGATAAGGAACTAATACTAATCATATTGAAAATAATTTTAGGTATAATTTGGTTGCTATAGCAACCAAAAAATAATGTTAGTGTTAGAAAGGTTTACAAGACTTTAAAATAATACTGTTGGCAGAATCTTTTATCTAACTAAATACAGTATTTATTTGTCAAAGAATTCAATGTTATCAAGTTGTTTTAATTATGAATGTAAAATACTAATTATCACAATGCACAATGATTTTATTGGTCATGTTTCATGGTGAAGAGAATGACTTTTAGGACTATTTTTAGACTCATACTACATATACTTTATTTTGCCAGTTTCATTACTAAATCTTGTCTTAACTTTTGTTTACTATCTACAAACATGCAAAATGAATTCATATCAAAACAATGGGATACATTATGTCTCAAATTTCTTCAATAGCTTTTATAATTAATGAGTTCTTTCATGCTGATACAATATAGTGTACTATTTTTCAGTAATTCACGGTAACAAAACATCAACTGAAAATGTCCATGTGGTCCTTGATCTTTATCACCAAGTGAGGCAGAAATAAACAACAGTATAAACACTGAGATGGAGATTGCAGCACTGGATCGGGAGCTCATCGTGCATCCAGTACAAATACATGATAGTGACATTGGTTCTCAGTTTTCTTTTGAGTGGAACTGTACAAACGAGAAGCCTGAAACTCATTATTACCAAAAATCAATGTATTTTTCAATGAGGTTTTCAATGATAATATTTAATTGCAACCTCTCAAAAATAATTGAAATAAAAGACATTTCTCAGCAACAATCTTAACATATTATAACCTTTACATTTTCAAATGAAGAAAATAAATTAAAAAGAACAAGCTTTAAATGTTCCTTGGCCTACCTCAGTAACTAGCTGTTAAAATAAAACAAAATGAATTTAATGACTAAGAAAAAAAGATTTCAAACAGGTTGAAAGTTCAGAATGAAGTTCTTGATTAATAGATTCTGAAACATAATTTTACATTGCTGTCATAAGAGTGCATTACTTAAGAAGTGGTTCTCTCTCTCCTGTCCATTTCCTTTTCAAATTGATTATTGAGAGGCAGAAAGACAGTTGAGAATCAGAGCAAAATAAACTTTACAATACCATAGGAGTATTGTGAATTTTATTTCTTTTAAATAATAGGCAAGGAAGAAATCTGAGTCGACACCTGACACCCCCTAAAATGAATGGCTTGTCCCTTTTAAGCAAGTCAAGTTTTCACTCTTGATGATACAGAGCTGCCAACCCTCCTAACTCACAATGAAAAGACCCTCCTAACTCACAATGAAAAGTGGGATAAAAATTAGTGAATTTCGAACACACGCACACAATTAGTGAAAAATTATCTCATGGCATTAACACCATCCACTTTGATGGTCTTTATTCTTATCTGAACTATCACTGTCACTGTTGCTGATCCCCAATTGCATTATATGAAAATCCCAAAATATAACTAAAACATTATTTACACTGATTACATGTACTACTTTATTTGCGGCCAAAATTTACTAATATACATAAACTTCATGTTATTTATGATATGATGCTGTGGCAGTCTTGAGCTTCCTAAATGAGGCTCTGGTCGTTTTTAAAACAGTTCAGGCATTTTGCCTGCTGGTTAATCTTGATCTTGGTGACTAAAATTGTTGCAAATTTTCAGCACCTAAGGAGGCACTAAAGTTTGTCTTATTTTTCCTCACAACATGCACTCTCACTGTTGCTGTTCCCCAACTTTGAAAGACAGGTTATGTTCAACAGTAAAGCTCACAAGCAATGCTTAACAGGCACCATGTTTACATCCATATTCACTGCTGACAACATACTTCTTTCCTGGGCAAATAAGTCTGTTTGTTTAATATATGTTTCACTGATGTTCTGTTACAATGATGAAAAACATGATCTTCTCTATCATATGTGTCATTGTGGTGGCACCAAGATCAGCACATTTTCATTTAGGACCAACTAGACTTCATATGAAGTCTTCTGGTTAATAACATCATGAAATTAGGACCAGTCGTTTATGAGAATTAATGATAACGAGTTTTTTTAAGCTGGCCATCATGACAGCCTGGTTTTGAGATCCTGACCATTTTCATTTAGAACCACCTAGGTATCATCTGTCTTTTGGTAAAAAACCTATGTTGATATCCATTCAGAAGAAAGAGCATTTACAAGATTTTCACAATGGATACTATTGTAGTCATAATGTGTGTCAGACTGCTAAAACTTTTACTAGGACCCAGCAGATATTCTTAGCTAAAAATCCCATGATTTTTGGGGGATGAGGTGGGGTGGGGAGGAGTTAGGAGTAGCGATAACAAACTGTTCAAGATGGCAACCATTGAGACATTATTGGATGCCAGATGATATGTGCCATTTTCATTTTCACCAACCTCATGTTTATATGGCCATTCATTAATGAGTAGCAATATAAGATTTTCAAGTGACAAGAATAGTGGCCATATTGGAGGTCAGATCAGCAACCATTTTTATTTTTGACCAGCTAGACATAATAAAAGTATTTTGGTGAAAATATTGACTTTTTATTCTTCCAGAGTAGCAATAACAAGAATGTCATTAGGGCAGCAATTCTGGATGACTTGTCAACTCCATTTTCATTTAAGACCAATCAAATAATCATAAGACATCTTTTAGCAAAAATCCCACATGAATATAGCCATCCATTCAAGGTGAAGAGCAATAACAATATTTTTAAGATGTTGTTGGGTGGCCATGTTGAATATCCAAGCCAACTCAACAATAACACATTGTGCAGACATACAGATAGACAATAGATCCTTCTATTATACGACCTGTTATTTAATGCTGGTACCACATGTCAAGTATTCTCTTGCCATCTTTATTAAGCTAGTAACTTCTACACTTTTGCTTAACACACCAAAATCCTAAAACCATTTTGGAAAAAGCAAAGCAAAAAACCTATAAATGTGTTCAAATGGCAAAACTACCTAAGGCAATGTGGTGCAAATTAAAAACATTTGGTTTTATATGCATGGTTTAAGCAGGGACCGAAAATCAATTGTCAGTAAATATCAAATGTGAGCTAATTATTCTTTATATAAAGCCTCATACCAATCATGAAGAACAGTTTGTAATAGATGTAACATGATCTGTGATGGACATGGCATACTGTGACATGACAGACGGACATGGATACATGTATTACTATGTGCTTCCTTCAGTGAATACAAACGTACAGTCAACTTCACAAATTATTTACAATTTTACTTTATGACAGTGTATGCAGTTTCTTCTGTCCTCTGACGATGAAAGAAACACCTCACACAAATATCTGAGTATATAAATTGTTATAATGCTTACAAAATCAATGAAGTTTTTTTGCATCTACAAGTGCATAAATCAATTAAATCACTTATAGAATGTACTTACATATTTCATCTCTGGATCCAGCATTATGGCACCAAAGGTGGGTATACTCATTTTGTAGGCCATCCATTTAGCCATAATCTTGTCCACGTCTTGGGCATGTCCACTCAAAGACGGACAATGTTTGAATAGTGCAGAAGTCAAGAAAAATAATCAAAATGCCTGTTATGTGTTACTGATGTTATTAAGTGATATGATTATTACAGTATTGTCTTGAAATGTAGAAAATTTTCTCTCCAAATCTTATTTGAATCAATGTCTTACAAATATAATTATTAATTTACATGTCATCATTTAATGATGAAAATTCAAAAGGTTATCAGGCCATCATACATGATGTTACTTCAAAACTTGCTCTTCACTCAATGTTGCATTGTTTTTCTATAAAGTCTATTTACCTTGTTTTTCTATAAAATCTTTTTACATTGTTTTTCTATAAAGTCTATTTACATTGTTTTTCTATAAAGTCTATTTACCTTGTTTTTCTATAAAGTCTATTTATATTGTTTTTCTATAAAGTCTATTTACATTGTTTTTCTATAGTCTATTTACATTGTTTTTCTATAAAGTCTATTTACCTTGTTTTTCTATAAAGTCTATTTATATTGTTTTTCTATAAAGTCTATTTACATTGTTTTTCTATAGTCTATTTACATTGTTTTTCTATAAAGTCTATTTACCTTGTTTTTCTATAAAGTCTCTCTACATTGTTTTTCTATAAAGGCTATTTACATTGTTTTTCTATAAAGTCTATTCATCTTTTTCTATAAAGTCTATTTACATTGTTTTTCTATAAAGTCTATTTACCTTATTTTGCTATAAATTCTATTTACCTTGTTTTGCTATAAAGTCTATTTACCTTGTTTTTCTATAGTCTATTTACTTTGTTTTTCTATATAGTCTATTTACCTTGTTTTTCTATAAAGTCTATTTATATTGTTTTCTATAAAATCGATTTACCTTGTTTTTCTATAAAGTCTATTTACCTTATTTTTCTATAAAGTCTATTTACCTTGTTTTTCTATAAAGTCTATTCAATAAAATTACAATTGGTGAAGAAAATAAGTGACTTTTTTACAAGTAAAAACATTCTGATATTGGAACTTAAAACAAAATCCTCATTTCAGAAAAAATGTCTATAGAGGAAGATACATTCTTAACAATTACCCCTACCCACTGTAAGAAATTTCTATCTAAATATGATGCACAATATGAAAAGGATATTTTGTCCGGAGAAATCTTTGATTCTACACGTTTTAAGATCTGGATTGTCTGCACAGTAGAAATCAAGGTAGAACCAATGGGCTTGCTCTATTTGGAAGAAGATACGTATTAAATCTTGTTTTTCTTCATCCGGGATATTGATGACAAATCGACTGAAATAGATAAAAGAAAATTAATTGATGCCAAGCAAAAATATATATGCAACTTTGACTAAATGTGGTAGATAACATTACTACCTTTGCAAACTAGTTTATTCATGATTTCACATAATTACTGGAATTTTTCCATCAGTCTTGTAATTGAACATAGTGGAAGTTGTACATCATTCTTACGGGTAGAAAAATGTTATACTGCAAATGTAAGTCAACTTTCTAGACCAAAATCAGCACACCATATAACAATTTCAAACTTTTCAAACACCAGATATGTAATTTTAATAAGTCTGATTGCCAGCTTAAGAGGAAAAACTTCTGGGCTGCTCTTTGACAATTGTTATGATTAAGGAAAACCTAACTTTATAAAAAGAAATTAATAGACCCTAGATTCACAAAACAAAAGCAGAACAAAACTGAAATTACCAGAACAATACCATGTATATATTGCTGTACACAAGGATACTGAATTGAAATTGTTTAAATAATAATAAAAAAACAAAATATACATTGATTCAAGTGATGCTGATACACAATACACCTCTCCCTAAATAACTTGCACACAAAGGGGTCCAGAAACAGACTGCACTATAAGTGAGGGCAACAGTTATTTAATGACCTCCATAACAACATGAAATGATGCCATCCTTGATGGACATCAAGAAAAAGAAAACAGCCCAAGTGGGGGAAAAGCAATATTGTTTGTTTAATGGCTAAATACTTGTTTTAAAATCATGTTGGGAATAATTATCAATAAAGTCTTTTATCAAAGTTATTCATTTTTATGTAAAAATTTTAAAAGTGACATTTATTGTCAAGATTGCCAACATTATTCCAACTGGTTTCAACAATCCTTGGGGTGTATGTGAAAACATTGTGTATTGTCATTGCATTACAGTGTTGTTTAGTACTCTGGTTCCCTACTCAATATGTTGCTTACTTTGCTCTCTACTATTGTGCAATGCAACAAAAGGATCACAATTAGGGATCCAGACATAATTATGGACTCAAATTCAAAACAAGATTCATTTTATTAAAAAAAAAACAAACAACAGAACAGATAATTCATAAAGCAGCCTTCAACTTTGAAATTCTTTTTTATTTTTCAATTAGCCTAGCACAACACCATGATTTCATTACAATTACTGATTTCTCCACTGTAAAGAAATCTCTGAGTGCCAATTCAGGAATTACTAGTTATCTACAAACTCTGAAACTAGGCTCTCATTAATAAAACTGATAGGTGAACCAGGTTTTTAAGTCAACTTGCATTCATTCAACTTAATTGTCTTTCTATCTTTGATCACATATGTAATTGAGTGTGCTAATTTAAGGTAGTTTAATTATATTACATTCACAAAAGAATTATAAATGTTGGATAGATTCATTACTTGAAAGGAGTTGACCTGACACTCACTAATGAGGCATGCTAGCCCTTCTAATGAGGCATGCTAGCCCTTATGGGGCTGGATTTACATGAATTTTTTTTAGGTTTTCAGTATTCCACCTCCTTTGTCTGATACAAAAGACACAAATAATGTGGTAATACAAGGTCAGTTTTTAATTCCTTGCAACAATAGAACAAATGCTTACACAATCAGGTATCAAAACAAGGTGGGCACTTAATTAAGTTCTCAAGGAAATGATCCTGGACATGGTGCCATATGGCAGATTGGCATATTTCACATTTGAATACAACTGAGCAGGTTGTATTTTTACATTAATTACTTAAACCAAACTAAAAGACAGAAATAATACTCAAATTTCAATTGATAAATAAAGAACTAATTTATTTGGTATTTATTTATAAAATTTATTCTTCAAGTAGGCTTTAATGACATTTTCATTGATCAAAATTTTGTTGTATACTTTATTTAAACTGTAAAAAGAATGTATTAATTCGAAAGAGATTTAACAAAATACATGTTAGTAATATCAAAAGACTCAACATCAGGACAATCACTTATGATGCAATTTATGCTAAATTTCACAAAAATATTTAATAAATAGAAAATAATTACTTACTGAAACAGAATACTCAGTGTACATAAAACAGCATTTGTCTTGATTGATGATTATTCACATCAAAGTTATGTTTATCCATGTGGATCCAATATGGAGACTACGCACATGTCTTATAGTGGTCAACTTATAAATTGCATACTTTCAAAATTAAACAAGTGTACTTAAATATATGTTCCAAAAAATAAATTTGGTATCAAAATAAAGTTTAGAAATGTGTATATTGTAATGGTATATTTAAAATTTAAATATAATGTTTATGAGTTGAAAAATATTAGCAAGACTTTTGGGACTATTTTCTCAGCACAGGGTCATCATATGCAAATTTTCAAAACACCATTGGAAAAGTCAATTCATTCCCCATTCAATATTTAAATACTTCATTAATATTCATGAGGTTCTAGTGACCCCTATTTGCAAAACAAACACATGGGTAATCAACTCTGGCACACAGGAAATTGCAATTAACTGAAAGCAGACAATTTTGATAACTGAATGATGATTACATGACCATATGGTTAAACAACAAAATGTATATACACTACTCCCTTGATAACTCACACCCGAGAGAACTGATGAACCATGGCTCATGACTTTTTTTCAAAGGAAACATTTTAAAATGTATTAAATGTGAAAAAAAGTTTGCAATAAGAATTAGAATATTGAACCTTGTTACATACTCTATATTATGTAAATTTTCGTACACAGAAAATAATTATAAATCATTAATTTTTGTAAAAACCAAATGGGAATACAGTATTTTCGATCTATTTTGCAAACGTAAATCTTCTTAGTGTAACTTTTATATCCGATAGCTTAACCAATTTTTCAAATACAAAGAGATCTATATGAATAATTATGATACATTTAAATAATTATTATTTTGATAACTGGATTGTGTATGAAAAATTAAAAGGTTTGAAAAAATACATGAAATACTGTAGCTCATTATATCATTGGAAATGGTGATTATCGCCATATCATGAAATTTTCAAGTTCTAATTAGATGTCTCATATTATGTTTGGGGATTTTTGAGAGAAAAGTTGTTAATACTCTGTAAATAATCATTCTGGCGAAACAGGATCAACGAAATATTATGCTAAGAGGTGGCAACAGATAAAATAAACCCCACTTAAATGTCTGGCTATGTAAAATTCACGTTCTAGTTGCTATCCGTTATATAAAACATACCGCCATGTTGGCCAAATCTGGGCATCGGGTAATTCTGAGCAACAATACATCATTTCTATAAACATTGGATCACATGCTATTTTTGGGTCAAATATCCATTTTGTATTATAAAAGAATGATCATACTTTAATTAAGAAAATGGAAATTCATAAAGTATACAAAAATGTCCTAATTTTTTACTAGAAAATATATGAAAATGTGATTTCTAAATGTCAAAATGAAGACCCACTCCATGACATTCTTAACCTGTATCCTAGAAAATCCTATTTATTATTTATGGTTTATAATCATGCAAATAAATACATTATATAAAAGATAGAAATATATACCTTAAAAAATTCTGCATCTTAATCCAAGTTTCCAAGAATTTGTCTTAAATGTACAATATCATCTGCTACCCAGTGTGTCGACTTGCCTCTAGAATGGGACTCTCAAGAAATTCCCGGACGTTTAGTCTATTTCTAAATTCTTTAATAATTTATCCCCATATCACTGTTCTCTTCAACATATTTTTTAAATGTTAAACTTTACTAATTTTTTTTACAAGATCATTTTATTTTGCTCAATATCTCGTGCAATTTATGATCATTGTTACGTTGAATTTTGTAAAATAATTATAAATCTACCTTATTACTTGGCTCATTTCCTTTGCCAGATGGATAAACATTACATCTTTTCAAAACTATGCGCAGAATATGCAGACATATCGCAGGTCATGAAAACACGGGGTGATAACCCGTATGTCCAAAATTAACATTATTTTGAACATATATTCTGGTAACAATTGACTATTTTTAAATGGCAAGCATTGCAGTATTCTATTTGCGTCAATCGGTCGAATTCGGTAAGCGTTTTGCTTCCATATTGGAGACAAAAACCTTAGATGCACATAAATGACCGACAGCCTTGCAGACCCCCCAAAACAAGATTATCAGAGTCGATGTCTTTCATTGCATGACTGTCTTTCAAAAATAAAAGCATTCGTATGAACTAATACCTGCAAAGGTCGTCAAGCACACAATCAGGAATTTGAAAATGTGGCGTACAAGTCGCAGCGACAAGATTCTGGTTTTGTGCGTCCATTTTTCTTTCCGTTGCTTAGATTCCTGAGTTGTCACAATATGGGGTAGTAGGAATTTTCTTATCAATAAGCGTAGTATTCACTGTACTGTACCTTCTTCTCTAAAGCTCTCCAAAACCTATCGGCCCGGTGTTGCCAAAATTGTATTCAAGTAAATACGCTTCTATCAAGTACCTAAGCGGCTTTGCCAATACACTTCCTGCGAAAGAGCCAATGAGAATCCGGTGCTTTGTCTGTGGTGGCGCTCTACAGTTTCATATTTTGCATAAGGTTTGAATTTCAAAGAAAAAGAATTTCCCCAGGTTTCTTCGCTAGTTACACTGGCTATTTAAAAAAGACTTTATATATATATATATATATATATATATATATATATATATATATATATATATATATATATATATATATATATAGAATACAAATCATATGGCGAATAACAACCCTTTCAAGCGTACTAGATCCACCAAGGGATCACGTGTCAGGGATTAATTAAAATAGATGCAATCAACTGACGACGAACAGTACGAAACTAGTAACTAACTAGCCTACGCGCTTTCGACTCTTAATGAGTCTTTTTCAAAGGCAAATACAAAACATATATACGATAAACAAATAAACACAAAAACGTGTTTGTAAACCTCTACATGGCTGTCTTCACATGTGCTAAAACTATAAATACAACCAGCTTGTCTAGTCTAGTTGTGGAAACTGAAAACGTTGTATAATTCCCTAAAAGTCTACAAGCCATGTACTGTTTCGTACTATATATATCTTAGGTATTGTTCAAAGAACTTTTATTTCCGTTTAGTTTGGTGTATGATTGATGGGTGTAATATGGGTTAGAGAGGATACAGCTTGGCCTTACTCCGGATGTGCATCTTTCAAGAATGTGCTAGCTCTACTTGCTCATTTTCACTTTTCGAACTTTAGAGGCGAATTGTGAAAACAAAACGATAACTTTATTACATTTTATGTATTTGGTATGTCATTCATTGGAAATTTAGAAGCTAGTATTGTCTAATTGGGCAAAAATCACTTTCCATATTTTAATAGCTGCCAAGAATAGTGTACTTTAGACAAATTCAGGTTGATTTTTGGAACACAAGGGATGAGTCATTTTATTTAGCAGTGTCCTAAGATCATTAAAAAAATTTCCAAAACTACAATATCCAAAGAAATTTCAGCTGAATTACATATAGGTTTGCCAAAATTCTCTCCACTGTGCATCTTTAAAATGCAAACAACTTCAACTTACATACATCACTCTCTCAAAAGAATACAATAACTGGTGAGTGCGACCTGTCTCACAGCAAATAATAAACCAATAGATAGCATGAATAGAGATCCGGTAGTATGTAACTTCAGGCAAAATTTTACGGTATGTCAGCAGTCGAATTTGAGTTTCAAATTATCTAATCTTCATTATGATAAATTGGCTGCATACTGTCTCAAAATATTTTTATTTCTTCCTAGGATTTTTAGGTAATAGTATAATAATGGCGGATTTACATTGTCTTCCTCGTCTGGTTCTCAACCTTCTAACCCCAATGGCATTGCCCGAAGATAACGCCTACAACCTACGGGTGACTGTTACCCACGTGCAACCAAGCAAAAAGAAAGCTATGTGGGATAGAACGATGTGACCTAAACCAGTAACAAACAAAACTGCTATTACCATGTTACTACGTTATATTTGCAAACATTTAGTCGATTTTCAATTACTGCAATCAGAGTTGCTAATGTTCTGGTTCATTGACTGTGATCGGAATATCCGATCGTTCCATTTCTGCCAACAATGGTGTCGAACTTATTGGGGGGGTAGGCACCAGACAGCTCCCCCCCCCATTTAGCCGAAAAAAAATATCTAAAAAGTTTGTTTTCGTGTTTAACCCAACTATGTGTTGATATTTTTAATTTATTTATTTAATTTAAAAAAAAATAATTTCCATTAAATTAAATTTTGTTGGGGTATTTTACCCTAGTGTCTTCTACAGGTTCATTCATCCGACAAGGCTTTATTTCCCTTGTCGGAGTCATTCCCCTTATATCTGTAAGTTAACCTTGGCTGGAGGTTTCCTATGTCCAGTGTTTGCTATGCGTTTGGTGCTTTGTATGTTGCTATAAATTTTATTCTTGTATGGACAGCCTGCTATTTCAAATTCTAATTCATTCAGTTCTACTCTATTATATGCATCCCATTCATTCTAATACACTCTCCCCTTCTTCCATTCTTACTTTAATTTCATTCATGGATGCTTAAAATTTGTTAATCCCCATTTAGTTTATTGACTTTATTTTTTTAATTTAGAATTTAGAGGTCAGACGTATTTTTTCTACTTATTTGAAATTTTAAATCCTATTATTGTTGTGAGTGCTTTTAGTAATTCGTCTGCCTAATTAATTTAAAATTTTGCTGTTAGGGAGCCAGGGTCTCGAAGTTTTTAAATTCGGACCCTACCTCCCCACATTTTTTCCAACAATCTAATAAAGGGCCATAAACACAAGTTGGAGTAAAACCACACATGGTGTTTTCTGAGGCTCTTCCGCAAGCCTGCTCACATCGCGTGTCGCCAGGAGATATAGACCTACGTCGTCCTTGTCCCTTACTTCCTGCATGCGTGGAATTACCTGTAAAAAGGAAAAACAGTTGGAAATTAAATCAACTTAAACACTAATAGCTATCTCTTTACTTCCTTATACTTAAAATTGAACCACGTTTACTTATTGCGCTTACAATAAAACATTATTTGCGTATATTCAAATTGGTTGCCATCACTATCTAAATATTATAGTTTTTCCGCTTTATACACTCCATATTTTTTAAAGATTTTAATTATTCCTTCTCTCTCATTTCTGATCATTTCACAATACACTATAACATGTTTTTTTGTATATTTGAAATTTTTACATAAAGGATATTTTAGTATAGTTTTAATCAATTTTCTCCTTTTTGCAACATCCCCAGTTAACCACGCGTTGTGTAAAAATTTAAAAATTATGCTTTGTATTTTAAGAGATTTTATTCTAGCCCACAATTTCCAAATGTTTGGCCAGGTTCCCCACCACACTTCATTTTCGATTTTACATCTTTTATTTTTATAAAAAAAAGTTCTCTTATAGTTTTATAGGTATTATTTTTCCCCCTTCCCATACAATTTCAATGTCTCTATATTTTAATATTATATCCTGTATATAATGTGATTTTTTAGGTACTTCATACTAATAGCATTGTTAATGTATATTTTTTGTTTGTTTTTTTAAAGTATAACCAAACCAGTATAAGTATATTCCTTCCCAAGTTTTAATAGTTTTAGGTTTAATGATTTTAAAGCGTTCTATGATATTTGCAATCTTTATTAAAGTTTGACATGGTAAATTTAGTCCTCCTTTTTCCATGAAATATTAACAATAGATGGAGTTGATTCAAAAAGAAAATGTCCCTGGTTGGGTAAACGGTAATCTTGAATTTCAACAAGGCCAAGTACTTAATTCATATATATTTAACATATAATCATAAGAAAATACAAACAAAAAAAAACAACAAAAAATACAAATTAAATAAGCATAGCACCCTTATGTGCTTTACAAGCTGCACCTTCGCCGTTGAAAGATTGGTCTTTAAAATCGTCGCAACTCATTAAGTATGAGTTAGTTCCTATGAGAGCCAAATGTTCTAAGCTCAAAACTTAGTGGATATGGCGAACAGTGCCCTTTGAATGTACTGGGAGCCTACAGAATTTGTATCAGATGAATTATTGTAGTTTCTAAACTAATCGTTTTTCCTAAAGCAGGCGCTATCTTCGATTCGATTGCCATTTCAAATCGTGCAGAATATCCTCGTCTCTTTTTCATGCTAGTCGAATAACTCAGAGGAAATCTTATAGACACGTCTCCAATTCGTAAGTTTTTGGTGGACAAATCTCGGAATTACAACGGTTATTTCTTAGACATAAAAATATGTTTTAGGTATATATCAGCTCAGTAATTTACTTACAAAACATACATTTTGTTTCACCAAAAAATTCTCTGCAAAAAAACCCAATATACACAGACTTCCTATACTATTTTTGCGATTAGTTGACAGTAGGATGAACCGAGAGGTTGCGATTGCAAACAATAGTTCCATAATTCGTAACTTCTCAGTCAGTCACTGTTTCGGAAATAGCAAAGGAATAAAACTATCAATGTACAGTTGAGGTATGATCCGTACAACCATGAACAGAAGTTATCTGCCTAATATGTTGTTTACCGATAACCTTTACAATCTACAGTCATGGACAGGTGTTAACACACAACATAGATATACATAATAGTACAAATACATTCTGGATTATGTCATTGTGATACATCAATGACTCTTGGTACATCAACATGTATTTTATTCCTGTGCTGATTAATAAGGCTTTTTATTGGTGGTGTCTGTGGGTAATTTTTCAATAGGTATACGTTCTTGTCAGCAGATATGAGTGCTGGTCAGTAACACTGTGGATTGCTCGGTAAGTTTGGTTGTTAGTATGTGTGGTGATGATCACTAGGTGTATGTACTGTAAATTAGATGCGATTGACCGTCAGTATGACTGCATTCGTTAGTAGTCCTGGGTGTTGCTAGTAGATATGGGTGATGGTCAGTATATTAGTATGCTGGTAAGTAGGTGTGAGTATAGGGCAGTTCAATTATGTGTGAGACAGTGAAGATTGGTGTTGTTCAAGTATGCCACTGTTTCATTTTCCATGTCCCCAGACTGCCTCCACCATGTCTAGCCTGTGATGTTTTCCCTTGTTACCAGACAAATCAACAATGTTCCATTTATGGATGCTTTTCAGCATTACCATTCCCCTGACATCAGACCATCCCATAATTGTAATTATAATAAATTGTAGACATGAAGTTCTTCCGGCTGCATTGTTCTGCTCTTCATGCTCGTATTTTGATATAGAGTTTTGTATTTTATTAAAAAAAATAATTTCCTCAGCCTTTCCACCACTATCCCGGTTATCCTGTTTAAAACAAAACAACCTCTATTTTTTATGTATTGTTTTAATAACGTTTAATTCCCTTCATTTCGGTAAATGACTGTTAGGTGTACTTTGGAGTCCAAGCACTTTCAATTCAGGCTGGCCGCATAATTCTCAGTCCATTTGTATCTACACAATTCACATCGACCCATATCGTCTCCTTATAATTATTACTCTATTGTTACTCTCACATTATCTGTATGGCTGATGCAGTTGGTGTGTTTACAAGGATATGGGTAATATATATATATATATATATATATATATATATATATATATATATATATATATATATATATATATATATATATAACAAAAATTAAAATCTTGCTTGAGCACGTAATTGTTCTAAGGTTTTTCGGTGTAATTATTAAAGCATGTGGGTTACGAACTCTGTCATTTGCTATTCACTAGGTGAACGTGAATCATGCATATTTTCTGGAATCGGTTTTTATTTTGAGTTTTCTAATCTTGCAATCCTATTCTACAGATCAGGAACAATAAACCACCAACACCATATCTAATAATAGGGAAACCAATACAATTTGTTACACACCACCTTCCTAGGAATGATCATTGACAAGAGATTAACATGGAAACAACACATAAAAGCCATAACAGAAAAATGCCAAAAAGATTTAAAATATATTAAAGGTCAAAACTGGGAGGTGGCCGACCAACAAATACTCATACAACTATACCGAATGCTAATAAGATAAAAACTTGATTATGGATCACAAATATATGACTCAGCAAGAGACACCCAACTAAGAAAACTAGACAGTATCCAATACAAAGCTCTTAAACAATGTAGTGGCCAACTCCAAAACACATTCCTAGAAGAATTACAAGTACTGACTGTAGAACTTCCGCTAGAACTCCGAAGAGACGAGCAATTACTCAGATATGTCACTAGGATATTCACCCAAAATAATAACCCAGCAAACACAACAATCAAAAACTGTCAAATCGACTTAAAAACTATAAGAGTAGATAAATCCCCGGCAGCAAACACAATACATCAACTTAGAAAACAACTAAAACTAACTGAAATACAACCTGAACCAATCCTCAACCTCGATCCCACCCCATGGAAAAACGCAACTCCTAAGATAAACTGGGAAATACAAAAACTAGGCAAAATGCAACACCACCCATGGAAACACCTTATACACATCAAAAACCTACTAAACACCCAATACTCACAGCACCTACATACATACACTGACGGTTCTAAATCACAAAAACCCGATAGAACAGCAACAGCAATAGTAGTACCATTTCACCAATATACACTAAGCGCCCACTACCTGACCTATGCTCAATTTACACAGCTGAATTCTGGGCCATCAATCGTGCCAGTAAATGGACAAACACAAAAAAGAAACGAAAATACCTAATAATATCAGATTCCAGCAATGTGCTCAAATCTATTGAAAACTCTCAGACAAACACCAGACCAAACCTCCTACAAGAAACACTCAAACAACTAAGAGAACTAAATCAACAAAATATAAAAATAGATTGCTTATGGGTCCCCTCACATATACAATTAATGGGAAACGACAAAGCAGACACAGCAGCAAAAGCGGGACTAACCTTAGAACACACTGAACCAATACCATACAGCATACAAGAAATATACAGTCAAATAACAAAACAAATAACTCAAAAATGGCAACAACAATGGACAAACAGTCGAAAAGGAAAGAAACTACACATCACTAGAACCTTTGTACAACGGAAACCACACACACCACACAATGTCACCAGCAAAGAAAACAGAATAATCAATAGATTATTAACCGGAAAAACCTCAATAAAAACCTATACCACAGACAGCAACTGTACCACATGTAAAGAACCACTCACAATAGAGCATCTATTCAACACATGCCCACACCCACCAACAAGAAAGGAGATACATGCAAAACAAACTCAAAGAAATTAAAGTACCAACAACGTACCCAGAATTCCTCTGTGAGGGAAAAAAATCAAACCTGGAAACAACATACCACCTAATACTAAAATACCTACAAGAAATTGGCAAAACTGACCAAATCTAAAACCAAAAACATAAAAATATTAAACACAACAAAACTACAAATAACATACGCTAACACCAATCAACCTACTTCATATACCACGCAATCAAAATACAACAAAATATAACCTAAGCATCCCTACACCTTAATATAATTCTACTCCCATCCTACCATTCTCCACTACCTACACTCCCTTTCCTTCACTTACACTTTCACTCTACCTTCCTTACTTCTCTCCTTCCCTTTTTTTCCTCAGGAAAACAGCAGAAGAAACAGAACAAATCACCGAGCAACAAACCAGAACAACAAGAAACAACCAATCGTGCAGAAAAACCAGAACAACAAGGAAAGCAGAAAGAAGTAGGAAAAGAAGAAAACCGCATGAACACCAACAACAACACGGCAAAACAGAGAGGAGAAAAACAACAACAAAACAACCAAAAACAGAGATACAACCTCTGGACAAACAGAAAAGATATATAACAATCAAAAGAGGTATAAAACCTCGACACAATGAAAAGAAATACATCAAAAAAGCCAAAAATACCAACTTAAAGATGAAAAGATACATAACTCATATAACCAACAATCAAGCTAAGGGCGATGAGTAGTGAATGGGGATGCTTTGGCGACAATGGGAGTTATCATTAAAAAGCAGCCTGGGATGCTATAGCGACAAGATTTTTGACGACAAATGGCACAGCCGCGGCCCTATAGCGTCAAGGGGAATTTTGTATTAGCACACCCTGGGTCTGTATAGCGTCAAGAGGAATGGTCCCAGGTAGCATGACGTCACGGTACTGAACACTTGGTAACAGTGTTGCAAGGAGCTGACCTAGTTGTCCTAAATACGCGCAGCTAGCACTACGACTCTAGGGAGGGACCTATAAAATAAAGACATAGAGACCGACACATATTACTATAAAATCTAGAGTTATATATAAAGCATTACATAGACTTGAAATATGTTGATGGTGTTCATAAATTTGCATATTTATAATAATGCTATAAATAGTTTTAATTAAAGAAAAGACTAACACCAAAATGGATGTGACTAAAAGTAACGCTAAAATGACGAACTTGTCCCAGAACTTAACCGAGACTAAACATGTCCCTGAACATTAATTGACATTGGATTAGACTAAAATTAATACTAAAATTACGACATTGTCAAATACTACAGTGGAAATTAAGAAAATCCTGAACATTAATATTCAAGTGACTGTGACTAAAAGTAACGCTAAACATACGAAATTGTTCCAGAATATGACGGAGACTGAACTTATCGCAGTAGATTAAGTTATATCAGGGTTCCTGCAGGTCATGGAATCCTGGAAAAAGTTTGGAATTTAAAAAAATAAATTTCAATGGCCTTGAAAAGTTATGGAATTTGTTTAAACCTTGAAAAGTTTTAGAAAAGTCATGGAATTTGTGACAATGGAGTTAAAGAAATTGATTACTTCAAATTTTATAGAGCGCCGAGAACCGATTAAATAAAATTACAATCGATAAATGGTTTCAATTCATATAATAAGAGTAAGTTCTCCTAATGGAAGTATCACATTATTTCCGGTGTAGTTCACTAAATAAAAGAAAGCAACTGGAAAGTAATGTGTTTTGTTAATATTGTAAATAGGAACACATACAAAGACTACTAAGAATTGTTTCCTTTTTTCTTTTCAATACAAATTACATTGATCATTGGATTATGACATGAATTACTACATAACGTCAAAGTGTGCTAGCCCATGTAAATTTAAAAAGTACATATTAAATATATTTGTTGTTAACTTATTTCTTATTTTAAATTGAAAGATGTTATTCTTTATGTTCATTTACTTAACAATGCAAGATAGCGCGGTCCTTGAGTTTTATGAAATGGCCCTGGAAAAGGTTTGGAAAAGTCATGGAATTTGTTTTTGTTAAGTCTGCAGGAACCCTGTTATATTTGCTTAGTCTAAAAGTAGAACTAAGATTACCAAAATCTCCCAAACCATAGCAGAGACTGAGAAAAACTCTGGAAGATTTTGTTCAGATTGCCTTGACTTAAAATATTCCACTAAATTTCAGAAAAAAAAAATAGCGGACTTGAATGGAAACTGGTAACTAGTCAGATGTATTGGTTGTTAGAAATAGTTAAAGACAAAGTTTAGCACTAAATTCTGAAATTGCACCTAGCTTTAGCGGAGACTTGAAAATAATCCATAGATAATTTTTTTAAATGTTACCAAGACTTAAAGTAGTACTGAAATTATTTAAACTCATACCGACCTTCGTGGAAACTGAAAAATTGTAAATAAAAATTAAACTAAGCGATAATATTACATCTATGGTATTTAGCATTATGGGACCCTACTTTTTTAAATAGAGCGTCAAATTTTATAGCGTTAATATTAGCATTAACTGACCCTACTTTGTACTTTAGAGTCAAGATTTATAGCGTTAAATGGCACACCCTGGGACACTAACGGGAAGTTTGTATGGGAACAATAAGGAATGGAACCGATAAAGTAACGTCTCAGTAATGGACACATGCAAACACGAATAATGCTTTTGTGAGTTAAACATAAATTATACAACAACTAAAAAAGCTTTTCAGGCAAAAAGGAATGTCTTTTCGAGAAAGTGGAGTGACCCTCTAAAAGGTTTTTATCGCGAATGCATGCTATCCTCACCACCGAAACGAGTAGCATAAAACACAACATATACTATCGCATCAACGAAATGAGCAGCACAAAACACACCATATACCATCTCATCAACGAAAGAAGCATAAAACCCAAAATATACCATCTCATCAACGAAAGAGAAGCACAAAACACACCATATACCATCTCATCAAAGAAAGAAAAAGCATAAAACCAAAAAAAATACCATCTCATCAACGAAAGAGAAACACAAAAACACACCATATACCATCTCATCAACGAAAGAGAAGGATAAAACACACCCTATACCATCTCATCAACGAAACGAAAGAGAAGCATAAAACCCAAAATATACCATCTCATCAATGAAAGAAGCACAAAAACACAAAAATATACCATCTCATCAACGAAACTAGCAGCACAAAACATATCATATACCATCTCATGAACGAAACGAGCAGCACAAAACACAAAATATACCATCTCATCAAAGAAAGGAGCAGCATAAAACCCAAAATATACCATCTCATCAACGAAAGAGAAGCATAAAACACACCATATACCATCTCATCAACGAAAGAGAAGCGCAAAAACCCCAAAATATACAATCTCATCAACGAAACAAGCAGCACAAAACCCCCCAAAAAACAATTTCATCAACGAAACCAGTAGCACAAACCCCAAAATATACCATTTCATCAACGAAACGAGCAGCACAAAACATATCATATACCATCTCATCAACGAAAGGAGCAGCATAAAACCCAAAATATACAATTTCATCAATGAAAGAGAAGCATAAAACACACCCTATACCATCTCATCAACGAAAGAGAAGCGGAAAACCCCAAAATATACAATCTATCTCATCAACAAAACGAGCAGCACAAAACCCCAAAAATATACCATCTCATGAACGAGGCGAGTAGCACAAACCCCAAAATATACCATTTCATCAACGAAACGAGCAGCACAAAACATATCCTATACCATCTCATCATCGAAAGGAGCAGCATAAAACCCAAAATATACCATCTCATCAACGAAACGAGCAGCACAAATCATACCATACACCATCTCATCAACGAACACGCATCCAAACACACACTCACTCACACACACACACACACACATACATCTTTATTGGAGTATTTATTTTTACACTTTACTATATTCACACAAATTGGCAAAATGGCAAATTGAATAGTATGTCTTTTCTAGAGATTTGGTTAGCCCTGAAAAGGGCTGTTTTTTTTACTCCAAAGACACCCGGCTAATGCTGACATCTTCCAGGACGAGCACCGCACACACATCGTCTGCTCCAGTCATTATCCCAATTTATTCATCTGCCTTGCAGAGCAAACGGAGCTTGAGTGGCTTCACTATCCCACTTCTTCGTTTGTTGAATAGTGAAGACGTGCTGTACCTCTTGTCTTCGGGGCCAGAGTCGGGATGAATAACTGGTCTCATTTCCTGAGGCCCTGTTCTCTGTGGTGCAACTGCTGCTGCTGCTACTGGAGGTGTCCTCACCTCAGGTAGCACCTCACACACAAGTTTTATCATGGGGTGCAACAGGATCCTCGCTGGTTCTCTGTCTCCTCTTCTTTCTTCTTTGTATCCTCCTCTTCCTTAACTTTCACTTCTTCTTTGTAAGCCTCCATAGTCAGTTCGTCCAGGAGACGTCTGGCATGTTCCAGATGCATTTGGAGTTCCGAGAGTTTTTGTAGCCTACTACTACTCATTTTTTAAATTTTGACGAGTCCACAATTGTAGCTAAACTGACTTGTTCTCGCGTTTATATCCTTGGAGGACGGACGTGATGGAAAACATCCCCTATTCCTATTTTTTTACCATGATATTAAACGCGCGGGCTTAAAGGAAGTTCTAACGTTAACATTTTTTACTTTTTTTTTACTTACAAACACAGACATAAATTTTGTGTATGTTGTTGGACAAAACAGAGAGAAAAGGATGGTGTTTTGTTTTGTTTTGTTTTGTTTGTTTTTTACTAACTCAAAAAAAATTGAAGTGTTTATAGTCACACTTTTAACATTTTTAATTTTTTTATGGCAAATGAAAGAAGTATATCTTTTCGAGAGTATTGCGTAGCCCTGAAAAGGGTTGATTTTTTTTTACGGAGAGTAATGACAATCTTTGTTGAATTTTACTGTCTAAGATTGCAACCCCGTCTGACAGCAGGTTTTCCTACACGATAAGGTCTGCTTCTGCGAAAAGAGAAAGTTAATGAAGGACAGGAATGATCACGCAAGCCTTTATACCACTCATGCAACACGGTTTCTTCTGCGATGAGACAACAAGCTTCGTTCAGATACTCGTCCAATTTTTCATCTTGACTCATCATGAGACATTTATCGTGTTGAATTTGACTGGGATGATCGTTTTGACATCCATAGCAATCTTTCTTGACCAATTCCGTATTTTTATCTGCCAAGTGTTTAGCAAAATAGGAGACTAAAATGTTGTTCTTGTTCTGGCCATCTTGACTTCACGACCTCGTTCTCTTTGTCTTCGTCTTTGAATTCGGTTTTCACGGTATCCTCCATTCCACTGATTCTTCCATTTTCAAAGAAGGATAAGTGTCTTCCATAGTGTCTAATAATCTAGAATAATTTCTCTCAAACTATTGATTTTTATGGTATTATCGAATTCAGCATACAGGATGATGTTCACCGTGTGGGGTAGACTATCTGCAAACTGAAGTTCCACTCGCAGTTGACCTGATTTCATAGGGTGGAAATGTCCCTCGTCACTGCCTTGGTCTGGAGTGAAATCAAAGGCCCACAAAGTGTATCCTCCAGCATAATCGTCGTACGAAATGCCGTGACTGTTGTTGGTTCCTAGTTGACCTGTAGCTTCGTACAGGGACAAGTACGATCTCAAGTAATTCTTCTGATCAAAGTTAGGTTCAAAGCGCCTGGTACACAGAGTCTTGCCATCGCGACTGACTTCAATTTTGGATACTTTGTAGTGGTTAAACTCAAAAGGATTTTCATTGCTGGCTTCGCTGAAGGCTGCATTGCTAACAATGCCAACGATTAAACGTTTGGGTAATTGGCCTTGGAACAGATGATCTTCGATCTTGGACCGGAGTCCAGTAGCAATAGTGAATGTTTTCACTTCTACACGTCGTATCGGATACTTGGCAGTGGTTCTGCTCAAGGTGTGACTGATGTCGTTTCCCGCTTTAGGTAACACTTCTACGCGACGTACCACAAGTCTGGCTTCTTGAATTTTGTTTTTGTAGTTGACATCTTCAGCAATCAAATGGAAAGCCGTATTGCTACGATTCAATCTCAGACGAATATCTACTCCATTCAGCAAATACTTCTCCTGCAACCACATGTCCAAATGCACACGATCCATCACTTCTAAATTATGGGCTCCCACGATTTTCTTTTGACGAGCAACAAATCCTTTATTGTCTTCATCTACTTCGTCGAACTTTTCTGGTGTGTCAGGTTTCCAAATCACGCAAGCATCCAGATGAGTGTTCTTGGCCTCTTTTCCGTATGTCAAGAGATTTTATAGGTACGCTCGGTAAGGGCAAGTATCTATGCTACTGCTGATCAGTTTGTTATTCAAGTACAAATCCACTTCGCTAAACAAGGAATACATGAAATTGTTGACGGGAGCTACTTTGGTATCGGCTTCCGGATTGGTACCGTCGGGTTTTTGCAATTTGACTTTCAGATACAAGTAACTGCTATTTAGATCGATGTAATCTTCGAGTTGTCCTTTGATTTCAAACTCGATGGGAGCTGAATCCGTCAAAGAGGAGATGGGATGAAATTCGACCCATTGGGATTCTTGCATGGTCATCATAGTAGGGGGCATGGCAAACAGATCCAGTTCCGATTTGGAACAGGCACAAGACTCTCGGTGCATCATTTTCTGTTGTTTTTTTTTACAATTTAATAATCAAAAACGTCTAAGTCTCGAACAGTTTTTCTTTTCTTAGTCTTTCTAGCTTTGAGAGTATGGAGTCCTTTGAAAGGATGTTTTCGTCGTTTTTTTCTGCCTTGTCCTTGTTGGAAGCTCAGAGAAGCAGGAATGCCTGACTCCTCAGTAAACAAGGCATTTATAGGATTTTCTCGTCGACCCAAAATATCTTTGCCTGTTTGAAGCAAAACATTCATGTTTGCCTGCTCGCAAGAAAGCTTCTTTGGGGTTTTGTTTGTCAATGATGACATCGTGGAGAAATTCTTTACCGTGTGTCAACGCAGCATCTTTCAGTGCGTGCAATCCCCGTGTCACCATTGGTTTTAACACGGGAACCACAGTACGAAAGGCCGATTTGAGCATATCCCCTAAACCATGTCCTCGTTGTCGAGTGACTCCTTGGTACACAGCATACATGACTGACAAGAAGTCTTTTAGAGTACTCTTTTTCGAAAATGGAGTTTCACAGTGACTTTCCCTTGGGTGAATGAAATATTTTGTCCCAGATCTCATTTTATAGTTATGATGACAGTGTCAAAATACGACTTACTGACAGGTAAATAGTGAGGATGTACCAATTCACGGTGAACGTGATAGGTGTTTCCACCTTCTTCGTCAGCAGCCGTGGCAGAATCAACTTTGAAAGGAATGACACGCAGTAACGGTACAGAGGTGTGTCCCACTACGTTGTACTCCACTACATCAGAGTACACAAAAATCAAATTCAGTCCTTGGTTCATTACTACAGTAAAATGAAAATGTTTTGCAAAATCCAAATTGTTACCTATGGGTGGCATTTTGGCTGAATAATTCTTGATCATTTCGGGATTTCGACCTAAAATGTGATACAATTCAGGACAAAATGTAATGGCCAAGACTTTGTCATGTGAAAATTTCATCAAGAGGCGACGAGCTATTTTGTGGTATTCAATCTTGACACTTTTTTTTAGTTTTCTCCAATGCTTTTTCAAACATGGCATTGAACCTGTCAGCAAGGGTGTTCACCAAATGTTGACCGCTAAAATAATGACCTGAAGGAATTTTCAACATATAAGTTGTCCGATTAGTGGCAGGATTCTTTGTTTTGGGAAAGTCAACTTTATCACTATGTTCATCCATGACTTGTTGCACTTGATCGTCTTTAACTTCTACGGACACAGTGTTTTGAGATTCAATGATGTGTTTGATTTGTGTAGGGTGAATCATTTCTACCAAAGCCACTTCCCAATGGGCTTCGTCATCAAACTGAATGGTCTGAGGTAATTTGGCCGTGTACAACACAAAGTGTTTTTGGGAAACACCTCCATGGAACTGTCACTGGGTAAGGTTAAGTAAAATTGATTGTTCATAATTCCACAGTTCTAGTGTCCGAGGAGTCACAGAAAGGTTATAGGAGTGTCTAAAAGAGGATGGTTAGGATGAATGTTGGATCTGACGTTGGACACCATACTCCCATTGTTGTTGTTGTTTCCGTTAGAGGAATATTTTAGGGACGGATTGGGAAGAAGGTAACCAATGCAACTGCTGAGTAAAATGGTCCACAATTGTTTGTATCCTTGTTGTAAACTTAGATTGGCAATGGCTGCACCGATAACACAATACACCAAAACGATTTGGCAGAAAAAGACGATTTGCGTTTTAGGCACACGTTCTCCACACCACACCCACAAGCGTTGCTTTTGTAGATCTTGCAGAGAAGAACTGGGGGAAGGCGTGTTCACATTAGGAACTGAGGCTGTGTTGAAGACCATGATGGTCACTTCCTTTTATAGTCAATGATTTGAGAAGCGTCAATCCAAGAGTCAAAACTTGATGGATGTCCTTTCCAATGTACTTTGTCTTCTCTGACACGTCGTTTTCCCACCTTTCGTGTTCTTCGATCGAGAATGCATTCGATGTCGTACACGTCGTCTTCTTTTTTGGTCACACATTGTAACTCTGGTAAGTAAAACGTTCCTTTTAACACTTCTTCGTTCATGTCTTCCAATTTACAGACGGGAGGATAACGACCACGCAATCGTTCAGTGACACGAAACAATTCAGTGGTCCAGTTGGGCAAGTAACCTTTGTCGAGAGTACGTTTGGTTTTGCCAATACGTACCCAATCTCCTGCGGCTAACTGTCTACCTTTCTTGGAACCAGTGATTGATGGAGACGTACCAAACAGAAGCTCGAAGACGGTCACTTCTTTGTCTGGAGTCACTTCTTGAGGGGCACGTCCAATGCTCCGATGGTAAGATTGGTTGTACGATTGAACGAGGTGTGGCAAGACGTCGATGTACTTGAGAGTGTGTTGATGCGTACAATATTTCCACATGCGTTCTTTCAAAGTGCGTTGAAAATGTTGCACGATTCTGGCTTTAGTTTTGGGATTCTCGGTGGTAAAAAAACGAATGTCATGTTTCTTTAGTTCTTTTTGGAAAGCTTGGTTTAGAAATTCGGTACCTTTGTCGGTTTGCCATCGAAGAGGGTGATGACCACTTTGTTTCAACACCAGTTTCAAGGCTCGTACTAATTCATTGCTCGATTTGGTAATCAAAGGCACGACCCAAGCAAACTTGGAAAAGACGTCGATGACACAAAACAAATATTTGTAGCCACGATTGTAGGTTGCCAAATGAGAGACATCGGCTAAATCCGCCTGCCATTGATACCTTCCACTTGGGTGCGACTTCTTGAAAATTTTCGTCGAATGGGTTTGTGTAAGTTGTACGTAGCTTGTTCTTGTATCCATCGTTGCACTTGAGGTAAACGGACACTTTTCAGTTTTGCTTTGGCAGCACGATACAATTTTTGAACACCTCCGTAGCCAGCTGGATGAGATGCTAGCTAAGACCTTCTCCATTTTTCTTTTTTTTTAATAAGTGATCCAATCTTCGCTGATGCTTTTCGCTATGGAGCAAGAGGGTGGTTTGGAAACGGCTTTACGATGTGCCACAGAAGTCGAAGTGGAAGGTAGTTTTGTTAATGGTATTAGAGGTGGTAGTGGTGGTAAGGGAATTTCTTTGGTTTTCTTGTCTTTTTTAACTTCTGGTTTCCCTTCTTTCTTTTTTGCTTCTGTCGAAGAAGGAGTGGACATCATCTTTTTAACCCAATCTTTAAGTTCTTCTCGTTGAGGTGTAGGTGAAGGGGTCAACAAGGACGTTGCAATTTTACTAGGAAGAGGAGCTGCTGATGGTGTTTGAAAGACTTCTCGTACCTCTTCTTCTTCAGATATCCGTGGGGTTGCTTCTATCTTAACCGCTGAGGTTAGTGGTGGTGATGATGGACTTTTCATCAAGGCTTTCAAATCTTTCAAGGAAGGTACAGCTGTTTCGTCTAAAGCTTTTTGGTGAAAGAGTTGCAGTCGTTGCAACAATTGACCGTACCGTTGAGATTTTTCCGTTTCGGACAAATCGCTACGATCCATCAACGATTGCAATTCGTGTTGTAACTGGGACATTTTGGTCAAATGAGGATTGAGAGGTAATTGTGGGGTTCGTTGTTCTTGCCAACGATGATATTCCGTCCATTGTTTGTAAGGGACTAAAGTCAGTTTTCGTCCTTCCATTAGATTTCAAGAATCACGTCTGGGATCTTTTGACTCCAGTGTTCTTTTATCTTTGTCCTCCCAGGATAGTTTCTATTGTTCCCAATACTACTTGCATCAAGGGTTTTCCTATGGTTCTGAGCAAGGGTGCTAACAGGGGTAAAATAGCAATTCCTCCGCGTTACACCATCTTTTTGTTTTGACGAATAGGTATTTTCTTTCGGACCATGTGACGAAGAACGTGTCGATGTTTGGCTTAGCATTTTTTCTGATGTGCAGACAAAGGAATCGTGCCTTTCAAAACATTCAGACAACATTCGCACACGGTATCGATGACGTCCTTCCAGGCGGTTTGAATGAGTTTTTTTCCCATGGGTGGAGGAGCTTTGGACAGGACAGACAACATGTCCCAATGTTTGACTAAACGAGGAGGCAGTTCTTTTCTTTTCTTTCCTTTACGAGTAGAAGAAGAATGGGCTTTGGAGGGTGACATTTTTGTGAATTGTTTCCAGGGCAGACACCAAAAAGTACACTAACGTCAATCACTTGTGTACATGGCCTTTTATCCTTTTTAGCACAACGAAACTGTCTTTTTTTCTTTCGGAACTGGAGAACGATACATCTTTGGGTGCACGTCAGACACTTAACTTCATAGTTCGTCCCTTGCTAGTCCCTTATCACACTGGACTTCATGGTTTGCCCCATGTTTGTCCCTTATCAATTTTTTGTTGTCTGTCTTTTAGAAATTGGTCAACCTTTCTGAACATGTTTTCCAAATTTTTTTGAATACCAATAGGATAGAAGAAACCTCCTCTTTGGTGACTTCTTTTTTCTTGGAACGACTGTGTCATTTCTGTAGGTGTCGTCGATGCTGAACTAAGCGTTTCTTAGGATGACGTGACTGACGTTTTCGTCTTCCTTTTCATTTTTGCACAGAAGAACGACAATGGTGACGGTGTGCACTTTTTGTTCGGGTCATCGTGGGGTGTTCAGGAGCACAAAAAACACTGATATTAAAATTGACCTGAGGTTTTTTATACTGGAATGCGTCGCCACTGATTGTCTTTGCGTCGTATCAACTTGATGACAGGCAACACACGACGTGGAGGAGTTCGCAAAGGGCTAAATCAAGCCAATTCTTGATTGGACAAATCCAGTAAACTTTGTAACACGCCTGATCTCTCTTGGACTTTGATTTTGGTGGCAGGTACTTTGTGAGCAGCAGTCACTGCTGCTAAGGAGGAAGATGTTATTACTGCTGGAGAAGACATTTTTGGAGACGCTTTCTTGTAGGTTGAAACTGTTTTCGGTGGACTTTTCTTTTTCGTTTTCTGACTTGGTGACTTGGTTTTTATACCGTGGCTTTTTCTTTTTCTGAGGTGGTGACTTGGTTTTGCTACCGTGGTTCTTTTTCTTTTTCTTCTGGGTTCGTTTGGGAGTGACTTGCTTCTTGAGGACAAGTTTGTGTGCATTGGGATCCCATTTTAAGAGGGAACGAATGATGACACCTCATAGTGAACCACTACCTCCAGGTTTCAAAATGATTTGCTTTTTGGTTTGATTGTCAATGCAAGGATCGGCTCGTTGCGTCAAGGCTACTTTGTTTTTGTCAAACAAACCGTTTGGTTTAATGTGGAATCTGAATGATGCCTTGCAGTAATTGACGTGCTGTAACCGTAGACCATCGTAAGACTTCTTTAAGAATGGCTTCTAAGACAAGAGCACGTATTTGTGGATTTTTCTCGCGACTAATGCCATACAAGGCACGAATCAATTTAACGGAAAGACGAGACTGAAGGGACGTCATGTTGACGATGTGTGAGACAGAATCCAAGTAAGCAAGGTATTTATACATTTTTTTCTTTGCTGGTCATGGTTAAGTCGACGACGAGGATGAGTACACGACAGGTCCTCCGTCTTGACACCAGTGGTGAAACAGATGGGTACGAAATCGCAAATAATCGGGGGTAGTGGGTTTCAAATCCACGAGCAAATAGGCGTGTGGAGTTTGAGTGGTATCTTCGTACGCATGAGTTAGCCAAGGTGTTCCTAATCGTTTAGCTAAGACTTGCACTTGCGATTTATCTCTATGACTTTTAAACAAGACCACGTAGTGAGCATTGAAACTGATGGTACGATGGGCTTTACTTTGTTGAAACAAATTTTCAGTAATGTAAATGACACTGGCATTACGATGATGCCCTTTGCGTGTAAACCACAGTTTAATTTCTTCTTCGTCTTCTCCTAACATGTCATCAAAAAAAAAAAACAAATGGGTTTGACTGGGGTCAGACACGATCTGTTACCTTGCGTGTCGGACTGCGATCAGGGATTCATTTTAAAAATGCCACACAAGATAATGCAGTCACTCGGTCGCCTGATATATTCGGCCCACAACACGGTTCGGACGCTAGATACCTGCTAGCCTAGAACTTCGCAAGCTAGCTACAACACACTGTTCAGATTTAAGGCATCCTATGCCCCGCATCGGTCTATACGTAGTACATTCAAACCACACATGCCAGACCTAGCCGCCTAGGTACACCTGCCTGTCTGCCTGCCTGCCAGCCCCAGATCGTCCGCAGCCTAGCGGTAGCCTGTACCAGATAGCGCCTAGGTCAGCCTAGTCAACAGCTCCAGTATTATCCGTATAGCGAACAATGAGACAGGGTGCTTGCTCGGTTCGCAAGGTCGCTATACACATTCTATACAAATGCTACACCAATTTTGTTCACTTTCACTGAAGCACCCTAAATTTGCATTTTGTCTATATAATAGTGCCGGAATCTATATGTGGGTAGTTAGTTATAAATGTTCATATCCTCTCCTTTTCATTTCAAACCATACGTCCCGAAGCGACCACAGGCTTTGTCACTACGAACTCGGGAAGAAATTTCAGCTCTGATAGTATCGTTCACACCAAGCCCACAGCAAATGCATTGCGTCCCCTATAATAGTGCCGGAATCTATATGTGGGTAGTTAGTTAGAAATACCCTAGAAAGAAACAGTCTCGCTAAGCGAGAGCCCGGGAAGAAATTTCAGGTCTTGCGAGAAGAAAGTTACGGGCTAAGGAGAGTTTCTAACTACCCACATACAGATTCCGGCACTGTACATTAAGCCTGTAAACACTATGGACCGAAAATGAGAGAAGACGTATAGAGAGACAATGGAATGCACTTGTTGGTGATAGTGATGACGATGATGAATTTGAAGGTAGTAATTGTACGCTCCACGTGATTTTGTTTGGACGAAAAGGCACGCCTATGACATACCTATGTACATGGGGATTTTGTACACAATTAAAATCTTAAAAGATTATTTGTAGCGAGTGTATGTGTGTGGGAAAAAATATAACGTTGTTATTATATTATGATATGTGTCTTAAGTTTATAGTGGAATTCAACAAACAAAGATTCAGTCAATCACAGACGAACGGATAGGTTTAGCAGACGAAAACATACCTGGACAGGGGAAATAATCGTTTAATTTATTCTGTGGAGTTACCTTACTTTATATGCATGAGCAGCAGGGAGGGTGAATCTCTACATGATTTTGCTCGAGTTTTTAACGAAAAAAATAGTTCGATAAAGTCAGGGTAAAAAAAGTCAATAATAGTATAACAAAACTGAGCTAACCTCATGCGGTTTATTAACCGTACGGTAATATAAAAGTTAGAGATTTTGGTTTAGGGTTATTGACCTTTTTTCAGCCTCTGTAGGAACCCTTATTTTAGGTTAACGACACGAGCAAAATTTTGTAGGATTCACCCTGCCTGCTGATTATGGTCATGGATCTCCTTCCACTGAATCTGTTGTATCACCAATAATAACGGTTTTGGCATGGTAAAACGTTTTTATAGTCTTCTTTCGACAGCTATAACCGTAATCTCGTGTTTGTGTGCGCTCGTACGTTTGAGTATGTGCTTGCATGTGCGTTCATTGGTGTGAATTGTATGTCTTTTATGCAAGCTCATTCATTGATGAAATAGTATATTGTGCGATTTAGGATTCCTCGTTTCGTTGGTGTGTTAGTATATTGGTGTGGTTTATGCTTGCTCGTTTCATTTGTGTAAAGGGTATATTTGTTTTTTCTTCTCATCCGTTGGTGGGGATAGTATATTTGTGTTTTGTCTTCTCATCTGTTGATGTGGATACTATATTTGTGTGTTTTATGCTTGCTCTTTCGTTGGTGTGAATAGTATTTTTTTTTGTTTTTATCCTTCTCGTTTCGTTGGCGTGAATAGTATGTTTTTGTTTTATGCTTCTCGTTTCGTTGATGAGGATATTATTATTTTGTGTTTATGCTTCTCGTTTCGTTGGTGTGGATAGTATATTTTTGTGCTTTATGCTTCTCCTTTCGTTGGTGTGGATAGAATTTTTTGTTTTAATGCTTCTCGTTTCGTTGGTGTTAAAAGTATATTTTTGTTTGTTTTATGCTGCTCGTTTCGTTGATGAGATGGTATATTTTGTGTTTTTTGTGCTTCTTCTTTCATTGATGAGATGGTATATTTTGGGTTTTATACTTCTCTTTCGTAGATGAGATGGTATAGGGTATGTTTGATCCTTCTCTTTCGTTGATAGATGGTATATGGTGTGCTTTTGTACTTCTCTTTCGTTGATGAGATGGTATATTTTGGGTTTTATGGTGCTCGTTTCGTTGATGAGATGGTATATTTTGTGTTTTGTGCTGCTCATTTCGTTGATGAGGTGGTATATTTTGGGTTTTATGCTTCTCATTTCGTTGATGCGATAGTATATTTTGTGTTTTATGCTTCTCTTTTCGTTGATGCGATAGTATATGTTGTGTTTTATGCTTCTCGTTTCGTTGATGCGATAGTATATGTTGTGTTTTATGCTTCTCTTTTCGTTGATGAGATGGTATATTTGGGGTTTTATGCTTCTTTCGTTGATGAGATGGAGCAGCAGAGTAGTCTGAACAGACCATTTTTCTGGACCTCCCCCCCCAATTTCTCTAATTGAAATTGACCCCCCCCGAAAAAATGCAGCAAAAAAGGGGGGCTGCACCCACTAATTTCATATCACCGAGAAAAAATGCAGCAAACAAAAGGGGGCTTTACCCACTAAATTCATATCACCGAGACAAAAATACGAGGTACCCCCCGATGATGCAAAAAATGCAGGACCCGGGGATATGCAAAAAAATTTGGATGATCAAAGATTTCAGGTGAAAATTTACAATTTAATAAACAGATAGTTTTATATTATGGAAGTTGGAGAAGCACCATGAAGGAAATATGCGAGGGAAAAACTCGAAGCGATTAAAAAAATTTTACCTGTCCACGAAAGACTAAAGGAAAAATTACAAGGTCAACAGATGGCAAAAGCTGATCTACTTGAGGGTCGTCAAGAAATGTTTGCGCCGATTACCACAGATATGAAAACTATGTTGTATGGAGACAAGGATGATCAATTTAAACCTGCAGATGAGGAAAAACCCATAGCGGAATTACTCCAAGAAATATCTAAAAATGTTAAACCTGGACCAGCTGAGACTAAAGTAGGTGTTAGTTTTATAAATAAGTTGACGGAAGAAGGAAAAGAAAAAATTAGAGAAATTCAAGCGCTTAAACCAGAAGATAATGCAGCATTAGGGGCGGCCGCTTTTCAAAGTTATAATGATAGAAAACAAATTTTAAAAGATGAGTACAAGGATAGTAAAATATCTAAAAAACAATGGATAGATTGGATTTTTAAAATAAATAAAAATATTCCTGGTAATTTAAATAAAAGCGCTGATGATTATAGGGATTTTATATACGGTGCTGAAGAAATGGAGAATGAAATAAAGGAAAAAGAAAAGGAAAAAAAAACAAGTTAAAGAAGAAAAAAAAGAGGGAGACCAAAACGACAACAAAATCCAGAGCTAAAAGGAAAAGGACTAACCCCAATCGCCAGATCAACCTCTTATCATGACGAACAAATATGTCCTGAAAGTCTTGTCAGAGATGTTTCACGAATAGAAGTTCTCATAGGAGGAAGACGAGCGGGAAATAATTCATTTGAGGTTATTAACGAAGCTGCTGATATCGCACAAAGATTATTCTAGAATAAAATAATTGACCTTCATACATACCGGGAATTCGTTGACGACTTAATGGATAATCAGGGATATTACAGCGATTAATATCTAATTGGAGATCTAATGATTTTACAATAAGAATGATAATTCATTATAATCACGATAAACCAGTTCAAGTATATGTGGTAAATTCACGTCTACCAGTATATAAAACATTTTACGGTGATGGATTAGGAAATACTATTCTTGGATTTTTTACTAGAATGGCACCAAAAGTTGCTCCGTTTGTCAAACAACTCGGTACAAAAGTTATTGGTGTAATCGGAGATAAGGCACTTGGAGCCGTAGGAGAAGCAGCAGGTAAAACATTTTCCTTCGTAAAAGATAAAGTAAGTTCATTATTTAGGAAAAAACCAAAAATTCAGCCGCTGCCTTCAACTGAAAATATGCCAGCAAAAACAAGTAGAGCTATAAATAATGCGGCACAAGAAAAAATAACATCGTTGATAATGAACTCGCCAGAATTACTTCAAAATATTAATCTTTCAAGTGCTATATCGGGAAGCGGACTCAGAAGAAAAAGGTAATTGAAAATAAAAATACTAAAGTATAAAAATGTCATTTAAGAAAATAGTTAATACAGCATTTGATATGGATGCTCCTGTACCTAAAGATGATTCCGTAGGAAATTACCAATATTTTGCTTACAAAGCAGTTGAACCAAACTCAAGTGGAAGGATTGATCTTCATGTTCAGGATAAAAGTAAATATTTTCTGCCATGTGAGGCATATATCGAAGTTGAAGGAGAAATTTTAAATAAAGCTACCGGAAATCCTTATGCAGCAGCAGCAAAAGTTGGATTTGTAAATAATGGAATTATGGCATTATTCGAAGGTGCAAAATATATGATTGACGGAAATGATATCGAATCTATAAACAATGATGTTGATCTTGCAACAACCATTATTGGTCTTGCAAGGTATTCCGATGATTACATAACATCGGCTGGACCAACAATGATGTTCGCTAAAGATAATTCCGATCATCCTGACCCCATGACTCAGATTTTACGACGACCTAAAAATAGAGCTAATCCTGCTGTTGATAGTGATGATGTTGAAGATTTATATTTTCCAAATCCTAACTATAATCTAGGTCATGCAACCAGAAATGCAATGCTGAAAGGAAATAGAAGGAGATTTTCATGTGCTATTCCTCTATCTCATATATTTGGATTTTGCAGAAATGTCAGAAAAGTTATTTACGGAGCTAAACATACAGTTGTGCTTCAACGAAGATCTGACGATAATAGAGCAATCTGGAGAGTTCCTGCTGATGCAGCACATCCTGAAGTTGATGACGCAAAAGTTGTTTTATCTAAATTAATTTTATGGATGCCAGTACTTACCCCATCTCTTGCAGTTAATCAACGTTTGCTATCTTGGATGGAAACCGGAGCAAGTAGTTTGATAAGCTGGTTAAGTACTACAACAGATACTCTTTCAAGTACTCAGACGGAATTCACATGGAATCTTCCAGGAAAGAGAGGTATTTCAGCTCCGAGACATATCTTTATTGCGCTACAAAATAGTAATAGAACGCGTGGTAATGATCAACAAAGTCGCTCGCATATGATATTTGATCGATTAGATGTAACTGAAGTTTCTTTAAGAATAAACGGCCAGCAAGAGCCAGCTGAACCCATAAGATTAAGATCCAATAATGATGAAAATAATGTTGCGAGGGTTTATCATCAACTTTGGTCTTTTATGGGAAGAGATCAAAATGTTGACACAGGATTGCAAATATCTCAGTATGATTTTCAAACTTTATATCCAATCTATTACTTTTCACTGGAACATCTTGATCTGACAAAAGAATCTGTCGTTGATATAACTTTTAATGCGCTAGTAGGAAATCCTGGTGAATACAGAGCAATTGCTGTTATCTTACATGATAAGTCTATGTTTATCGAAGGAATTGGCGGACAAATGAGATTAGTTGATGCACCATTATAAAAAAAATATTTAAAAATTAGAATAATTCCAGCAATGAACTCAATTGAAAGAATATTTAATTTACAATAAAGATGACATATAGTACTGTTAATGTTCAATTGACTCCCAGTCAAAATAAGAAATTACAATCAAAATCCGCTAGAGAATGTGGAACTTCGATAACATTAAAATCAACTCAAATGTCCGCTGGACAACATAAACTATCGTTGACTGCAACACAGCTAAATCATTTCAATAACGCAAAAATTGCTGGAAAAGGAGTTCGTTTAGATCTTTCAAAAGCTGCTATCAGCGATATGATTAAAAACGGAGGAATATTTCCGCTTATTCCAATACTTGCAGCCGCAATTGGACCTGCAGTTGCTGCCGCTGGTAAAGCTGCTGCGCTAGGAGCTATTGGTACAGCCGCTGGAATAGGTTTAAAGAAAGCTCTCGGACATTGATATAAAAAAGGTGGAAAACAAGGTGGAAAACAAGGTGGAAAACAAGGTGGAATATTGCCTTTACTTCCGCTATTTGCTGCAACTCTTCCTGCTATCCTTAAAGCTACAGCGGCAAAGAGAGCTACTGGACAAGGATATAAAAAAAGGAAAAGGATTAAGACTAGGAAGACCTCCAATGTATTAACGAAGTCATTTACGATTCCTATGTCTAATTTTGATCTCATCGATGCAGTAAAAAATTAAAATAAAAAATTTCAGGGGAGTTTTTATGAGAGATAAATTACCACTAACTCCATCCAAAACAGAAACCGGAATAATTAATCTCGATGATAATACAGGACCTGGAACACATTGGGTTGCTTACGCGATAAACCCCAAAAGTATTGTTTATTTTTATTCATACGGATTAGCTCCACCGGAAGAATTTATAAAATATATATCCCAGATTTATAAATCTGGAATAAAAACTCCATTTTATTATTCAACATTACCAACACAAAAATTAACTGATCCTCCAATTTGCGGCAGAGAAGTATTAAATGTTCTAGATGAAATATCTAAAAATCCTAGTAAACCACCGCACACAATCGTTCATAGATATACTAGCGAAAAAATCGCTGGCGGAAAAATTACTAATATTTGATAATTTAAAATAATAATAATAATAACATGGTTGATATTTGGGGACGATCATATAGAACAGCTAAAGAAAAAAAAGGAATCAGCGCTGATGTTGACATCACCGAGATAACTAAAAAAATAAGAGATGAAATTGCTAAAACATCAAACCTGGCAAATATAGATCCTGATGAAATAGTAGTATTTGAAAATACATCCGGTAAATTAAAAACTAGTAACCTTTCCCTGGATGATCTCTTGACGAAAAATCCTACCGCGGATGATGATTCAATAGTAGTATTTAAACAGGGAAAATTAGCGTTGAGTACGATTATGTCTAAGATCACTGAAAAACTCTCTGAATTTGAAAATTTTCTAAACGATTTCTTAGGTTCTCCGCGTCAATTATTTAATTTACAAATAGTATATATTAAAGCTGCTCTTGATAATCTAGTACTTCTTAGAACTGAATATGACGCACATATTACAAAGTTTAATGATCAAAAAGTATATAAGAACCTAGGAGAGTTAAGAACTGAGTATATAGATCATGTGAATAAGTTTAATGAACATATAACCAAATATAATACACATACATCTCAATTTGAGATGTTAAAGAGAAACTATAATTTGACCGATAAATCTTTTGAAAGGTTTTATGGTAAAGAAATTAAAAAATTAGATGATGTTGATCCTACAAAAACTCTACCTGCTATTTTAGATACTCAGCAAAAAACCATCAATGATGTTAATAGCATCACTGAGACAGTCAATAATAATTTGATACAAACACAAAATTCAATAAAAAATGTCACTGATACGGTAAATAGATTTGGAGTAAATTTAGTTACTCTATCGAATAATTTTCATTCAAAAACTAACACCATTGAGAAAAAAAATACAAGATACAGAAAGTGGTATTCCTGCGATAGCTGAAACAATTGGAAAAATAAGAATTACACATCCAGCGGATCGTGTTAAGCAAATTGTTTATGTTGTATCAAAAGGTGAATTTGATGTAAAAGTACGAGAAGGTACTATTGGTTTATTTAATAACGTCATAATAGGTTATTATCGATTTACAGTAGTATCTGATAAGCAAATCAATATAAGAGCATTTACTGGTGATTTTACTGAAATAGGTAGCGGGATTAATACAATGATGGCTTATAATAATAAACCAGTAGAAGGTATTTCATTTAAAGTTACTCCGACGGATGATACCGTGATTGGATTTAAATCTAAATATATAATAGAATATTTAGGACCTGAGTGAAACATTTGAAAATGCGAAGTATTTTACAATAATGAATAAATCTAATGAATCACTCAATGCCAATAATTTCCGATATGAAACATTAAAAGAATATTCCGCTAAACTTAAATCACTCGCTGATGAATATCAAGTAAAAATAAAAAAATACCACCGCAGAATTACCGCCATTGACGTTACAGTTTATTCCGTCTCGGGATTACTTGCCGGAGCTGGTATAATACTTTCATCGGTAACTATGATAGCACCAATTGCAGTTCCTATCGCGATATCTGCGTTATCAACCGTAATTGGAATTTCTACGGCAATTACTAAAAAATTATCGTCATGTGCACAGGTAAAATTAACGGATTATTTAACAAAATATACCATCGTAGAATCTGCCTACACACGTATTTCATCGATGATTTCAAATTCTCTCGACGACGAAGTAATTACCGCTGATGAATTTTACGTGATAACACAATTATATAATTCTACTATGGCGAAGATTGCATGCAATCTTTCAATCACTTGTGATTCTAAGATTAATGCAACTGAAAATACAAATTGGAAAAACACTAGTGTTTTAAATAAGAATGTCAGAACTTCAATTTCTCCAAAAATTATCGGATAATACATCTCCGAGACAGACGAGTATGATTTCAATTTCTTCAAAAACACCAGAATTCGCCGTTAGATTTCCATCTCCGATTCAAGTCTACGAAATTGCACTTGCTAAACTTAGAGTATACCATAGCTGGCCTAATATCAGATCTGAACGATTCGGTAATCTACTACCTAATAATTTTATTGTATTTGCATATAAAAATCGCCCTGATGGTACTCCAGATTGGAATGTAGTTAGTATACCAACTGGAAGTTATGAAATTGAAGCCATCAACGAAGAATTCTCCCGTAGAATAAAATCAATAGTTGGAGAAAAACCAGCTATTGATGGAACTGCTAGCAGTTCTAATAAAAAAGAAATAGAAAAACCAAACATAAATATCATTGTCGATCAACCTAGGTTGTCGTCGATTATCGAAATCGCAGAAGGATATTCCGTAGATATATATAACAGCTCAATAAGAACAGTATTAGGTTGGCCTGAAGTTCAACCTTGGATCGTTATCCCTGATAGTAATCTTTCCATACCTGAACCTATAAAATCTGATTACATCACTGATGCAATAAGACCTGAAAATCCATCAAAAAGTTACAGAAATTTTGAAGATTTAAATTTTTCAAAGATATACATATTACCTAGCGGTGTTAGAGCTATTTATTCTTATGTTGATCAGCAACCTAAAACCCCAGGTTTCGTATTGGAAACACTTGATCCTAAATATTACGATTTATCTCCAATGGCACCAATAGCATTACTTTTTAATTTTATGAAAGAAGATCTTTTACTGTTATTACCGTCGCTAAAATCCGGAGCTCTTACCAAGGATGAATTTATCAGTGTTGTAGCAGCGGCTAATAAAATTATTAACGATGCGGAGACGTATAAATCAAGATATGATAGCATCATGTATGATAAAAATTCGTTAATATATGATTCACCGACTGCAAAAAATTATAGAATAAGAGGTAAAAGTTCAATTATTGTTAAGGATTCTAAGGGTAAAATTATTGAAAAAATAGAAGGTGAAAAAAATATTGATGTGTATTGGGGATACAACGCAGTAGAGTTAAGAAATCTTCTTAATTTAGCTATCGAAGAAGGATTTAATAAAATTCATCAAACATGGAAAGATAAAAACCCAAAACCAAATTATCTCACCCATAATAATTCTCCTGACGGCGATGGACGACATAAAGCTCCCAACAACGTAAATATATCTAACGTTATTTCGCTAAATTTAACATGTTCCGCCGTCCAAGGAAGTTATCAGGTCAATATAAACAATCTAATCGAGCTCATCCTGCGGATTTACTTTATTCTACTGCACCATCCGTGAGCCCGGGATTTCTGATCATCGATGATCCACCTAATCCAGTTTATATGCGGACTTATAATGATGTAATCTCCGAGATGAAATTTAGACTCGCAGATCAGGATGGTAATTTGATAGATTTGCGCGGTGAAACTTTAACAATCAGCTTGTTTGTAAGATCATGACGGATTTTATCCCTTGATAAAATATTATTAAAAATTATTATTAAAATATTTGTTAATATTATTTATATTTTTCACCTTGATGGAGTAATTATAGTGGTAATCATGGAGGTAATTATACCGGTAATTATGACGGTAATTATACAGCAATTATGGCGGGAATAATGGGAATAATGGGAATAATGGTAACTAAAGCTACGCTATGGCTGCATTACGAAACAAACATGTAATGTTTATTTTCAAACTTAACTAGCTGTGGTTATAAATATCACCGAGCAACATGTTATTCCTGACCCCCTTGATGTATCAAGAGGTAATATGATTACACAATTACTCCACAATTACTCCACAATTACTCCATGATTACTCTACAATTACCGCCATGATTACCACCATGATTTCTCTATAATTACTCATTCCAGATTTTTTTATGTTAAAAAAAAATACAGCAATTATGGAGTAATAATAAAATATTTTTTTGTCCCTTGATTTTATCACCTTGATATATAATCAAGGTATAATGCCAAGCCGAGCTCGATATCTTACCCGTGAAGAAACAGATAAAATTATTTCACTGCGAGGAAAAATTCCTCCCACGAAGATAGCTGTTCAATACGGTATAGGCTTAACCAGACTTTATAAAATCTGGGCTGATTAAACTCCCGATAAACAATTTCCCGGTGGTGTTGCAGGTACTCAAGCAGGTAAGAAATTAACTAAAGTGGCAAAAAAAACTTAAAGTTGAAATTGATCAGCTTCGAAAACAACACGAAGATGACAAAAAAAATATTTAATGAAATGAAGAGCAACGATGAAAAAAATAAAAACAAAAATACAACAACGTCAACGAGAAATACTCGATAAAATCATTGCTTCACTTAAGATCAATGACGAAAAAATAAAACTCGGAAAACAAGAACTACAGCAGCAATCACTGGAATTAGCGGAAATAGATAAACAAATCCAGGAAAATAAAAATATTAAAGAAAAAATACCGGTAAAGAAATCTATTGAAAAAATACTTGAGGAAAATCTGTTAACGCTTGAAGAAAGAAAACTTAATTCCTGATTTTCAATCAGATAGCAATTTATCCATTGCGTCACAGACATCTCTGATTGAATTTTCCTGCTGAAATATATCTTTGATAGAATCTTCTATTTTTTTTATAATTTTACAAACTGGAATAAATACTTGGAGGTGTTCTTTATTTGCAGCTAGCACTTCCGTACGAGCGTTAATTAATGTCTTTATAATTCTGTACTCGTTACGATGAGATGGTCTTCCTCGGTTTCTCATGTCGGTGACGGTTTTATATTCACTGGCTACCCAATCGGATGAAAAAATATTGTTGCTAGAAATTGCTGGAATATCCTTAATTACATCAACCTTGATAAAATCAAGGTTCTTAACCTTGTCGATAGCATCACATAATTCTGCGATGTTTTCGTCGTTCATGATAATATATTATTTATGGAATTTTTTATATCTAAATCGCTGGTAATTTCCAGAATGTACAATATCCTTCAAATTCGATTGCATCAAACCCTTCAATAGCGCAGTTATCAAGGTTAACAATGATATATTTTTTTCCCTGATTATCAAATATTTCTGATCTAGGTAACCAAATATAGCATTGCTGTCAGATATCATAATATTTATCATATAGAAATTTAATTGTTAAATTTTCCTTTAATAATAGCGGTCCTTGATTAAAATAAAATACATATTTAAGGAAACGAGTGGGCATATTTTGCCCATTTAAATTTCATCTGGATCCGAGTATGTGCCAAAAATGACTCTTACAGGACCTACCCCTTTTCTTAAATTTTCTGTAACTGGGTCAATTCTTGATAATATTTGTAGGGAG
>JAEAOA010001718.1:0-156271 GCA_016746295.1 Potamilus streckersoni | reverse complement strand
TGGGGCTCATATCAATGCTTACAATTTACCATCACACATTTATTACAGTAGACTCTCGATTATCCGTGCGCGGTTTAACCGTGGCAATGTATTTTTAAAGAATTTTTTTACTCCATGTCTAAACAAGATGGGGAGTTATGCGACGATTTCAAAATCGAAAATTTTATACAGGAAGTCAACCGACCTGTTTAACGACGACTCGGGCTTACGACTGGTTCCCGGCGAGAGTTGTTATATAATTTTTTAATAGGGCTTTATTTCCTGTCCCAAGAAAATTGCGGATGTTAAATGCCTTTTTTTTTTGATAGTGGGGGAAGGCGTTCTGTTAAAAGAACAATACGATTCTTCAGTTGTTATCAGTACAGTAGGCTACATCAGTTGTGTCCAAAAATTCTGTATTTATGTTTTTGTGTTGGAAAGAGGATAATGGAGCGGAAAAGGAAGCGCATAGTTTTAACAATTAACCAAAAACTCGACATAATTAAGAAACTTGAGCAAGACTGGTCTACCAAAAACTTATCTTTACAATATGGTATAGGTGAAACAACAGTTCGCGATCTCCAAAAAAAAAAAATTGATTAACTACGCCAGTAATTCTGATTCATCAAGTGGCTTATCAAGCTGTTTCAGGAATTATCTGTGCAAAACAGGCAAAACTATACTTTGATGCATTAGGAATGGAAGGTGATTTCAATGCATCTTCGGGATGGCTGACATGATTCAAACAGCGGCATGGAATACGTGAGATTTATATACATGGGGAAAAATTAAGCAACAATGAAGCAGTTGCAAATGAGTTCCAAAATGATTTTGAAAAGTTCAAAGAGCAACAGGTGACTGAGGGTTTGCTAGAGTATCTGGAGCAACAAAGTGATTCTCTGCTCACAAATAAATTGGTATTACGCAGATCGAGAGCAACCATAAAGAAGAAAGAAGCTATGTCATTAAAACAGAAATCAATAAAAGACTACTTTTCCTAAACATTCGTTGTTTTTGTTTGTTTATTTATTCATCTTCCTTTATTTTAATGTTCAATATAATTGTATTAAATTTAATTATTTATTTTCGTGTTACGACATTAGGATATTAGTGAAGAAGAACATTGGCCTGCATCACAAAAGGTAAACATAAGTAGGTGAAAAAATTAACTAAATTAATTTTATGCCACTATATTTGGATTGTATATATGCACTTTGGTTTATCCGCTGTTTTTGATTATCTGCGCTAGCTCTCCCCAACATTACCGCGGATAATCGAGAGTCTACTGTATATAATAAATATATTTATTATATAATACATGTACGACGGTAAATTGTAAGCAACAATACACGCTCCAACTACGAGTGTTGGAGGAATTCACAGTAATGTATCTGTACCCACGTGGTACTCTCAACATCTTTTACAGAGTTTTATTTGCAGAGTGCAGTCAACAGCATATAGAGTGAACATATTATTTTTTTTTTCATAAAATAATACAGTCAAAGATGAAACTACGCAGATGTTACAGCTAGGGCCAGTTATTGTTTTCCTTTTTCATAATATAATTACCACAGCCAAAGACGAAACTGACGTGGCTATAGGCCAGTTATCACGATATTTTAAAAGATAGAACTCAAAATGCGTTATGTTGAGAGTTTCATCCTGCTACTTACATTCTGGACAGTTTAAATCCCTCACACGAAAACACATACAATATGAAAAAGTATTACTTCCGGTTCAATCTTTCACGGTGCCTGTTAAGCTTTAGTTCCCAATGGGAAGTAACTCAATAATCTAATTCAATTCAATTCAGAAAAATATAAATCGTAATTAAATAGTAAAAAAATCAATCACTTGTCTTAGGAATAAGTGTTTGTAAGTAATTAAAGATTTAGAAAGATTATATATGATTATTTTGTTGAAATCTACGTTAATAGTGCAGATAAAGGAGACGTGGGTAGTGGGCAGTTTCCAAACTGCCCACAATCTATATAACTGCCCACGACGCGAGTCTGAGGACTACGAAACTGCTCATAACACACCTAAAATAATAGTGTGTGTATATATATATATATATATATATATATATATATATATATATATATATATATATATATATATATATATATATATATATGAACATGCAATGAATCAAGCAAAGAAAAATTGTAAGTGGATGATGATTGGCTCTGCAACTCATTGTAATAAGGGCTGTGTAACAGATGTCTGTGGATATCATCTACAAAGTTGAGACAGTCAAGGATCAAGATCATATTTAAAATGTAACAAAGAGGTCAGAGGAAAATCACAGTTGTATACAAACATTGGAGGCAAAAAATACAAAGCTTTGAAATTGTATTATGATAAAAAAAAAAATAACGCCAATGGTGTTGGTGATGAATCTCCTATACAAAACATTGTGGACTATCTCGCTTTTCATGCTGGCATTCCACGTTTTTTTTTCCTGGTAATAAAATAATAATTTAGACAAATAATATTTACTATATGAATGGAGCAAGGAGAATTTGTAGCACATCATATCATTAAAAGTTATGTGGCATCTGATGTTATCATCAGAAGTTGTAAACTTAAAAAAAAGTCTTGTCAATAATGCTGGTCATCTCATATCCTGTGTTTGGGGGAAAATATCTGTCACATGTTTGTCATGTTTTAATGTTTTCATGGATTAATTGAAAAAGGTTTTGTAATCGATCATATTTATTCAGATCCAAACAATAATTCTTTGAATAATTTGCAGGCAGTTACACAGTCACAATTCTAAATTTGGAAGTACTGGCAAATATAATAAAAAAAAATTCAAGACAGGTTATATCTATAAATACAGAAGAAAGAAATATAATTTCAATCGTTATGCAGCTGCCAAATATTTTGGTATTTTTTCAGCTTTGGTACAACATGTCACAGAGAAAATAACCAGATGTGCATTTTCAAAGAAATAAAAAGCATAATATTTAAATACACAACCACTCCTGAAGTAGAACAAAAAATGCTTAAGTGGAACAAAATAATACTGAACAAAAAAATGTTGAAGTAGAACAAAAATTCAGAACAAAAGACACTGAAGTAGAAAAAAATATAAAAGTACAAGAAAATATCCTGTTTGAGTTGGGTATTTTTCCACCAAGTTTTTTGAAGACAGAAAAATACTTTTGAATAAGATTGATGGGAAAGAACTCAATCAAGTATAGATGGAGAGATTAAGGAGTATTGCATTTTACAACTATTCCCACTTAATAATGAATTTTTACATTGCTTTGTTGTTTTTTAAAAATTATCCTTGTGTTTCTGACTTTGTCAGGTTTTCTGCCTTCCCCGACTTTGTCAGGGATATTAGTTAAGAAAAGAGAGAAAAGCGGAAATAAAATAAACCATGTCCCCTGTGTGAGCTACTTCTGCATTTCCAAGTATTAAACACCTTGTATAATTTCTGAAACATACTACTATTGGGGTCCACCCTAATGCTCGAAATTCAACTGATAAATGTACACCTTCCAACTATGTTGCCATGTGGCAATCTGGATTTGATTATGGGGAGGGTGTGCAAAATTCTGCTGAACGTAGAAAAGGCCCCTGGTGGTTGTGTATGTGTACATGTAAATATGTGTATATGTAAAATGTAAATACTGTGTGTGTGTGTATATATATATATATATATATATATATATATATATATATATATATATATATATATATATATATATATATATATATATATATATATATATATATATACTAGTTAGGATTCTATGTTATGCCAACCTGCATTCCTCATATTATATAATGAATTGCAAAAATATTGATATGATCATCTCTGCAATTCAAAATTTACATGATGATAATATTCAACTTTTTCATCAATTTGATCCTGAAACATCATTTGTGATTTTGAAACAATACAATGAAAATCTGAAGGGAAATATAAATTATCAGCCAAAAATAGGTTTATCAAATTAACTTCAGTCAGCAAAGATACAATCACTAGCTTATGTCCATGATCAATTTGTTTCACTCGCACACAAGATTGAGAAAGTTAGATCAGAGGCACTTTTGCATACCTCTTTGTTGTATATAAAATCTATCGTGTGTTGGTACGTTATATAATACCACATAAATAATTACTGGATACTCAGATTTTTTATAATGTATAAAATCCTGATTTTGAAGATCTGTGATACCGTCGTCAAATGTCAGGATGATGTTCTTAGCAATTAACAAACACAAAGTTCTACGATTACGCTCTATGAGTGCAAAGATCTTACGATTTCAAATATAAATTGATATTGAAAGATTCATCTTGTAAAACAAGCAAGTATCCATGAGACAACAGCGGATGATGACATGGTTATGTAAACTGGATCTTTTAATGAATTTTTTCAAATTCAGCAGTCATTGATATTAAGCTCTCTCTCTAGTGGTATTAAGGGGAGGTAATGGGCAAGAGTTACTGCCCCCTGTCTATCTAAAAATAGACAATAATATGAGTTTCATCTTTTAGTAGAGCTGGATTCATGAGGTAGTAGGCTAATAATCCTAACATAATAAGATTGGGGAATGAATTCAAAGAAGAAAATATTTCACCCTAGTGGTAATGCCACCACTTACTTGAAGATTGGGGAATGTATTCAAAGAAGAAAATATTTCACCCTAGTGGTATTGCCACCACTTACTCAGATACACCCTGATCTCAGAAAAGCAATGTTTTACGAGGATGACAGAAACTTATGGAGACGGTTTACTTCTTGCTGAAACAATTTATTATAAGTCCAAATGGTGCAGCATAAAGAACAATAAAATCAAAAATTAGAACCCGTGATTGCTGTCAACAAAAAATGTGCTTCTGGTGATTTGATCAATGAAAGCAGAAAAGAAAACTACAGAAAACATGTAAAATACATCATGTGAAACTCCCTCCCGTATTGAATGTGGAATATTGTAGGTCTAAACTGTATAAAGTAGTATGCCAATTTGAACTATTTAGTTCAATTCATTGTACATGCTAATCTGACAGTACTGGTCTTTTAGTATAATGGAAAAATGTCCGATATGATCATAAGATATTCACACAAGCCTTGCTAAGTGTGGGATACTGTAGATCTAGCTGTTTAAACTGGTAAGCACATTTGTTCCTTTCTGCTGTGTAGTTCAATTCATTGTACAGTCTGGCCTGATAGTATAGTGCATCCTTCACCCTCATGAAGGCCTCAACTGTCCTGAACATGTCCACTACACTATCCAATATGTTTACTGCAGCAAGAAGGGCTGAAACAACAGAATGTCCCATAAACATCAACTAAATATTTATTTAACTTCTAACTTACCTTGGACAGAAGGATGTGGCCTGAAAAATATAAGCATGAGTTTCCATTACTAGGTTGTTGTGATTTTGGGGTTTAATGCCATGATAGCCAGTTTAACTTGGTGGAGGGAAAACCTGATGAGAACCACCTACTCATGTGAAGCTATTGGCAGCTTTCTTACATACACTAGCTGAGCCTGAGAAACACAAACAGAGGGGAGATGGTCAAATAAGCCCTGTCCAACTATCCAACTCTTTGACAGAAATATTGATATGATCTACTACATTGAAAAAATTAAAACAAAGTGCATATCGGCAGCAACAAACACAAATACAAACACTGGTGTCACAACAAAGAAACACAGAAAACAGACACTTGTGCATCACAACTGCTACTGAATAAGAGACAATGTCATAACAACTACTTAAATGCAGAGATGATTGTCACAACAAACAGCTACTGAATACAGAGAAACTGATGTCACAACAAACAACTATTGAATACAGAGACACATGTCACAATAAATTGATACAGAAAATAGACGTGTGTCCCAACAAACAGCTACTGAAAACAGACATGTGTCACAACAAACACTTATGTACCACAACAAACAGCTACTGAATAAGAGACCATGTGTCACAACAACTACAGAATACAGAGAGAATTGTCACAACACAGCTACTGAATATAATAGAAAAATTGATGTCACAAGAAACAGCTATTGAATACAGAGACACATGTCACAAGAAACAGCTATTGAATACAGAGACACATGTCACAAGAAACAACTATTGAATACAGAGACACATGTCACAAGAAACAGCTATTGAATACAGACTTTTTTTTCGTCACAACAAGTAACAACTGAATGATGGGGTGTATCTGCCATGTATCAATATCATTCATGATACACACAGCCTGCAATGTTAAAAGTTTATCAATAAATATATGAACTAATGGTTTTTCCATCTTTGGTAGTTAGGTGATGCTCCTTTATGTATACCAACATCATGGTTGTATTTTCAGTATGCAGATTTCAGACAGAGTTATAGTTATCATATATTTATATTACATTTTCACTGACAACAAAACAAAAATACTTTCAAACAGACTACCTGTAGGCTTTGTCAGAATGTTCTAATCAATATTTTAGGTCATTTAATGGTGGCTCCATTTAACTCACCTTATCCACCAAACCCTTTGTTTTGCATGTCATGAATACTTTGAAAATATCTTTTAACCGACTTCATGTCAAAACAGACAATATAAAGCAATTTCCTTGAGCAAAGTGAATCTCATCTTCAACAAATACAGAAATGTAAATGAGGATGAACATCAACAAAATCTATCCCATTCTACTTCCTGTAGGTGGAATGGACTTGTGTGGCCACAGGTACAGGTAGTGCTGCAGAAAATATATTTACAATACTCAGTCCTATTCTATAATTTTTAATTTTATTTATAAAAGATGATAAACTCAAGCTGTTTGAAATCTGCCCCCTTGCTGATTTTGTGATAATTTTATTTATTCCATCAATACATTCATTCACTGGCTAAATATATATGCATAAAAAGAAAAGTTCTAAATTTTTCTCCATGTCCAATTTAAGGAAAGATGCTTACAGGATTTTATCTTAAGGGGGACTTCATCTTTTATAAATAAAAAGAAGGGGCAAATATAAAAGGAGGGAGAGAAGGAAATGGTCATGCTTCAATATTTACTTAATACTTCAATATCTGTCCATCTTTCTTCCTGCTCCACTTTTTTTTTAGAGCTCTACTCAACTCAAAATCTTTTAAAAGATATCACCTCTAGTTGTGTAAGTATTGATCTATTAATTATTTCTGAGCATATTCTGTTCATTATCTGTGTATGAATATTTATCTGTGCTTCCTTTGGAAAGGGCATATGCATAGTGGGCTCTGTTAGCTTTAAGACATTTGAAAATTGATCTTTGTGGCTATTATTTACAATTTCCAAAGCTGACAAATATTATCTTTTTGGACACATCTGGTTCAAAATAGGATTTTTCACTAACATAAATTTACTTTCTTGAATCAGTAGTTTACGGACTATCATGCCATATTTCTTATCTGTTCCATAATGCTGTATTAGGTTTTTAGTCTATCATTGCCATAGTCTGCTTGTGCAGACAGAATTATTCAACTATCTTTACTTCTTAATTTCATTTCTTTCATCCTTATTTATTCAGTTTATCTTAACCTGATATTGATATATGGTTTTGAAGAATATGATTTACAGAGCTGAACTTATTGACCCCAAAAAAATTAAAACTGCATTTTACTTTTATATTGTCTGTATTTTACTTAGGCCGCGTTTTCTGCCCTTTATACATTTAACTTATAACTACCATGCAAAGGAAAAAGGACAGTCATGCATCTATTTTAGTCTGTCCAACATGTATATCTGGCTCATATATAACATCAATTTTGGGCTCAAAATCACTCACTGGTATTTCCATTAACAATTTCCAAGCATAAAAAAATCCAATATACTCCATAACTTTAAAAGTTTTTATCATCATTGTTATCACCAGCTGGTGAATCAAAAAGCAATGAACAATCAAAAAGTAATGAACCGCACAAGAAAACAGACATGGTGTGTTTCTAGGTGGCTAATTTTTAAAATTTCATGGAAGGTTCAAACTACGCCATAATGCTTATTTTAGGGTAAAATATGCCAATCAAATTTTAAAGTTTAGCAACCATTCAAATGTGCTGACAAAAATGGTTAAATAAAAATTCTTATACTTCACTGAGTGCATTTTCATTTGTGGGACTTTCAACTAATTTGCAGGAGTTCTTGCATATGACCATTTTCTAATTGTACAATTTCATACAAATTTTGCATGATTCATGCAATGACACACCATGACAGCATCTCTGTTTAAGTACTTTATATATCAATGACTTTTGCATAAAGCTTCTCTGTTGCTTTGGAACTTCTATTTGTCATGCAGGCAATAAGCTACGCTAATTTCTAATTGGTAGTTATTATCTAACCTGGACAGGAACAAGCAACAACAGCCAATGAGATCTGAATGTAAAATCAAATCGACCAAATTAGATGAGATAAAAATCAACGTAGAAACTTTGTGTAAAAGTGGTTATTAAATGAGGAGTGAAGTACTTCATTATACATGTGGAACACATTTTAAATGTATCCTATATGTAGAACATCCTGCTGTGTTAAGATAATTGGCATGGAATGGGGAGGGAGGCAGATTACAAACCATGTCACTTCATTTCTATTTGCATATGGCAAGTGAGTATTCTCAAGTCTTTTTCATTTTTACTAGTAAAATGAGTGCATAGGACTGCAAATGCTGTTTCAGATGAATTTTATATTTAAAGAATAACAAGGCAAACAAATGATTATTCCTGACTGTTGAAGACTAAAATAACTTACATACATTAAATATCATACTGTATCGATTCTCATTTTGTATTAATGTGTATTTTTACAGCTAAAATACTGATGCATTGATATATTGATGAATCATTTCACCACTACTGAATACTGAGACATCTGTGTCACAACAAACATCACTGAATACAGACACATATCATAACCAACAGCTTCTACAGTGACACCTGTGTCACAACAGATACTGAATGAATACAGACACTAATGTCACAACAAAGAGCAATTGAATTTTGACATTTGTGTCACAACAAAGAGCTAATAAATACAGACACTTGTGTCACAATAGCTACTGAATACAGAGAAATTTGCATCACAAACCAACTGCTACTCAATGCAGACACTGATGTAACAATATAAAGAATCTAGTTACTGTTACATATGTGTAATTAAATTATCTGTGTTAGTTTTAAATTCTTTTTTTTATTTTATTTTTGCTTCATTGCATTTTTATGTAATGATTTTTTTCATAAGATTTTAATTTTTTTAAAATTATGTTTGTACAGAACTTAAAAGCATTTCATTGGCATTATTTCTAGCTGACCTCAATTAGACTCTTGGTAAACTGAAATTTAAATGATTGGTCAGTATCAAGGTCATACATACATTACTCATGTGATCACTTTGTGACAACATTTGGGTGCACATGTCATGTGGTCTGTAGTAAGTGACCACATGACCTATTGCATGATCTAAAATTGTGTTTAAGACTAATGTTTTTAGTAAAAGTAATTTCAAAAAATCATAAGAATGTTTTTGCTGTTTCCAATTTTGAGTTATTTGTTATTTAAGAATAATTTTTATTCTCTGGAAAATAAATGTTTCATCATCAAAGCTTTGGACAGAGACATTCAGTGGAAATTATTCAGTGTTAAAGCCAGAATATTCTTTTGTGATTCATAAAATTCAACATAGAACTTTTGACAATTCTTATGATTCAGAAAATTCAACATGGAACTTTTGACAATTCTTGTGATTCAGAAAATTCAACGTGGAACTTTTGACAATTCTTGTGATTCATAAAATTCAACGTGGAACTTTTGACAATTCTTGTGATTCATAAAATTCAACGTGGAACTTTTGACAATTCTTGTGATTCAGAAAATTCAACGTGGAACTTTTGACAATTCTTATGATTCAGAAAATTCAACGTGGAACTTTTGACAATTCTTGTTGAGTCATAAAATTTAATGTGGAACTTTTGAGATCAATAATTTATTTGTCTCACACCATAGTCTGCCATCTTTGAACTTCGCTGGAATTTGAACTTGGATATATTTAGGACATTTTAGTGATAGGACTTGTATGTTTCAATTCTGGGATTAATTTTTGGATTATATTTACAAACTGTAAGTCTTTTTTCATATTTTTTTTACTGTGTTTTGTAGTGAAATAAATTATTTTTTCTAAAATTAACAAATTTACAAAGCTTGTTGGCTTCACTCTTTTCTTTGCTCTTTTCTTTGTTACTTTGAATGAGCTGAGATTTTGTCATTACATAGAGCTTTGACTGGAAATCATATCATTGTTTTAAACATCACTCGTCTAGAAAGTTTTCATGAAGACTAGTCTTACATTCCTGCTAACTTTTTCACATCTTCTAGGTTTCTTTATTAAAAATTGACTGAAAAAGTTGATGTAATTAAATCTGTCAAATAAATATGAAAAGGAAAATTTCTTTCTTTTTATAAATGTTTGTGATAATTAACTTTTACCGAATGAAGACCTTAACTTACAGTTGTTATCTTCATTATCATCAACAATCTTGTCTTATAAGGCACTATGTAGCATGAATTAGAACTACATGTAACAGTACAGACATTGCTGTAAACTGCCTGCCCAACTGTACATCCTCAACACATGAAAATTTGTTGTCATGGCTCAAATGTGAAATAGTATATATTATAAGTCAAAATGGTGCAGCATAAAGAACAATATGATTATGGTGGAAGTATTTCAAATGCTCACACAGTCAGATGAGTTTTGTTAATATTAATGAATGTTACAACAGGGCATGAAAAAAAAAAACCAGTGGTCTGAGACCGAATTTATTTCGCCGTAGACCTGTCATATATAAGCAACATTAGCATGTTGGACTTTTAACAGTTCTTCTTATCTGTTCTTATTAACTATAAAAGAAGTTTTTAAAACTTTATCACATCTGAAAAGAGTTATAAAAGTGTACTGATGCCAGTAGAAGTAGCTCAATAGAGGGAAACTGATGGTTTAAAATACGACTGAAATTCTGCAAATTTAGCATGTAATATTTTGAGAACCAGTCTAAGCTTGATCTTCCTTAATAAAATATTTTTTTCATTCTCAACCAATGCTGGAACTAAGCATCAACAGTGCTGGCTTACCACAAGGTCTCACTGTTACAAGTCAGTTCAAGTATGGATATGAAAGTCAAGAGTCAACCGCATGGAATTTGTCTGCTACAAGACACGCACTGAAAGGATTCATACATCCCAAGTCAGAAAAGGATGCAACATATGATAAAAATAAACATATTTGGACTTTCCAGAATCAATGGAAAACAATTGGCGAAGAGTTGAGTATGATGAGAAAAGGTCATTCAGAATGTATGACATACCCAGTGTCTGCAAAGCATCTAAATGCTTTATGCATATGGTCCAATTTTATACTGACCCATTCATAATGGAAGCAGGGCATTACCCCAATGTCAATTATTGCCCCATCATTTACCCCCTCAGTCTATTACCCACAAGCTTATTACCATCCTGCCATAACATTCAGCTGTAATTATATCAATATAACATGGTACTACATCATTATGATATGATAAATTTAATATTGAATATTCCAGGACAAGTATATGTTTTCAAGGCTGAGATTAATTAACTATAATAAAAATTGACAATAAATTATTTTGAAATTTATTATTTATTCTGGGAGTATAACAATTATATGTTATATAGTGAAAGACGAGTTGTTTTTTAAACATAATAGGGCATAATAAACTGCAGGGTAATATACTGATGGGGTAAATGGGGGAGTAATGGAGGGGAGTAATGTCCTAGACTCATTGCTAACACATGAAATAAGTGAAGAGCATATTTATTGTACCAGACAGGATATGCGTAGTAAATAAAACATACCCATCTCAATCAGAAAAACCCTGTGTGAGCATTTACAGAGCTGAGGGCACAAACAGTTAATAATAATGTCAGAGGAAACAGAACTAGCTGATTTCCCTCCCTATGAGACTGTTATACAATATTTCCTTCTCACAAAAACAGCACTTGACACATACTCTCTATAGACCAGATCAATGTTTATCTGAGGTTGATCAATCTGTCAAGTAGTCTGAGTTTCCTCTGACCTTTTGGGATATTATGACAACAGAATTTGACATTTTCTGACAAGTGAATTTTTAATTTTGTACCACTGACTATATATACATTGTCTTTATTGGTGGTTTTCCCATTAGTTTCATTGAATGAGCTTTGAAAATCAAATGAGGTTATTTGATGTGGATGTGCAATATTTTTTATTTGATGATGAAAACTCCAGGTAAGTTCTATGACAAGGTTACAAGTTCATAATCCAGAACCTCTAAGCAAGTTTTGTGACAGGTGTACAAGTACATAATACAGGCCCTACAAGCAAGTTCTATAACAGGTGTACAAGTACATAGTCCAGGCCCTCTAGTCAAATTCTATAACAGGTGATCAAGTACATAGTCCAGGCCCTCTAGGCAAGTTCTGTACCAGGTGTACAAGTACATAGTCCAGGTCCTCTAGGCAAGTTCTATGACATGTGTACAAGTACAAAGTCCAGGTCCTCAAGACAAGTTCTATAACAGGTGTACAAGTACATAGACCAGGTCCTCTAGGCAAGTTCTATGACAGGTGTACAAGTACATAGTTAAGGTCCTCTAGGCAAGTTCTATACCAGGGGTACAAGATCATAGTCCAGGTCCTCTAGGCAAGTTCTATAACAGGTGTACAAGTACATAGTCCAATCCCTTTAGGCAAGTTCTATAACAGGTGTACATGTACATAGTCCAGGCCCTCTAGACAAGTTCTATGACAGGTGTACAAGTTCATAGTCTAGGCCCTCTAGGCAAGTTCTATAACAGGTGTACAAGTACATAGTCCAGGTCTTTTAGGCAAGTTTTATGACAGGTGTACAAGTTCATATTCCAGGTCCTCTAGGCAAGTTCTATACCAGGTGTAGTCTAGGCTCTGTAGGCAAGTTCTATAACAGGTGTACAAGTACATAATCTAGGCCTTCTAGCAAGTTCTATACTAGGTGTAGTCCAGGCCCTCTAGGCAAGTTTTGTGACAGGGGTGCAAGTGCATAATACAGACCTTCTAAGCAAGTTTTGTGACATGTACAAGTACATAATACAGGCCCTCTAGACCAGTTCTATGCAAGTTTTATGACATATACAAGTACATAATCCAAACCCTCTATGCAAGTTCTCTGATAGGTGTACAAGCACATAATCCAGACACTCTAGGCAAGTTTTGTGACAAGTGTACTAGCAAATAATTCAGACCATCTATTTTTGTAAAAATGACAACATATCTTTCTTGATTGAACAACCTGTTCAAAAAAGCTCATAAAGTTGAAAATGTGCCAAAAGTAGCAATTTATATTTCCTGGCCTTACTAGAAAGTCTAACTGTTTTGCTCAGTTTTAGTTAACAACTGCAATGAGATTTAAAGAGGATTCACCAATAAATGGGATGATCATGAGATTTCAAAATTTTTTTAAATTGTTAAGTTTAGTCAAATATAAATATGACTGAATATGCAACAAAGTAGTTATCTAAAGTTTGATTTTTTTTAAAAAAAAAGTTTTCTTCTCTTTTACATTACGGCCCTGGTGTACATATTTGCATGCTAGACTTAGCTATTGGATTTGTCCTTAGCTTATGCAGACCTGGGCAATCTGGGGTCCCACTGGTCCTAAAGCAGTGAGTCAAAAATAATATTTTCAGACCCTGTTACAGGTTTTATTACAATCTCAGCAAATATAGACAAGAAGAAGTTCATGTACTTGCTTGATTATACAGAGGAATTTATTATATTTAAGTTATGTTGACACAACATGTATCCTGGAGAAAATGTTGTGACCCCCCCAATTTGTATTCAAAAGGCATTCTGAAGTTTCAGTCAGGGAGGAAATATACATTGTCACATGATGGATTTATGATTATAAACTCTTCATATTACTTATGTATACAAACCTGTCTTTTTATCAGCTTTTGTGGATTTTGCTCCCAAAGCAACTTGACATCTGGCACTGCAGTAAAGAACTCGTGCCTTGTCATAAACAGAGCCATGGGAAAGAATCGTCAACATGTGTTGGTCAAGTAGTTTGAGGGCCTGCTCAGGCAGCTGCATTTGTAACTGTCAAGAGAAAAAAGACATGTATTATAAGAGCCAATTCTGGGTTAGAAAAGGGCACACTGAAACAGTTGTTGCATTGCTGTTGATTTTCTAAATTCTGTGCTATTTTTGCTAGCCACAGACAAAAAAAATGTGTCTTGCAAGATGTGTTAATATTTCCTTCTGCTAGCTGAAAATTGCACATACTCAAAAGCAATGATTCCAGGTTCCATGCCATAATTGGTGAAATAAAAGAAACATCTACTTTCTGAGTTTGAAATGTTCCTATATTACATCATCTTACACTCCAGTAAGTATTCAACAAATGGATCCGAGGCTGCATTACCTGGTAGAAAGAACTTTGGACGACAATGTAAATTAGACTACCATCCTAACTCCAAAGCAAAGGCACTTAACCCAGCTGGCTACCAGCATTCCCTGGAAACTTAAGCTGTGACTGACTGTTCAAAAACATTCCAAGAAAATAGTGCCTGGAATACTATTTACCTGTGCATAAGCTAGGTGAGCTGAAGCAATCACTTCCATCTGCTGCAGATGATGTTTCCTGGATCTGGTGATACACTCCAATATGTAATTTATGGCTACTGTTGGGTTTCCTGACTGAGAATAGAGTTCTGCCAAAGCTATCAAGACTCTGAAAGTAAAACATGGTCAAATGTTCATTATGTATATTGTAAAAACTGATATTAAAATAAAATATTCTCAACAATTCTGATTGAGGTGCAGTAATGTGGAACACAAAAGAAACCACTGATCTTGGATGGATGTCCACAAACACTTGGCAGTGCTCCAATTAAGTAACAATTTGTCTGTATTGTAGAATGCTTCCTCTAGAATTCTTACCTAATCATACCACCACTACCTCACAAATCTAGCCTTCCAGATAAAATCAGTAACTACAGATGTTAACTATTGTCTAGTCACATGTGTCAGCTGTGATTTTCCCTTAATATAGGGAGTTGCACCTAATCCCATGTACAATTCAGTTACTACAGCAACAGAATGCAGGTTCTCCAAGTAGGATGTAACTTGTGGGAGGTTCACCATGTACTGTGGTCAGATAGGTATTTTCATATTTTACTAGAAAAACTGGTTTCTTCTTGAAATATGTTATTCAACTTTAGCTTAGGACAAAATGATAATTTATAAAATTTTAGTTTATGCACAACTTGAGTTATTCTAGGTACATATATTGTTGGTTGTGCATTGGGGTTTCTCTGATAATGACAATTGAAGGAGGAATTGGTGATGTGGTAAGATGATGTAAGGTTAGTTATAAGGCTTAGTCTGAGGCTAATAATAATAACAATAACAATAATAATAAAATTGCTTAATTTATAGAGGGTGACTCATTAGTATAACAATGCACTTTATATGAAGATAGCAATAATTACTGCTTATTAAACATATTTAGTATTAAAATATTAAATTCCATTATCTATTAGAAACACATACATGCTCATGATATCTCTTCTTAAATACTGTTAATATTTTACACAAATTTTACATGTAGTGGAAGCTTGTTCCACAGAACTTTACCAGAGAATTGGAAGCTCTTTTTAAATTGCTGTTCTTGGTTTTGGTGCTAGGTTTCCATGTAATATTGATCTCAACTGGTATTATGTTGAAAAAGGCCTGAATAAGTTCTGAAGATACTCTGTTGCAGTTCCATGTAGACATTTATATAAAAGAACTGCCTTGTGAAAATGTCTCCTTTCATATATTGTGAACCTTTTGAATTCTGTAAACAATGCTTTTGAGGGATGATCAACGGATGCATCTATAATTGAGCCTGCTGCTCATTTCTGAAGTTTTTAAATCCTGTCAAGCACAGATTTAGCAGTTGATAAACTTTACATACATAAACATAATGCAAATCGATCTTTCTATTTATGATATAACTTTGACACTGTGTGCCTGGTTAAAAATGATAATTTTTTGTGATTGCACATGGGAGAAACTGCCAGGTAATATGGGCAGAATATCGACTTTTAGTGACATTATTAGGAAGCATCTATTTCATGCATGTGCGACCAAAAGTGCCTTCAACACATCCTAATATTTCAACAGTGACCCAATTGTCGATGATGGTGATGGCATTGCAAAATATGGCTACATTATTTGAAAGTGTTTTGCTCTCTGACTAGGAATAGTGGCATGAATGAAGCATGGACACAGCTGACACACTATTCCTTAGGGCATGCAGAATCATTGCTATGGGAGGTGCCCATCACGGACAATAATGCAACCCTGGGGAAGACAACTTCCATCCCTTCAGTGATGGTCACAATATGAGGCAGAACCATTGCTATTCCTGGAGACAGTACATTAGAATCTTTGCCAACAATATCAAGAATTTGCGCATATTCCTTCAGCTCTCACCTTATGCAGAGTAAATTCCAGTACACTTCCTGGAACATTGGACATTAACGACTGGGAGTAATAAAATTGTCCATTTTGGTACAAATTGTTCTTTCTCCATGTTCCATGAAGCTTACTGGGGCAGATGGAAACACTACTGATTTTCTCAACCACTTTCAAACTCCACAGAGCTATCTTTTTTTCCCCCATGTACCACATTGTATTATTCATTTCATATCTTTTAAAAAACACAGCACTATCTACATGTCTTGGCTGTTGGCATTGTACAGAAACTGAACCATATCCCTAAGCCAATCAATTCCTTTCTTTTCTTCTAAAACCTTCTGCAAACACTTTATAAACATTTGCCACAGACCAGACTACCCCTGATAAATGTATTCTAGTCCTTCTTTGATTCACTCACAATGCCATTTATGTGGCTCTATTAAGTCAATGTTTTTCCTTGAACTTCATGCATTCCTGTGGTTATGGTAAATGGCCGACAACCTGGTTGCAAAAGCCCAACTTTAGTTTTTTTCAAGTTCAGATCAATGACACTGTTTTAGTTGTCAAGTTTACATACTATAAGCACTCACAGGGTATCCCTTTTGCCTAGTATAATGCCCCAAAAACTACAAGACCAGTGCCTTGTCCATGCATAGTGTCACTATTTACTGGGGTGGCATTGGGACCAATCTTTCTTATCTCGGGGGGGGGGGAGGATTTTCCCCATAACTAAGCAGGAGTTCAACCAAGACTCTTGCACATCGCTAGTGCTATGTGGTTCTCATCCTTATTTATTCAAAACCCATACTTTTAGGATTAGGGCAGCATCAGGGTGCTAAGCATTGTCTATCAGACAGTACTAATAGAGTCTTGGGTAGGTGCCTTTGAGATATATATCTGCCTGGGCGATAAAATTTCAAGTCTGTAATATTGTGCTGACTACAGGTCTTTCCTCACATCACCATAGCACTTTAATTCCTGGTTCTGCTTTTTAATTTTCTTCTTTCAGGTATTGTGGATGCACAGACTGATACTGATATTCACATCATATGGACTCATTGGATAGAGCACTTCACTTCATATGGGTTCATGCAAGACATGATCATCTTACCACACGTCATTCTTCCACTGGCGTTCTGTGACAGGAAATACATTTTTTTTTGGATAGTGTGTGCACAGCTCGGCAGTCTCATGGGAGCACAGACTGATACAGCTGTCCACATCATAGAGCACTGCTCTTCATATAGGTTTATTGGATGGCACTTCATATAGGTTTATTGGACAGTACTTCATATAGGTTTATTGGACGGCACTTCATATAGGTTTATTGGACGGCACTTCATATAGGTTTATTGGACAGCACTTCATATAGGCTTATTGGACAGCACTTCATACAGGTTCACCGAAGACATGATCCTCTTACAACACAGCATTCTTCCGCTGTCATTCAGTGGCATGGAATACAAACATTTCTGGATACTGTGTGCCTTTTTGATGCGTGTGCTGCACTAGTATTGGAGAAAAAAGTGGCCCAAGAAAAAGATTTCTGGTGAACTGTGACAATTCTGCAGCTGCAGTTAGTATGGAGGACCATTTAATTAGGACTTTGAAACGATGGATCTGTCATGCTATCCATTCTATATCAGATTTCACCTTAACCATCTCCTAAATCCTCAACAAGGAATCATTGACAGGTGATAAAAGCATGGATACAAATGCAAATACCAACCCTGGTGAGGAAAAAATGTAATCCGAGTGGATAAAAAGAGTAATTCAAACAGAAAAAGAGTAATTTGCCCAGTTCTCATAGCTTCTGCTATTTTAAGTGAAGTATCTTCAGCTAAAAATCAAATGATATTAGACGAGTTTGTTCTTGCACATACATATTTTTTGCATTTTGGAATTGGGAAACATCTGTTTGAACACAACCAATGTGGTCTGTTACCACTAGGGTTAGTCTGTGTTTTAATAAGAACTTGATAAATAATACCCCTGCATTTATAACATTCATGTCCACAATTGTGTTCTGCTGTAAAAAAGAAGTTAGCATAGTACTGGAGTTAGTAAGATGAGCTACTTCAAGGTGTTTCTTTGTTTTCATGAATTTTTTCACATAAAATTTACCACCATTACCAATGTTAAAATCCTTTCAACACAGCCTGCAATAGGCATGAAGAACAACATTTTTGCTCTAACACTAGAATAAATCTGATTTGACTTTTTAGCACCAAATACCTGCGGTTTGGTTTGGTACCAAATATGTATTAGAAATCTGAGAGCAAAGATTGAGAATTTGAAAACCAGTCTTTTCTCCTAACAGCTAAGCCATACAGCTGCTATAAATATAATATAATAATAGTGTGAGAAAAGTACATGCAGGTCGGTTGAACATCAGAGATAGTGCACTAAGGATTGGTTCTCTAATAAACATGAATCATAACAATGAATCTGAGGTCAAAGGTCTGAAAGTAGAAACCAACAAGTTTCTTGGAAATAGAACAGCTGCTATAAATAGAATATATTAACATTGATAAGAAAGTGCATGCACTTCTACTCTTATATCATAGTTATGTAGAAGCCATCTTTTTTAGGATATGGACTAAGGGAATAATGGGATGTTAATAAAAAAAAATGAGAAAACGGATTTTTTGGTAGGGGAATTTACTGAAAATGCAAATGCTATATATGTTTATATATAAGGAGTAATTTAGTAAACAAAAACATAATGGTTGGCATATATGCAAATGCATCCCCCATTATCAGAAAGCACTTCTGCATTTTCCCTTTTTGCCTTGATTGTAAATTACTAAGGACCACTGACTTTCAGTCCAGTAAGTGCCAATACAAGAAGAGATCACTTTGCCACATGTGGACTGAAAACATTTAGCTCCCATTGATAATAATTTGCAGCTTGAAGGGCTGGATTTGCTAGGTGGTGGTATTACTCCTAGTTTATTGTGATCAGGTAATGTATTTGAAAAAAAGATAGTGTAGAGAGTAGAACACATAGAATTAGATTATATTCAAGGCAAAGGTAAGGAGCATTAAATAGCAACACATGCTTTCTGTTCAGGAAGCCAGTGTGAGCTCCAAAATTGTGTTTTACTGAAAATATTCACTCACCAATATACCCTTTTTTTTTGGTGTATTTTCTGTGTTTGATAAAGAGCCCATGACCTTTAACCTTTACAAGTTTGATGAATTTAAAATTTTCATTTAGCTATTATTTTATAATCAGAGAAAGATGCTTTACATAGAGTGGCTAATGACATTGTAGAGAAAATTTGTTAAAGCTTTGTTAAAAATGTAAATCACACACACACACTTAGAGATGCACATGAAAACTCATTATATATATATATATATAAATATACACACTTGTGATTTTGGATTAATTAGACACTTAGGTATATAATACTATATATTTACTTAAGTTTGGATTACGCTGACAATTATTTATGTATAAATATATATTTTTTTGTGAATTGTCATTAGCTGAACCATTAGTCATGTAAAAACATATTTTTGATTACTTTTGCCCATAGCAATGTAAAAATATACAATTTTATGATTTTAGATTATTTTAAGCCTTAGCTATGTAAAAATATACATTTTTAAATAGGTTGAATACTCCAAAGTGATCATTCTTAATTGATTTACCTGCATTTGAAGTCTGGTGAAACCTCTGTGTCCGCTTTAACAAGTTTTACCAGAAGTTTGCTGAGTTGTGATAGAGCACCAGTTGTATCTCCTTTCTCCTTGCATAAAATGGCATTTCTAATAAAACAAAGGACAACATTTTCTAGGTGAAAGTTAAATGAGTAATATAAAAATATGGAGTATATTTGCAAAATACCTATACTCTACAACAGCACTTTTGCAAGTCATTTTCTACATGTTGTAGAATAATTTTTAAACCAAAATTTATCACATTTTGGATTAAATTTAAAATAAAAACTCAAATTTTTGTAAATTTCTGGGAATGAATTTCAAGTCAAAACTTGATGACATATTGTGTAAGTTTTGGAATAAATTTTAAGACAAAACTAACATTTTGTTTCTTATTACATTTATGTGATGAAGAATATTTGCTTTATTATGCTGATGAACCAAATGATGATGGAATGAAAAACTAAATCTCTCAGATTTGCTCTAAAAAAGTCTGTAGACTTAATAATTTTATCTACTCTAAATGTCATAATGAACAGGGTACAGAGTCTATTTTGGTAATTTGGGGTTGTTTTTTAGTAAGCATTGGGGTCATCTGGCTCAAGACAGTTGTATGTGAACAGATTGGATTAAATAATGGTTCTGCAGATAAGTATAATGGACCATGATGTTCTACAATTCTGTATGAATGTGATGTACCTATGAGTATGAATGACTAAAGGATGATGATGAAACTATCAACCATCTCCCTCAATTACCCATCAATGGGCACTGGATGACCCTCCAACCTTGCTTGAGACACAGAAAGCGATTCATCTGCTCTCCAGTGGCAAAGTACCCAGCTCTGATGCTATTATAGCATAAGTCTACAAGGAAGGGGGTACAGCCATGATTGAAAGGCTCCACGAACTGTTTTTACTGATGTGGCAGCAAGAGACAATCCAGCAGGAATTCAAAGATGCTTCCATAATCCATCTGTACAATTGCAAAGGAAACCAACAGGCTTGAGACAACCATCAGGGTATTTCTTTGCTCTCAATCACACTCTCCGGAATCCTACTGAACCGCCTCACTTTGCACCTTGATCATGGACTCCTGCCCAAAAGCCAGTGTGGATTCTGGGAAAAACGTGGGACTACTGACATGGTGTTTGATACAGGGCAGCTACAAGCGAAATGTCAAGAGCAAAACGCTGACGTTTTCTCCATCTACATCAACTTGACAAAGGCTTTTGATACTGTCAGCAGAGAAGGATTATAGAAGGTAATAGCCAAGTAAAAACTTCATATCCATGGTTCAGCAATTCCACGACTACATGCATGTGCGAGTCCAGGAAAATGGAGAGTTATCTGAACCATTCCCAGCAACCAATGGCATCAAACAGGGTTGTGTTTTGGCACCAACACTGTTCAGTCTTTTTTTCTCTGCCATGCTGACTAATGCTTCCAGAAATGGAGATGTTGGAGTCAGCATCAGGTACAGTACAGATGGAAAACTGTTCAGTCCCATGAGGCTACAAGTGAAAGCCAAGGTTATGACAGACATCATCAGGGAGTTCTTATTTGCCGATGATTGCGTTTTCAATGCTGGCTCAGAAGCAGACCTGCAATACAGCGATGACAAGTTCTCCAGTTCATGCACAAGCTTTGGTCTCACCATCAATACTAAGAAGACTGAAGTACTGCATCAGCCAGCCCCGGAGAGCCCTATACTGAGCCCAACATCACCGTCAACAGCCAAAAACTTAACCGTAGTGAACCACTTTACCTATATTGGCAGCACACTTTCACAGAGTGTCACCATTGACGATGAGGTGAACCTCTGCATTGCCAGAGCCAGCTCAACTTTTGGCAGATTGTTTGCAGATGTCTAGAATAGAAGAGACATCAGCATCACGACCAAACTAAAGGTCTACAGGGCAGTTGTACTCCTCATGCGAAACGTGCAGGAAGCTGAACCACTTTCACACCACAAGCCTCAGGAAAATAATCAACATGAAATGGCAGGACAAAGTCCCAGACACTGAGGTACTCACCCAAGCAGGTCTCCCCAGCATTCACACCATCCTGATGCAGTCCCAACTACGCTGAGCGGGACATGCTGCTCGCATGCCAGACCACTAGCTACCTGAGAGACTCTTCTATGGCAAGCTGCAGCAAGGATAGCGATCCAACGGAGGACAGAAGGAATGCTTCAAAAACAATTTGAAAGCTGCATTGAAAGCATTACACATAAACCCTGACTCATGGGAGCAAACAGCTAGAGATCAAGTCACTTGTGTTCCTATCTGCATAAAGGATCCAAGCTGTGCGAATCGGGCAGGATAGCAGCTGCAGAGATGAAGAAGCAAGGTAGAAAAGCACATGCCAGCAACCCTCCTGGAGATGTCCCACTCATCCTGTGTCCCTTTTGCAACCGAACAGAACCAGCCCCTCCAACTCACTGATGACTAGAGTGGTCTTCGTCTACTCAACGGACGAACATGTATGACTATGATATACTCTAATATGTGAGTATGTTTTGGATCTTTACTATAGCTTTAACAATGTTTCGATCATAGCGCTACAATGTCTGCAGTGTGACAGTTTATAGTGATGTCCTGCACTGGGGCATCATGCCAAAGACATGTAACAGCATGTCCCAACCAGTCACATTATCCTGGCACCAGGCCAACCAGTCCTAACACTAGCCTCTTAATGCTGAGTGCCAAGTGAGGCAGCTGCTAGTGCCATTTTATAAGTCTTTGGTATGACTCCGCTTGGGTTCAAACCTTTGATCTCATACTTCCAAGTCGGGCACTATAACCAGTAGGCCACCAGAGTGGTCTCCAATGTATGTATGTCTGATATACTTCAATGCATGTATAATTGATGTCCTACAGTGCGTGCATGACTATAATGTTCCACAGTGCATGTACGACTATGATGTATTCCAGTGTATGGATGACTATGATATACTCCAGTGTATGGTTGACTATGATGTACTCCAGTGTATGTATGACTATGATATACTCCAGTGTATGTATGACAATGATATACTCCAGTGTATGTATGACTATGATATACTCCAGTGTATGGATGACTATGATGTACTCCAGTGTATGGTTGACTATGATATACTCCATTATATGTATGACTATGATATACTCCAGTGTATGGATGACTATGATGTACTCCAGTGTATGTATGACTATGATATACTCCATTATATGTATGACTATGATGTACCCTAGTGTATATGTCACTGATGTACTACATTATATGTGTGACTATGATGTACTCCATTATATGTGTGATTATGATGTACCCTAGTGTATGTTTGACTGATGTACTCCATTATATGTGTGACTATGATGTACCCAAAGGTAAGTGTGACTGATGTACCCCATTGTATGTGTGACTATGTATGACTATGACATAAACTAATGTATGATTGATAAACTGCTATGTATTCATGACTATGATGTTCCCAACTGAATGTATTTTTGATATACTCCTATGTATCAATGACAATGATGTACCCCACAGTATGTACCATTGATATACTGCAGTGTATTCAAGACTATTACATACCAATGTATGTACAACTGATATACTCCTGAAGAGTTGGTTGATTTCACTAAAGCTGTCAATAAATTTAGAAAATTCTGAGAAACCTTAACTCTGCTTCCAGCTCATTAAGTGCCTTGAGGTTTACAATCGCTTGTTCTGTGATGTTCCACTTTCTATTTAGCAGAGATCTGTCAAATACGATTTCCTGCTTACAAGACATCCAGAGATACGCATGCTGGGTGTTTGGAGGAAACCGAAGCTTGGCATTGTTAATTATGTCAAAGGCTAAAGTGTATTGGCCCTGAAAATGAAATCAGAATACAAGTTATACCCTTGTGCTTGAATAAGGTATACCCTATTTTACCTCAGTTTCAACAGTTCTAAGAAATATACCTACCTAATTTTAGCAGATCAGTTGTTGGCTAAAGTTTATGGGTTTTTTTTTCAAGTTGAGTAAACTGGAACAATAGGCTAAAGTGGGCCAAATTTGCTCACTTGGCTGACATCTGCCTCACAGCACAACACAAGAGCAGTTGGCCAAGAAATCCTGGTTAGCAGGATGCATTCTGTAGAATTTCTTTCATTGCTATTGAGTACATACATCATGAAAAATAAATATTTCAAGGATTCTCCATATTTGCATCTTCATCCGATACAATTTATCATTTTTACAATAGTGAAATACTCTAATGGCAGGATGTTTTTTGTTAAAGTTAAACAAATTCTCTTTTATTGGTTTTTGAGAATAAGTCATTAAAAGGTTTTTCTGTATTTAGTAGCAGTAGCCATATTTCATGGCAGATTGGCAACATCTGCACAGAATTAAAAACCCTTTTGTGAGAGGGGTGTTTTACATAAAATTGGGTCCCATATTCTTTCACTGCTTTTAAAGAAGCCATTCAAATGTTTTATAAAACACAATAAGGCAAAGATAAAGTTTTCTGTAAGTTGTGACTACAATTCTTTTTATTGAGTAAAGTATGCTGTGTTTTCTATTGAAATCAAACAGATATGATATTGAATAGAAATTTTTCCTGTCTAACTATAGCACCAGATGATATAAAAAAAAGTGGCTGCATGGCCATTTTGAGTGAGACAATATTGGTTTTGCATTTAACATCAGTAATTATCAAAAGCAAAAAGCAGTCTGTCAAGAAATCACAATTTTTTTTAAAAGCATAGAGCAGTGTTAGTACACTGTGGTAAATGCAGACATATCTGATGGTTGATAAGTATCTTTGGTAAATATATGAAAGATTCTGTCAAATTCAGTGTAATTTAATGATTCAATGGAATGGAGTTTTAGAGAAGGTCATTTTAATGTTTTTATCACCTTTATTCAGCAGTACTTCTCTCAAATTCTGTTGATCATTTTTTTTTCAAAAGTAGTTTCCTGGTGTTTCTATCTTTAGCAATTGTGGCCATATTTAATAACATTTAAGCATAATATTGCATAAATATTAAAAGTCTAAATGCCAGTATGCTTGTTATGTTTTCTTAAATTAAAGGAATATATAGTTTAAATGTATATCTATTTTAGTAATGGTGGCCATATTTGAAGGCAACTTCTACAAACCAGACTTGGACCTGATACCAAAATAAGTAAATGCATCCTTATGATAGGCTGGAATATTTTAGAGTAAAACAAGGTTTTTTGATGGAGGTATTCTTTGATTGTGTCTGAAAACATAGGTTCAGGAAAAAAAATGTAAAACTTCTTCTGAAAATTAAAAGCCAAATAAGTTGCAGTGTCTGAATACAGACAGACCCCCCCCCAGTAAAACAAGGTTTCAGGGGCAAGTCATTCATCTCCTTGTTTTCCAACTACATTAGGAACATTCAATTGATGAATTTCATGTCCATCAAAAATTGTGAATTCAAAACAGGACTTTGCTTTCTATGTATGTATGTATGTATGTATGTATGTATGTATGTATGTATGTATGTATGTATGTATGCATGTATGTATGTATGCATGCATGCATGCATGCATGCATGCATGCAGGTACGTACGTACATACATATGTATGTATGTATATATGTATGTATTCACATATTATTTCATTAGCTGGATCAAAAACTTGTAAATGTTTCACAAATCAGACTTCTGATTGTACCTGACTTGTACTCACATTATCAGCATGCAGTCTGGCAATATTACACAGTGCAATGCACACTGACTCGCCATTGTGGTACACACAGCTCTCTGATGTGTCTAAGTTTAGCACCAGCTGACTAGTCATTGCATGACATTCTCTGAAATGGGACAAAAATTTGCAAAACATGGTCAGCATTTATGAGTTATTTGTCTGTAAAATTATACATATTCATAAGCAATAGTTATACACAGTAGTTTTGTTAACCTCACATCAGATCATTTGTTGCTGAAATTCTCCCAGAAACCCATACTGTACATACTTTTAAAATTTTTCAAACAATTCAACCCCCATATGGTAAAACATATATCACCCCAGGGATGGCACTTCTAAAGAACTTATGTAGCAAATTGTATTTCAAAATATTTTGATTCTGTCAGAGGAAGGTTGATTAGGAAATCATCTGTGCACCGAATTTGTATGATTTCAAATACTTAAAGCAGTAACACACATTCTGCAAATTACATCAACATAGCGGATATAAAACATGCTTTATGCAGGATGCAATTTTTATTCATCTTTTAACTTTAAAAAAGCATTTCACAACATAATTCGCACTGCCAGTAAGCAGATTCAGGAAGGCAAACATTAAATTAGCTGGATACTTCGGATTGACATAAATGGCTGTTAAACTAAATTTGATTGGTTCAATGGGTTCTGTAACAAGAATTAATGGGAGTTTTAATATTACTTTCATCATGAATGTTTTACAAATGTTTATTTCAAATAAGGGCAACACAAGAAACCAAAATGGCTGAATCATTACAGGGTGTGTCATCAGACAATGTTTTCATTCGGCAAATACTGGCTGGTGATAGCTATGATGACATGAATTTCATGTATATCAATCTGTTGAACACTGGGAAAATGTCACTGGAAATAGCAGTGTGTGAGTTTGAGCCCAAAATTGAATTTGAGTGTGAGTCCGATGTCTGGCTGGTGATAGCTATGATGACATGAATTTCATGTATATCAATCTGTTGAACACTGGGAAAATGTCACTGGAAATAGCAGTGTGTGAGTTTGAGCCCAAAATTGAATTTGAGTGTGAGTCCGATGTCTGGCTGGTGATAGCTATGATGACATGAATTTCATGTATATCAATCTGTTGAACACTGGGAAAATGTCACTGGAAATAGCAGTGTGTGAGTTTGAGCCCAAAATTGAATTTGAGTGTGAGTCCGATGTACATGTTGAAGGACAGGTTATATTTATTCAAGATACTAATATCTGAGCAAGCAGACTATGGGAATGCTGGACAGGACGCCGGTTATATTTATTCAAGATACTAATATCGGAGCAAGCAGATGATGGGAATGCTGCATTATGGAAGAGAAAATATTTTACATAAGAGGCAGCAAAGCACTGATCCATGGAAGTGAATCTTTGGCAGATATATCGAAGAGAATACCCATGGGGCCATGCCAGTGAGATGTTGCAACTTGCACAACTATAGGCCTTCAGAAACAATCAACACATTAATGCTCATAAGGAACATCAGAGAATCTCCATACAACATAATTAAGTGTGTGTAAAGCTCTAGTTGGCAGAGCAACCATGGCAACAAACGAATAGCAAGACTAACTTTTATATCATGCAGATGTATTACCAAATGAAGTACATGCTCTCTATGTGCAAAAGTTAAATCACATTAGGCAAAAGAAACTGACTGAAATGTGTAAATGCATAGCAAGATGGATAAAATTTGTCCTGTTTGTGTTTGGTTATTCCTATGTATATTTTAAAGATGTTGATAATTTCTGTAGACCTTTTGGCACTTAGAAGTCATCATATGATATTACAAACTGATTACTATTATCTAGTACACAACATTCTGAAGCAGTGCCATTAACTAATGATGAAATTGATGAAAAATACTTAATGTCATGAATTGGGTCAACTTCATGTGTGCAAATTTATTGCCATATTACAGAGTGTTGTTAAAAAACAACAGAATAGTTGTACAAGATGTATTTTGCTAAGATCAAGAACCAGCACTAGTATTGTAGCCACATATTCTATATAAAAAATGCTATCATTATTTTTGCTTATTTCTATCAGTTCTTCACAAGTGGTATCAATTTCATGATCTGAAGTTGTACGTTTCTTGTGCAATTTGTATATATCAAGAATTATTAAAAACAATGTAATCTGAATATTATCTTACAGTCAGCAATATCGAAAAAGGCATACAAGCATTGATAGTTGTTGAAGGACTAGCATTATTACAGATATGAAAGAAAGAGAATCATAATCAGTGAAAATAAAATAGTTATACATGGTTTGACTGTCACTGATTAGTTGATAATTAAAGTAAGGTTTTTGAGAGCTTGTCCTACTTGTAATTGATATAAGTAAGGGACATTGTTTTATTAACATAATTTCTGTCACTTTACAGACCTGAGTTTGGAAGACTCGTTACTGAAATCAGCAGCTATCTCTTCAGTGTAGTACTGAAAGCACACGTTTAAAATTTGTGTCAATCCAGAAAATGGTGCAGCTGTTATGGTTTTCTTTTCACAAAAGCTGTCATCATTGATGTGTCTACTCTGATACAAATGTGATAATGAGCACTCAAAATTTAAATTATTTAATTTTTATATCATGGTGTTTGCACATGTTTACAATTGGGACTGAATTAGTACAGCGAGTCCAAGCAGAATAGATCCAGATCTGTAGAGGTTTTCTATCCTGGCTTCATATTCTCCCCATTGCATTTCATATTGATATTCATATTCATATAGTAGTTACAGAAAAGTGACAAATTTGATGCATATTATAAACAAGACAAACAGTATGTGGGGGAACAAGATCATAAGAACAAGCTGGAATGGTGAAGTATAATAACAACAGTAATGAGTAGTAGTGTGCCTTTTTTGTGTGTGCAACATTATTTTCTCAGCTTTAGTAATAGATTATATCAAAGGAAAGACAATAAAGGGTGTAAAGTTAACTAAACCACTTGAATTTAGCTACTCAAATTGATTTTAAACCTTCTGCTTATATCTGTTTCTGTCTATTATGGTAATTTTGTCCACTGAATCAGTATGACTGGAAATAAATTTGGCAAATTTAAAGATTGAAAAATCTTTGGGCAATTTAGGATTATACAGAGAGATGTGAATAGTTTCATTTCTTGGTTTCTTGATTCTGGTTGTTGCTTAGTTCAAATGCATCAATGAAAAACATTGATGCATTCTCATACTTTTGTTACAAATATTTATTACAGATGTACAGATTCAGATATTGGTGAATATAGCATGAATAAGTTAGTTCTGTTGGAACAATGGACATTAAGTGAGCTAAAATGTAAACTTTTTGGCAGTTTGTGATGCATGATTGCTCAAGACTTCTCCATCTTGTACATTTACCATGAAAAATCCATTTGTACCAACTGATGATGACTTTTAGGTAACTGTTAGATAGGTATAATTGATAATATTCAAAGGTCTAAAAAATTACTAGAGTCAAACTTTATAAACTCAATACATACAGCTGTGGCAAAAATGATGGACTAGTAATTTTGCTGCTGTTGCCACAGATTATTAGTTGATTTAGTTTGGTTTGTTTTGGGCTGGGTAGGTTTAACAGTATATTAGGTGGAGGAAGAACCCAGAAAGACCACTAAACCAAAATTGATTGATCTGTGATAAAAACTCACTTAGTGAGATGTGCAAGTGATCTGTAAAAGCAAGCACCTTAAAACACTTGAGCCTCTGTTGATTTGATGTTTATCTTAACAGTCAAAGTCATTTAGACAGGAAATCTCAGGTTTGGTAGATCATTATGGCCTTCACACCATTCTCAGATGAAGAGAATCTATATATGGCAGCCAATTTTACTGCTGAAGAAAATAATCCAAGTACTTTTGAGACACCAAACACCACTTATGTATAACCACTAAACTTCCACAAATAACTAGCAACATTTTCATTTACACATCAGGCAAGTAATCAGATGATAAGCAACTTGAACACTGCCTTGGAAGCCCCATAGATCTGATTCACAAGACAACGATCTTAGACCATATGTGTAAGTCTTGTATGAAAAACTAGAAGTGGGAGAAAGACCCTGTAACAATTGGGTAAAGAATGTTACTGCTAGACCATCAGTGATGATGATATTGCTGTTGACAATACATTTAACTGCAATGACACTGATTTTATGAGTACTCTAGGAAAAAAATGATTCCTTGACTTTCATCCATTTAGAAAAACATAATTTATGATATAAAAATGTTTGACTTGCTATATTTTTAAAAAAATTTTTATATTAGTCTTACAATAAGATATAAATATCTGATGTTGGTAAATGAAATATATGTTCTTAGGGGTTGTCAATAAAGGACAACTACAGATAATACCTGTTTTCCTACTCTCCTCCCCATATCTGCTTACTGACCCCACTGGCTTCGGACATCCCCATTTATCAGGGCTGATATGTAGGCCATGTAATCAACATTAGGCACTGGGGGCCAGACCTATGTATAAATGCCAACCTATTCATGTATATTCTGTGGCAAAAAATTATACAAATTGAAATTATTTATACTTAGGGATCACTCATAAAGGACGTCTACCGAACATACTGGAATACATGCATTAGGCGTAGAGCAGCTGTTCAACACAGAATATCTAAACAAAAAAATACTAGTGTGCAGGCATCCAAAAGGTCCTTTACACCCTCTACCCCTTGTCTGTAATTGTCCACGTTTGAACACTTCCCCTCCTCCATCTTTGTGAGTATCATAGATGCATGATCCCTTACAATAAATGCTATAGTGTAAAAAGTAGCCAGAAATAATGTCACATCACTTTCACAGGCATTATTGATTTTTTCTGACAAATCATGCATTTTAAGTTTACCAAAACATTTATTAAAAAATACAAAAACTCAGGATTCATAGCATCTGACCATGCATTTAAAGCAATACAAGATTTGGTTGGTTGGTTGGTTGAATTTTTATGGAGCACCAGCACAAAGAGGTCATTTAGTGCCATACAACATGTTATATCTTTCATTATGTACAAATGGTAAAAAGATTCTGTATCGGCCAGCGATATGAAGCCAAATGGCTAAAGGTAAAATGATAAAAAATGGTAACGGTGAAAAAAAAAATAAGGTTTCCCAATCAACGAGGATTGCAAATAATGTATGACAATGAAAACATATGAAAGGTAATTCAAATCTAGATTTAACTATTATGCTAATCAAAAGCTGCATGCCTGAAAACAAAGAAAAATAGCAAAACATAGTGATCACTTTAGTAAACACACAGTTTAGTAAGGATACAAATTCATTATTTCTGCATTAGAATAGAAATCCCTAATGTAAAATCTATATTCATGGACATTAAATTGGTAGTTATAAAGGGACTGATCAATGTCATCTACAAATAATAAGCTACCAAAAAAATTTGTGATTTCTCAGTATCAGAGACATACACGGCTGACAGACAAACAGAAGGACAAAAGATTAATTATAATGAGTGAATACAAATAAAAATATTCAGTAGATCATATGATCTATAAGAATTCAGTAGTCATTTAAATTGCTTCTGTCCCCAACCCAATATTAAAATCACTTCTACCACCCATTAACCAATAGCCAGAAATTATGTATAAAAAAATATGCTTCTGTAGGGAGCAGTGATTTTCGATTAAAACCTATCAGACGGTGGATCATAATTTTTTTAAATTGCTTCTGTTGTGGGTTGGTTGATTTTGAAATTGTCTTCCCTGCGATAGGTATGTTTTAATGGAATAGCACTAAGCCATAGTTTTACACATGAACATAAGTTTTGTTAGCCTTTTCTGTTGCAGAAATCTCAGAGAAACCTATACAGATAAGCTTCTAAATAAAAAAAATAGTTTTTGGGGGAAGCATGGTAAATCTAATATCAGAAAGCTGTTTGCAAATTCTATGCAAATTGACAATAATAATATTAACAATGATATTCAATGCATGGTATTTGTACAAGGTGAATCTACATACAATGGGACCTGTTCCAATGGGTGGATGCTACAGACAGGTCTGACTTTACTAAAATGGAAGATACATTAAGGCCATGTATTATTATTTAAGACAACTTTTGGTCAGCTAAACTGGTGTGCTTAGTTCAGATATGATTCAATGGTTCACATGTGATGAAGAAGAGGTAAGTTTTCTATCAGCAATCACTTCTCTTTTTGGATGATAAAAAATGACAACATTTACAAAAGATTGTTACCTCCATCAAAAACGGGTTTCTTATAATAAGCCCCATTATATATATTGTTACATGACAATTGCTCATACTCAGTAACAAAAATTAAAGTGAAAGCCAACAAACTTTGTATATTTTAACAAAACAATTTATTTCTCTAGACAACAATTTAAAAATTGGTAAAAAGGACTTACAGTATGTGAATATAATTAAAACTTTGATCCTAAGAATGAAAACACAAGTCCTATCACTAAAAAGTCCTATTAGAATCCAGGTTCAAGTCCCGACAATGAACAAATATGGAAGGTGATGACGTCAGATGTGGTTCAATGTACAAATAAAAAAAAATTCCTCACTTGAATCAGTCTGTTTCCAAAAAATTCCTGAATAAATTTTCATAAATATCTTTCAGAATTTTTATAAAAATGTCAATAAGTGGAGTTTCCAGAAAAACTAATTGTTAAATCTAAAAATCAGATGAAGAACAATCTGGCAACAAATAAAAAGTAATACACACTGTTCCTTCAAGGTGTTAGAATGACTGTCTAAAAAATATTAGGAATGCGTATTTAAAACACTGAAACATCATTTCAAGTCTCATGAGATTGGTCATGTGGTCTTTTACGGCACTAATTTTTGCACATAGGCCATTTTGTCCCAACTTAAAAACCAATCATAAAAAAATGTTTACACATAGTGATCATGCAAAGAAAGTATGCCATTGATACTGACCAATCATTTTAACTTCCTGTTGAAAGTGTACCAGCCCAAGACGAACAAAAAAACAATTCTCATGTAATACTTCTTCATCTTAAAATATACAAACTTTGTAAAAAATCTCATTACTGAAAAAGAATCCCAAATCTGACAAAACTATTCATTGCAAAAAAAAAAATGAGACAAAAATGAAATAAAAAGAATTTAAAAACTTACAAACAAGCAATTTCATCACATATACATAGCTATATATATATATATATATATATATATATATATATATATATATATATATATATATATATATGCACACACACACTGAAATTTGGTAATTCTAATAGTGTTTTACAGTAATTTGACATGTGACCTTACCTCTTACCATACATTTTCCAGAGTGCTGATTTCTGGGCGTAACTCATACACATGAACCCTGACTGTGATTGCTGGGAGTTCAATATGTCACTTTTCAGTATAAATTTAAACACCCTACAATAAGGAAAATATTGCTTTAAAAAGAGAGCAAGGCGAGACATCCTGAAAAATTTCTACAATAAAAATTGTTTCTTGTAGACATATATCTAACCTAATATCTAATTTCAAAAGCCAATACAGTATTATATCCAAATTCATATTATAATGGTGCATGCTACAGTGGGGTCACCCTATACCAACCCAAACCAAAATGCATCCTTGCAGTTAGCTTGTCACAAGGTTGTTGCAAGCTTGTATCGTCAAAAAAATACATTAAAATTGGCATTTCAAAAAACAAGTTATAATGTAGAAAAAAATGAAGCAAATTACATTCAACTCAACTAAATAAATTACTTAAAAGTCATCTAAATAAAGTATTATTTCAATGACCTGAAAGTAACTTAAATACAATGATAATATTTGTATTACATTTAAGTCAACTATGGTTATGACCTTCAGGTCACCTAAATATGGTGACAATATTTCTATTACATAAAAGTCACTTAAAGACTCTGATAATATTTGTATTACCTTCAAGTCATGGTGAAAACACTTTTAATACCTTCAAGTCAATCAAATATGGTGATAATATTTCTATTATATTAAAATCACTTAAATACTGTGATATAACTTTTATTGCTTTCAAGTCACCTACATATGGTGATTATATTTCTATTACAATAAAGTCACTTAAATTCTGTGATATCACTCTTATTCCTTTCAAGTCACCTACATATGGTGATTATATTTCTATTACATTAAAGTCACTTAAATTCAGTGATATCACTCTTATTGCTTTCAAGTCACCTACATATGGTGATTATATTTCTATTACATTAAAGTCACTTAAATTCTGTGATATCACTCTTATTGCTTTCAAGTCACCTACATATGGTGATTATATTTCTATTACATTAAAGTCACTTAAATTCTGTGATATCACTTTTACTGCTTTCAAGTCACCTACATATGGTGATTATATTTCTATTACATTAAAGTCACTTAAATTCAGTGATATCACTCTTATTGCTTTCAAGTCACCTACATATGGTGATTATATTTTTATTACATTAAAGTCACTTAAATTCTGTGATATCACTTTTACTGCTTTCAAGTCACCTACATATGGTGATTATATTTCTATTACATTAAAGTCACTTAAATTCAGTGATATAACTTTTATTGCTTTCAAGTCACCTACATATGGTGATTATATTTCTATTACATTAAAGTCACTTAAATTCTGTGATATCACTCTTATTCCTTTCAAGTCACCTACATATGGTGATTATATTTCTATTACATTAAAGTCACTTAAATTCTGTGATATCACTCTTATTCCTTTCAAGTCACCTACATATGGTGATTATATTTCTATTACATTAAAGTCACTTAAATTCAGTGATATCATTCTTATTGCTTTCAAGTCACCTACATATGGTGATTATATTTCTATTACATTAAAGTCACTTAAATTCTGTGATATCACTCTTATTGCTTTCAAGTCACCTACATATGGTGATTATATTTCTATTACATTAAAGTCACTTAAGTACTGTGATATCACTCTTATTGCTTTCAAGTCACCTACATATGGTGATTATATTTCTATTACATTAAAATCACTTAAATTCTGTGATATCACTCTTATTGCTTTCAAGTCACCTACATATGTTGATTATATTTCTATTACATTAAAGTCACTTAAATTCTGTGATATCACTCTTATTGCTTTCAAGTCACTTACATATGGTGATTATATTTCTATTACATTAAAGTCACTTAAATTCTGTGATATCACTCTTATTGCTTTCAAGTCACCTATATATGGTGATTATATTTCTATTACATTAAAGTCACTTAAATTCTTTGATATCACTTTTACTGCTTTCAAGTCACCTACATATGGTGATTATATTTCTATTACATTAAAGTCACTTAAATTCTGTGATATCAATCTTATTGCTTTCAAGTCACCTACATATGGTGATTATATTTCTATTACATTAAAGTCACTTAAATTCTGTGATATCACTCTTATTGCTTTCAAGTCACCTACATATGGTGATTATATTTCTATTACATTAAAATCACTTAAATTCTGTGATATCACTTTTACTGCTTTCAAGTCACCAACATATGGTGATTATATTTCTATTACATTAAAGTCACTTAAATTCTGTGATATCACTCTTATTGCTTTCAAGTCACCTACATATGGTGATTATATTTCTATTACATTAAAGTCACTTAAATTCAGTGATATCACTTTTACTGCTTTCAAGTCACCTACATATGGTGATTATATTTCTATTACATTAAAGTCACTTAAATTCAGTGATATCACTTTTACTGCTTTCAAGTCACCTACATATGGTGATTATATTTCTATTACATTAAAGTCACTTAAATTCTGTGATATCACTCTTATTGCTTTCAAGTCACCTACATATGGTGATTATATTTTTATTACATTAAAGTCACTTAAGTACTGTGATATCACTCTTATTGCTTTCAAGTCACCTACATATGGTGATTATATTTCTATTACATTAAAATCACTTAAATTCTGTGATATCACTCTTATTGCTTTCAAGTCACCTACATATGTTGATTATATTTCTATTACATTAAAGTCACTTAAATTATGTGATATCACTCTTATTGCTTTCAAGTCACTTACATATGGTGATTATATTTCTATTACATTAAAGTCACTTAAATTCTGTGATATCACTCTTATTGCTTTCAAGTCACCTATATATGGTGATTATATTTCTATTACATTAAAGTCACTTAAATTCTTTGATATCACTTTTACTGCTTTCAAGTCACCTACATATGGTGATTATATTTCTATTACATTAAAGTCACTTAAATTCTGTGATATCAATCTTATTGCTTTCAAGTCACCTACATATGGTGATTATATTTCTATTACATTAAAGTCACTTAAATTCTGTGATATCACTCTTATTGCTTTCAAGTCACCTACATATGGTGATTATATTTCTATTACATTAAAATCACTTAAATTCTGTGATATCACTTTTACTGCTTTCAAGTCACCAACATATGGTGATTATATTTCTATTACATTAAAGTCACTTAAATTCTGTGATATCACTCTTATTGCTTTCAAGTCACCTACATATGGTGATTATATTTCTATTACATTAAAGTCACTTAAATTCAGTGATATCACTTTTACTGCTTTCAAGTCACCTACATATGGTGATTATATTTCTATTACATTAAAGTCACTAAAATTCTGTGATATCACTCTTAATGCTTTAAAGTCACCTACATATGGTGATTATATTTTTATTACATTAAAGTCACTTAAATTCAGTGATATCACTTTTACTGCTTTCAAGTCACCTACATATGGTGATTATATTTCTATTACATTAAAGTCACTTAAATTCTGTGATATCACTCTTATTGCTTTCAAGTCACCTACATATGGTGATTATATTTCTATTACATTAAAGTCACTTAAATTCTGTGATATCACTCATATTGCTTTCAAGTCTCCCACATATGGTGATTATATTTCTATTACATTAAAATCACTTAAATTCTGTGATATCACTTTTACTGCTTTAAAGTCACCTACATATGGTGATTATATTTCTATTACATTAAAGTCACTTAAGTTCTGTGATATCACTCTTATTGCTTTCAAGTCACCTACATATGGTGATTATATTTCTATTACATTAAAGTCACTTAAATTCTGTGATATCACTCTTATTGCTTTCAAGTCACCTACATATGGTGATTATATTTCTATTACATTAAAGTCACTTAAATTCTTTGATATCACTTTTACTGCTTTCAAGTCACCTACATATGGTGATTATATTTCTATTACATTAAAGTCACTTAAATTCTGTGATATCACTCTTATTGCTTTCAAGTCACCTACATATGGTGATTATATTTTTATTACATTAAAGTCACTTAAATTCTGTGATATCACTTTTACTGCTTTCAAGTCACCTACATATGGTGATTATATTTCTATTACATTAAAGTAACTAAAATTCTGTGATATCACTCTTATTGCTTTCAAGTCACCTACATATGGTGATTATATTTCTATTACATTAAAGTCACTTAAATTCTGTGATATCACTCTTATTGCTTTCAAGTCACCTACATATGGTGATTATATTTCTATTACATTAAAGTCACTTAAATTCTGTGATATCACTCTTATTGCTTTCAAGTCACCTACATATGGTGATTATATTTCTATTACATTAAAGTCACTTAAATTCTGTGATATCACTTTAACTGCTTTCAAGTCACCTACATATGGTCATTATATTTCTATTACATTAAAAACACTTAAATTCTGTGATATCACTCTTATTGCTTTCAAGTCACCTACATATGGTGATTATATTTCTATTACATTAAAGTCACTTAAATTCTGTGATATCACTCTTATTGCTTTCAAGTCTCCTACATATGGTGATTATATTTTTATTACATTAAAGTCACTTAAATTCTGTGATATCACTTTTACTGCTTTCAAGTCACCTACATATGGTGATTATATTTCTATTACATTAAAGTCACTTAAATTCAGTGATATCACTCTTATTGCTTCCAAGTCACCTACATATGGTGATTATATTTCTATTACATTAACATCACTTAAATTCTGTGATATCACTCTTATTGCTTTCAAGTCACCTACATATGGTGATTATATTTCTATTACATTAAAGTCACTTAAATTCTGTGATATCACTCTTTTTGCTTTCAAGTCACCTACATATGGTGATTATATTTCTATTACATTAAAGTCACTTAAATTCTGTGATATCACTCTTATTGCTTTCAAGTCATCTACATATGGTGATTATATTTCTATTCCCTTGAATGCTCTGATGATATTACTTACAAGTCCTTTAAATTCAGTGATAATATTTGTATTACTTATAAGTCCTTTAAATTCAGTGATAATATTTGTATTACTTATAAGTCCTATAAATTCAGTGATAATAATTGTATTACTTACAAGTCTTTAAATTCAGTGATATAATTTGTATTACTTTCAAGTCCATTAAATTCAGTGATAATATTTGTATTACTTAAAAGTCCTTTAAATTCAGTGATAATAATTGTATTACTTACAAGTCTTTGAATTCAGTGATATAATTTGTATTACTTTCAAGTCCTTTAAATTCAGTGATAATGATTGTATTACTTACAAGTCCTTTAAATTCAGTGATAATAATTGTATTACTTACAAGTCTTTAAATTCAGTGATATAATTTGTATTACTTACAAGTCTTTTAAATTCAGTGATAATATTTGTATTACTTACAAGTCCTTTAAATTCAGTGATAATAATTGTATTACTTACAAGTCCTTTAAATTCAGTGATGATAATTGTATTACTTACAAGTCCTTTAAATTCAGTGATGATAATTGTATTACAAGTCATTTAAATTCAGTGATAATGATTGTATTACTTACAAGTCCTTTAAATTCAGTGATAATAATTGTATTACTTACAAGTCTTTAAATTCAGTGATATAATTTGCATTACTTTCAAGTCCTTTAAATTCAGTGATAATATTTGTATTACTTATAAGTCCTATAAATTCAGTGATAATAATTGTATTACTTACAAGTCTTTAAATTCAGTGATATAATTTGTATTACTTTCAAGTCCTTTAAATTCAGTGATAATATTTGTATTACTTAAAAGTCCTTTAAATTCAGTGATAATAATTGTATTACTTACAAGTCTTTGAATTCAGTGATATAATTTGTATTACTTTCAAGTCCTTTAAATTCAGTGATAATATTTGTATTACTTAAAAGTCCTTTAAATTCAGTGATAATGATTGTATTACTTACAATTCTTTAAATTCAGTGATAATAATTGTATTACTTACAAGTCTTTAAATTCAGTGATATAATTTGTATTACTTTCAAGTCCTTTAAATTCAGTGATAATGATTGTATTACTTACAAGTCCTTTAAATTCAGTGATAATAATTGTATTACTTACAAGTCTTTAAATTCAGTGATATAATTTGTATTACTTACAAGTCTTTTAAATTCAGTGATAATATTTGTATTACTTACAAATCCTTTAAATTCAGTGATAATAATTGTATTACTTACAAGTCCTTTAAATTCAGTGATAATATTTGTATTACTTACAAGTCCTTTAAATTCAGTGATAATAATTGTATTACTTACAAGTCCTTTAAATTCAGTGATGATAATTGTATTACTTACAAGTCCTTTAAATTCAGTGATGATAACTGTATTACAAGTCATTTAAATTCAGAGATAATATCTGTATTACTTACAAGTCCTTTAAATTCAGTGATAATAATTGTATTACAAGTCCCTTAAATTCAGTGATAATAATTGTATTACTTTCAAGTCCTTTAAATTCAGTGATAATAGTTGTATTACTTAAAAGTCCTTTAAATTCAGTGATAATATTTGTATTACTTTCAAGTCCTTTTAATTCAGTGATAATATTTGTATTACTTTCAACTCCTTTAAATTCAGAGATAATATTTTTATTACTTACAAGTCCTTTGAATTCAGTGATAATATTTGTATTACTTACAAGTCCTTTTAATTCAGTGATAATAATTGTATTACTTACAAGTCCTTTTAATTCAGTGATAATATTTGTACTACTTACAAGTCCTTTATTTTCAGTGATAATATTTGTATTACTTACAAGTCCTTTAAATTCAGTGATAATGTTTGTATTACTTACAAGTCCTTTTAATTCAGTGATAATATTTGTATTACTTACAAGTCCTTTTAATTCAGTGATAATAATTGTATTACTTACAAGTCCTTTAAATTCAGTGATAATATGTGCATTACTTTCAAGTCTTTAAATTCAGTGATAATAGTAATATTACTTACAAGTCTTTTAAATTCAGTGATAATGTTTGTATTACTTACAAGTCCTTTAAATTCAGTGATAATATGTGTATTACTTACAAGTCCTTTAAATTCAGTGATAATATTTGTATTACTTACAAGTCCTTTATTTTCAGTGATAATATTTGTATTACTTTCAAGTCCTTTAAATTCAGTGATAATATTTGTATTACTTATAAGTCCTTTAAATTCAGTGATAATATTTGTATTACTTACAAGTCCTTTAAATTCAGTGATAATAATTGTATTACTTACAAGTCTTTAAATTCATTGATACAATTTGTATTACTATCAAGTCCTTTAAATTCAGTGATAATATTTTTATTACTTACAAGTCCTTTAAATTCAGTGATAATAATTGTATTACTTACAAGTCTTTGAATTCAGTGATATAATTTGTATTACTTTCAAGTCCTTTAAATTCAGTGATAATGATTGTATTACTTACAAGTCCTTTAAATTCAGTGATAATAATTGTATTACTTACAAGTCTTTGAATTCAGTGATATAATTTGTATTACTTTCAAGTCCTTTAAATTCAGTGATAATATTTGTATTACTTATAAGTCCTATAAATTCAGTGATAATAATTGTATTACTTACAAGTCTTTAAATTCAGTGATATAATTTGTATTACTTTCAAGTCCTTTAAATTCAGTGATAATATTTGTATTACTTTCAAGTCCTTTTAATTCAGTGATACAATTTGTATTACTTTCAAGTCCTTTAAATTCAGTGATAATATTTTTATTACTTACAAGTCCTTTAAATTCAGTGATAATAATTGTATTACTTACAAGTCTTTGAATTCAGTGATATAATTTGTATTACTTTCAAGTCCTTTAAATTCAGTGATAATGATTGTATTACTTACAAGTCCTTTAAATTCAGTGATAATAATTGTATTACTTACAAGTCCTTTAAATTCAGTGATATAATTTGTATTACTTTCAAGTCCTTTAAATTCAGTGATAATGATTGTATTACTTACAAGTCCTTTAAATTCAGTGATAATAATTGTATTACTTACAAGTCTTTAAATTCAGTGATATAATTTGTATTACTTACAAGTCTTTTAAATTCAGTGATAATATTTGTATTACTTACAAGTCCTTTAAATTCAGTGATAATAATTGTATTACTTACAAGTCCTTTAAATTCAGTGATAATATTTGTATTACTTACAAGTCCTTTAAATTCAGTGATAATATTTGTATTACTTACAGGTCCTTTAAATTCAGTGATAATAATTGTATTACTTACAAGTCCTTTAAATTCAGTGATGATAATTGTATTACAAGTCCTTTAAATTCAGTGATGATAATTGTATTACAAGTCATTTAAATTCAGAGATAATATCTGTATTACTTACAAGTCCTTTAAATTCAGTGATAATATTTGTATTACTTATAAGTCCTATAAATTCAGTGATAATAATTGTATTACTTACAAGTCTTTAAATTCAGTGATATAATTTGTATTACTTTCAAGTCCTTTAAATTCAGTGATAATATTTGTATTACTTTCAAGTCCTTTTAATTCAGTGATAATATTTGTATTACTTTCAAGTCCTTTAAATTCAGAGATAATATTTGTATTACTTACAAGTCCTTTAAATTCAGTGATAATATTTGTATTACTTTCAAGTCCTTTAAATTCAATGATAATATTTGTATTACTTACATATCCTTTAAATTAAGTGATAATAGTTGTATTACTTACAAGTCCTTTAAATTCAGTGATAATAATTGTATTACTTACAAGTCCTTTTAATTCAGTGATAATAATTGTATTACTTACAAGTCCTTTAAATTCAGTGATAATATTTTGTATTGCTTACAAGTCCTTTAATTTAAGTGATAATAGATGTATTACTTACAAATCCTTTAAATTCTGTGATAATTGTATTACTTAGAAATCATTTAAATTCAGTGATAATATTTGTATTACTTACAAGTCCTTTTAATTCAGTGATAATAGTTGTATTACTTAAAAGTCACATGAATAATGCAATGATGATACAGGCTATTAAGTCCTTTAAATTCTGTAATAATTTACAAGTCACATAAATAATGCACTACAGTTATTTACTGGCTATTAATTGTTCCAGATATTTTCATGTTGTTACAAAGCAAGAACTGAAAGACCTGTGTGACTATGCAGATAACAGGATCTGCATCACCATAACATGCTGTGTTTCACCCAGCACTATTACAAAATGGAGCTCCCCACCACCCATTATAAAAATGACAGTGAACAGTTAACAGATAAGGGTAACACACTGACATAATTACAAACTTATTATTTGCCTGCCTCTAAACCATTTTTCATTTATTGGTATTATCTAGGAAAGAAGTAATCTGACTCAATGTCCATTTATATTTGTATATGGATACAATATGTATGATAGCTCATGAAACCAATGTTGCTGTGATTGCAATTGTAAAATCCCTCCATGAAAAAGCTGATCCAAGCATTTTTTGAACTGATATGGTATTCCATTCACTTTTAAAGAAAAAACAAACCAATACAAAATTTATTCTTTGCTTTCCACATTTCATTTTCTTCAGAGATTTACAAAGTCATGATTGAAATGTGAGACAAAAGCTATTTTTGGGCAATCTCTAATGCTTTTAATTAATACTTTTTTATGAAAGCAAGTTACAAAAATATGTAAATCCTACAATCATGCAGCTTGGACACTTTATATTCATTGATTCTGGTATTGATCAAAGTGTCATTATTTTCAAAACTATTAAAGTTGATATCAATTAAAGAAATGAGTTCATGCTAGTGTGATTTTATGTCAGATTCAACCAGAAGTAACATGGACCCAGACTGACCATCCCATAATACACCAGCAGATATGGCTATTTGTAGTTTATAGGATTAATCACTAGAACAAACATTACAGATCCTAATTGCAATCAAATAATGTTCTGGCAGATCTGAGTTTATGCAATTCATTAAGACTAATCAGCAAAGCAAACATGACAGACCCTGATCTGCCATCCCATAATATACAATTTGATACAAATCAGTAAAACCAACAATGCAGAGCCTTATTTACCATCACAAAATGTGGAGACAAATCTGAGTCAATGGAGTCTGTTAGGACTGAAGAACAAACAACAAAGACCTGCTGACACATTATGCAGTAGCAGATAAGGGTCTGTGATGTTTTCAGTTGGCTCCAACATAATAGGTAAATACATGCATTGACAATTGCATGGTCTTTGTGGATCATCTTAACCATGAAATGAAAGTCAACAATAAACCATGCTACAAGACTGGGTTGCTTTGCTGACTTTATTCCCTGGCTTGTCATGTGGTAAACAAATTTTCAATCATGAGGATTAAAATGTATGGTTTAAGGCAAACACAAAAATCCATTTAAATGGATAACACAGAAATAAAGTGAATACACAATACCTCATTTATCCATTTATGTCAGATTTTGATTTTGAGCAAATTTTGATGTTGAGCCAATTTTGGATGGACAGACAGGTGGACGGATAGGAACAAGTCTTGATATCCTATCAAAATGGATCAATATTGAGTGGCACTCTATACACTTGAGTACTCAATACTGACTCTGGAGGTTATTAGTCAATGGATGTCAATTACCTGTTTAAGAAACGCAGACTGTCTTGAACCAATTTTACTGAAGCACCCTAAATGCAAACCATCCACAAACTTTGGCTGAGGAACAGACTCTAAACACAAAAGCTATTCTGTAAATCTATTTTTCTTTGAGCCACCATGACCTTGACATCATCAAGCCCTCCACAAACTTTGGTCAAGGGATAGAAAACTTTAGTTACCATAAAAAAATTAATATTAAAAAAAAAATTTTTGTTCTTTCACACAAAATGACTGTGACCTCTAAACATCTTATTGCCAAGTGAATAGGCGATTTAAATTTTTTGTAATTGTGCAAAAGCAATTTTTCTTAAGTTTATAGTTGTGGTGACCTTGACCTATTTATTCTTTCTCACCCTAAGTTCAAGCAGTCCTAAAGTGTGGAAAATTTGAATGATGGTCAATTTAAATTATTATTAGGAAAATAAAAGTTAAAGGATGGGTCATAACAATATGCTCCATGAAAAAGGTAGGCATATAAAAAGTGTCACTTGGTTGACCTTGATGGTTTTGCTCCTGTAAATGCATTGTGTTTGGCAAGGGACTGGATTCCTAGAGATACCAAATTCTGCAAAAATAAATAAACAAATTAAATTTGTGTTTACAGAACATGTGTACAAATACAAATGCAAAAATTCCTTCTAAATTTCATTTATTCTAAGTCCAGTGCTGTTTGAGCAATCATGCCAGCAAGGTTTTCTCAAAAATAATCTGTCAGTATTAATAATGTATTTACCAAAGTTTAGAAAATTTTAAATGTATATAACAAAAATGAGAAAATGGCATGAAAATCCAATTAGATCAACTAAATATTCATAAAAAACAGACCAACTAAATTTCATTTGTCTATGCCAACTGGTTTTTGCAATCATGCTAACAATGTTTCATTTTAGAGTCAAAAATCTTTTATTGATTTAAAAAATGTTAAGAAGCATAAAAAAGTCAAATCAGGTTATTCAGATGTGCATACAAACATACTTACAAAATTTAATTTGTCTCTAACAAGTGCTTTTGTGTGTAGTCATGCTATTGAGCTTAATGGATGACCAATGGACATGTGTACAGATGACCAATGGACATATGTACAGATGACCAATGGACATATGCACAGATTGACAAAGTCACAGCAAGATGCCTTGCTGCATAATAAATGAAAACTACCAAATACTATAGTAAATGACAGCTTCATGGACAGTTGCGTCTCACCTGTGAACTGTACTTTGATGACATGTGAACCATCCTACCGAACTATATACTGTACTAAATGAGAGCTTCATGTAATGTTGTGTCTTGCTTGTGAACTAAGCTGTGATGTGACATGAACCATCATTTATAATGATACATTAAAAAATGGCTAATAGATAAAGGTTCTATGGAATGTGGTGTCTAACATGAACTGGGCTCTGCTGTCATGAACCATGCTTTACCACATTTTAAGCACCTATTCTATGGAACTGTAATCTGTGGTACACTGCAAAACCTTTAACACAAAAATCATAATTTTAACGCTGTTGACAATAACTCAAACATGGCTGCCAGAAAACTTCTACCAGTGTTGCTACTGTTTTTGCAGTGGAAATGATAACTAACAACTAAAAACAAGTGAGGTTTTGTGACTGTGCTACTGCTTGAGTTGTTAAACCATGATAAATATTTCTAGCCAAGAATTTCTGTAAACAGTCCAATCATGTTTTGAAGACACAGTCAGATGAAATCAATTTATGATCAATATTACACCTAGGATCATTTCATGCTGGTAACATTATGTCTCCATACCCAACAACTATGAAGGGCATGCAAAATGCAAAGGGGACAAATAATTGTCTTCATTATAAACAATGAATGAAAAAGTGAACCCAATAGGAATATACAGGACAAAATTTGGGGAGTATGAATTGAAAATTTGTGGGAAACTGCAATTTCACAATTCAAATGGTGTAAAAATGAAATTAATATTTGATTTTTAAAATCTTAATATGATTTTAAATGTTTTAATAAAATTATTATTTTACTCTATTTTTGTAGTATCATTTTATTATGAATTGTCCTGTAACATGTGCAGGAGACCGAAAGTGGTATTCAATTATTTTGTTTTTGCCATCTGCTGTATTGCTCTAGTTTTAAGAACTGCTGGATAATCTGATACAAGATAATTAAGACTAAACTGTAGTCATACATCAGTCAGTGCATGAAATAATACAAGCCATAGCATCTGACATTTTGCATCTATAATGTAACAAATGGTAAATTTCACTAGTATATGATTTTGAAAATGGCTTCAAGGGCTTATGAGTCATGCCTGCAACCAATGTTTCCCTCCCACCAATCTAATTTGCAAAAACTTGAATTTAGAATCAAACTTAAAATTTAAAACAAGAAGTTCCTTTTAGTAAAATTCCCATCAATACAAATATATCATTAGGAGTAGCAATAGAATGATTTTTATGATGGCTGCCATCGTGGCTATGCTGTTAGACAGTTGGGTAAAATGTTTTGCTTTGGAGCAACTAGATGTCATAAGAATTCTTCCAATTGAACCCCCATGTTGATATGACCAGCCATTCCATTTAGGAGGAATACCAACATTTTGAAGAGATTACCATGGTGGCCATGCTGGATGTCCAATTTCATTACAGACCAACTAGTCATTTAGATAATTTTGTGTAAAGTCTAATGGCAAATCTCCCAATAGTATTAACAACTGTGTGTTAAAAGATGAACAGATGGATGTATGGCCAGATGTCGGATCACTGTATAATCACTTCTATAGCAAAAATAAGATCATACATTCATTCAAAACAAAATAATTCAGTAATGTCTGTCATTATTTAGAATTTGACTCTGAATACCATTAAATTGCAATTATTCACTTTATTTTGATTTAACACATCCATATTCCTTTGGAAGTAGATTATTTACCCACCCTGAGAAGTAAACGGCAAAATTTATGTAAAAGTACATGGACATTTTCGGTTGAGATCAACCTGAAGGTGTGAGCCAGTACAATTGATTGTCAAGTGCTGTGATGTCACAATAAAAGATAAACATTTTGAACAACAAATTTGTACTACCCTATATTGTGATGATTAGACTCTAAGTGCTGTTTTGTTGAGCTAGTTTAGTAGCTGGCCACCATTGTAAAAGTCCAAAGTGATCAATAATTTTCAGGTGGAAGATTCTTGATAACAGTTACTGTGCAGATCATTCAATAATCAGGACTAAATAGATATCGGTTAAGAAAAATTAGAATTATATGTTTAAACAATAATTTATTTTTAAGATCAGTGAATATCCATGCATGACCTGTATCACTTTTACTATAGTCTTCAACAAAGAGAGTCAAAAAAGAAAAATGCATTAAATAAACATACATTCTTCTCCTCAATACAAAGCCAAATTGATTGTATGAGACTGATGGACAAGGATAACACTTTTGTTGCTTGCAAATTTACAGTGGGCATAAAATACTTTTAAAAAATAAAGGGGTTTATCACTTATTTGTGGACTAGATTTAAATCTCATCAACCAAACACGACTTACTGGGAGGATCAGATCACGGCTCTTGGCTATAGCTGTCTCCATGAGAATTGCTGTCTTCACAGTTCCATGTTCCTCAAGCCGATACAGCCAGCTCTGTAATTGACATAGAGCAGGACATTTTCCATGGGCAAAACATAATGCCTCCCCTCTCCCTTCGACACAAAATAACCCCAAAACAATGGTAAGAATCAAATATCTGGGTACCACAAGTCTTTTCAATGTCAATAAAGCTATTAGTTAGAGACAAATTCCTGTCACATACCAATTGTCACCATAGTAATAACTTGTGACTGCACACAAAGTTTGGTTCCTGTTAAGAAAAATAATAGTGATTGAAGCTGACAAGTGGGTGAAAAAAGCATTATATATGTAATTGTAATTATATAAGTTTTTAAGCAAAGAAAATAAGAAAAATTCCCACTTTATCCCCTTAGGCCTCCATTTACTGATGTGGGGAGCCACTTGGTACAATTAGTATGCATGGGTCAACAAGAAACATACATTGATGAAAGCCCTGGTTTTATAGCAAACACTGTAAATGAAAATTCCAATATTTCCACAGTAAAGCATCCTCAATTAAGCATTTTCCTTTTTCACACTTAACACAATAAACACCCAACAGCATGGCCACATCAATTATCTCTAATTAATTACCTGATATTTTTTACACAATTCACCTAGCATTCACAGTATCTCCAGATTCCATATTGTACTTTTAATGAAAGGTCAAGTGGCAATAGCCTGGGAGCATTAATTTTTATATTACTCCCACAGTGGGGGAAACAACTCTTTAGAAAATATTATACTGAAAATCAAGTGTTACCCTTCTATGGAACCGTGTATACCATTACTATTGACATGAAAGCAACTATCAATTATTCCAGTCATGTCAATTTATCTCAAAACCAGTAAATATTTACTAATTTGGGACAATTGCAAAAATAACCAGCCTCCTTATTGGAATCTAATATGTTTATTTATTCTTCTTTTGATCATCAAAAATGTATATGAAACAACTTTGAAAATAGTCAGCTGACAAAATCATTATTCCACATATTAAGGCATCTTGAAGATGTTTTCCACTGCACATTTAATTTATGATGTAATAGATTTTTTGAATTATTATTCTTCACTGTCACAATTTTAATAATATATTAGAAAAAGAAAAGATGATTTTTTCAATAAATCAACACAAACAGCATAAAAACTGTCAAGAAAAATAACAACATAAAAAATAAATCACTTCATTCTTTTTCTTTAGCAATGTCAAAGAGGTACAGAATGGAAGATCTTCAGTCTGCCATGTCAACTGCAAAGCTGAAAAGCTCACAATTTCACAAGTTTCCAGGGAATTCCAAGTGTCTAGAATAACTGTAGATGATCATGTCAAGAGGAAGGTACAAGAAAAGGCCCATGGAAGATGTTTGATGTTAACAACAAAGCAAGAATCATCCATGGTCAATTATATGAAATATAATATAACATATATTATAATATCACTGCATATCCTCCCCATCATATTTATCTGCCTGTGGTAAAGTTCTTCGATTCCTTTTGATTTTCAAAAAATGTTTACCTCATATGGTTTATAAGGAAGATGTTCCAGGTTCCTGGTTATCTGGATGCTTTGCTAATGGGATTATGGATGAAATACTCTTCACTCACTGGTTTAAGGAAATAGTTTTACGTCATTGTGGCTCAGAAAGACTAGTGCTGCTTATCATTGATAACCATGACAACCACATAAGCCTAGATGTCATCAAGCTTGCATGGAAGAATCAAAATGAGTTATGGAGCTATAACCACACATAAGCCTAGATTTAATCAAGCTTGCATGGAAGAATCAAAATGAATTATAGGGCTATAACCACATATAAGCCTAGATGTCATCAAGCTTGCATGGAAGAATCAAAATGAATTATAGGGCTATAACCACACATAAGCCTAGACACATAAGCATAGATGTCATCAAGCTTGCATGGAAGAATCAAAATGAATTATGGAGCTATAACCACACATAAACCTAGATGTCATCAAGCTTGCATGGAAGAATCAAAATGAATCATTGAGCTACAACCACATATAAGCCTAGATGTCATCAAGCTTGCATGGAAGAATCAAAATGAATTATAGGGCTATAACAACACATAAGCCTAGATGTCATCAAGCTTGCATGGAAGAATCAAAATGAATTATAGGGCTATAACCACACATAAGCCTAGACACATAAGTCTAGATGTCATCAAGCTTTATGGAAGAATCAAAATGAATTATAGAGCTATAACCACACATAAGCCTAGATGTCATCAAGCTTGCATGGAAGAATCAAAATGAATTATAGGGCTATAACCACACATAAGCCTAGACACATAAGCATAGATGTCATCAAGCTTGCATGGAAGAATCAAAATGAATTATGGAGCTATAACCACACATAAACCTAGATGTCATCAAGCTTGCATGGAAGAACCAAATGAATTATAGGGCTATAACCACACATAAGCCTAGACACATAAGCATAGATGTCATCAAGCTTGCATGGAAGAATCAAAATGAATTATGGAGCTATAACCACACATAAACCTAGATGTCATCAAGCTTGCATGGAAGAATCAAAATGAATCATTGAGCTACAACCACACATAAGCATAGATGTCATCAAGCTTGCATGGAAGAATCAAAATGAATTATGGAGCTATAACCACATATAAGACTAGATGTCATCAAGCTTGCATGGAAGAATCAAAATGAATCATGGATCTATAACCACACATAAGCCTAGATGTCATCAAGCTTGCATGGAAGAATGAAAATGAATTATAGAGCTATAACCACACATAAGCCTAGATCAAGCTTGCATGGAAGAATCAAAATGAATTATAAAGCTATAACCACACATAAGCCTAGATCAAGCTTTCATGAAAGAATCAAAATGAATCATACAGCTATAACCACACATAAGCCTAGATGTCATCAAGCTCGCATGGAAGAATCAAAATGAGTTATGAAGCTATAACCACATATAAGCCTAGATGTCATCAAGCTTGCATGGAAGAATCAAAATGAATCATGGAGCTTTAGCCATACATAAGCCTAGATGTCATCAAGCTTGCATGGAAGAATCAAAATGAATCATGGAGCTATAACCACACATTACTCACATTCTACAACCACTGGAAGTGTGCATAATTGTCCTCTGAAAGCAAAATTAACCACAATTGCAGTTAACCTTGGTTACATTAATAAGATTGTAATTAATAATATTGCATATAGCCAAGCTTCCAACAGTACTGTCCTATGCCCTTGATCCACTTATCAGGTCAAGGAAGCTTTCAGAAAAACTGGTATTTACCCATGGAATCCTGATGTTATTGACAAGCTTGTCAATAGCCATTTGAAAACTGTGAATTGTCAGCCCATTCCATCATGAGTCCCAAAATTAATTATCTGATGAAGAATTACAGGCATCAAAATCACTCTGTCCAAAATGTGGTAAATATCTTGGAGTAAATCCTTTGCTAGCTGAAGGTCTTTTAGCTCAACACTCGTCTAACATCTTCTCATCAGTTCCAGTTAAACCACAAGTTAGAAGAGCAAAACTGGTGTTACATTCAGAGTACTAACATGTAATAATTTTCAAAGGAAATTAGAGGAGAAGGCAACAAAGGAGAAGAAAAAACAAGAACTGAAAGATGGACATATGAAGGAGGGATTAGAAATGAAAGCACAGCAAATGGTACAAAAAGTGAATAAAGAGGAGATTAAATCAAGAAAATGTTTGAAAGGAAAGAAAAATAAATCTAGCTCTGATTTTGATGTATGTGGTGTATGCAAGTTTTGTGATCCACTGATGGAAGAGTCTGATGATGAGAATGTAGAAGATGAGGCTAAAGATATATTCTGGTTTCAGTGTTGCAAGTGTCCACAGTTGTTCCACCAATCCTGTGTTGGAATATATGCTCATGATGAGGGTAACATTGGCAAAGATGACATGGAATTCATCTGCAGTCTGAACAATGAATAGTAATATTAGTTTCAAAAAATAAATCGGTAATAATTTTTTTATGTTACAAAAATGACAATTTATAATAATTTCTGTACTGCTGAGTGGCTTTTATCTCTCTTTTGATAAAAATAAGATAACATGGAAGTCATCAGCAGCATCTGCCTGAACAATGAAAAGTAGTTTATTATTGACAATACAAAAATTACTAAAAAATTATTTATGATACAATAATGACAATTTATAATAATTTGTTTACTGGTGTTTTGTTTTTATATATTTTGTCCAAAATATTATGAAAATATTATATTAATTTTATTCTACTTCTGTTCTAGTGTATTTACTTTCATTAATTCTTTGTTAATTTAATTTTTGATAATTATTTCCATGACCCAGTCTTATAATTATCCCAAGCTGGTGTCAATCATATTTATAAAAATGATTTGACTAATTACCTCACTGTTCACTGAAATAATAACAGATGAATTCTTGGTAGAAAAAAAGCCTGTTACATATGTAAATTATACATCCAATTAAATATCTTTGACTCCTGAAACTTCATTATTTCAAGAGATTTTTTTCAATCTGTAGAGACGTAGCCATTATTTAATTTTTCATCACATAGTGTTACAAAAATATCTTGCTTTTTTAAAACCAGTGGATAAGTAAAGTTACATGCATTCCTATCATAATTCCTAACACACAAAGAAACATTAATTTGAATTACAAAGGAACACAAATTAAAATTTAACTAATCAGAATTATTTATATTTTCATTTAATTAAAGAGTAAATAAAATCTAATATTCATGTGTCAGTAGTTCATCAATTTTCAACATGTGGCAACATTTGGTACTGATCATTCTGCAATGTTTATCACAAATACCATTTTAATTAACAGCCCATATTTAACATGTCATTTTGCTGATTTCACATTATTTAACATGAGGAAAAATATTGTTACAGACCATGCTTTTATGCATTCTGTTGCCATGGAGCAAGATCATGTTGTTATTGGATAATTATAAAAAAACCAGGAAAAAGTGGCAAGAATTGGTTTCCAACCAGTACATGACAAATTTGGCTGAAATGTAACAAAGCTCTTTTTAAAGCTACTGTGAAAAACAATATAAAATGATCAGTAACTCTGCCTCAAATACAATATTCCTTAGTAAAGTTATGCTGAGAAAAGTAAAGTTAGAAGAACATGTTTGGATAAATTTTTAAAAAATCTTTAGTCAAAGAGACAACTTTAAAAAAATGTAAAAGCATTATGGGAAAAAATTCTGCATAATAGATGTTTACAGACAAGATTTTTTCTGACATCTCCTAAATTAACACAGATTAAAAGATTTATCAGAATAATAAAAGAAGAAGACTACAAATGTCTACTGACCAGGGCATGTTGTAGACAGACTTGGTCATTGGTCCCTTGTGCTAATCGAATAGCCTCATGCAGTGCTGCCTTAGATTCTTTTCTGGAATGAATAAGTGAATACTGATCAAACAAAATCAATCAATTCCACCTCCCATGAATTTTCCATCTAACAAACATAAAAGTGTATGCATTCTTATGACATCATGTTCAATTTCCATCTCTCATGAAATCATTAAAGTAGAATGTATGTGTTTGTGTGTATATATATATATATATATATATATATATATATATATATATATATATATATGTATATATATTGTTTAATGGTATTTTAGGACAACACAGGTTATATAGTGCTGATTAAAAGTCAAGTTCCATAACTTTAAGTATAATGGATTGCAAAAATGTTTTAAGCCATTGTGAAATAAACATTAAGAATTTTGACATTAAAATTCTGAAAGCACATTTTTAAGTCCTTCTAATTAAATTAGTAGTGACAATGAATCATTCATACTGCAGCAGTTTCCCAAAATATGTAATAATAGTTCTGTTCATAACCAGGATATTGTAAACTGAAAACCATAGCTTCCATTGCAATTTTGAAGAAAATCTCAGCCTTCCAAACTCCTGTCACTAAGAATTCTGTGGGTACCAGTATATTTTCATAACTAGGCTGAACAATAATATGCACCTCTGATTAAACTGTTAATATTATTTTAAAATATTTTTTTTTGCATCATGCCTAGACATATTAAATATCCCAATTTCCAAAGCAGAGACAATGTACCCACAAATTCAATACGTTTTTCTCTGGCAGTAATATTAACTCAATTTAGCATTGTTGACATCACAATGGAAGGAACTTTCACATACTGCTTTCATAATGGTTCTATTAAATCTAAACAATGTTTTTTATTTTAGTGAGTTTATTATCATTAGATATCATGAAATATGTATATATTTTCAATGTAAATAGTTCTTATCCCTTAAACAGTTGTTGTGTTATGGATTTTTTATAAGAGATCAAAAAGTGGGTGTGGAACAGAGAGAATCTGGAGGTATTCAACCCAATTCCAGTAGAGAAAAATATAGAAATAAATCCAATGATATTGAAAAATGTTCCAGTTGTCTAGAGGACTGTCAGCAAGAAAACTAACCCATGAATTACATACTTATGCCCAAATCTGTAATGCAGCAAAGCCAGATTGAGTGCTGCATATCTACGACAGGTATCCTCTTCTTTGCCTTTGTTTGTGCTGTTTGTCTCCATCAGATTCACGTTACGATCAAAGTAATGGTAAAGGTTGTGGACTGCTGTGCAATATTCTTTCACACGTAGACTATTTAAATAACTCAGGAAATGCTGAAATATACAGAAAATACTAATGACTTTCTATGACACTGCAAGCAATACAGTATGGACATTACTTTCATGATTCAGGATTGAAGCCAGCAGGCATAAATTTAACGATAAGAACTGTTTGTCTAAGTTCATAGCTGCCAATCCTCCAGACTCGCAATTAGTGAAAACTTTATGAATTTTGACATGAAGAATTTGTGAATTGTTGAAAAGTTGGAATTTGCTGAAAACAATTTGTTTCAGCATGGGGTAGCTGCTTACTAGCCAGCCTAACAAACTTGAATGACCTTTCATAAAATATACCTGCATGAAATTGGGAGCCTAGCATTTGTTACATCTTTAATCAGCTGAGAGATGAGTCAAAAGTAAATTATTGCTGAAATTTGATCTGGATAAGTCCATTTGCATTTCTAATCATGTGACTATACAAATCTCGCAACCTACATATCAGTATTTGATGACTGAATGCATGGCCAATTTTTAGTGTATTCCAAACTTAACTTCACTATTTATGCAATACATGTCTTTTTACTTGGGAGTGAAGGCATTTTCAATATTGATGCCAAACAGTGACTCAAATCAGTGTTGGTGGCACATATGTGGAGCAAAATTCTGGTTAGGCTCCAGTTTTTCTCAAAAGCATTTGTAAAACTACTCTTATTTATAAAGATTAAAATATGCTAAAATGCTTGCTACTGGGCCAACTGTATCAGTTGGCTATAGTTTTACTAATATCATGACCAGGAACACCGGACTGTTTTGGCAAATGCCAATTATCTTGACTAGCACTTAACAGGAAATTGGTTATTTTATTACAGATTTTAACTAATTGAGAATTGGGAAATTTGTGATTTTTTGCAAGCAATGTGAATCCATGAATCACTGAAAAAGTCATGAAATTCACGCCAAACTCATGTGGGTTGGCAGCTATGGAAGTTATGTCTATGAATGATTTCTACTTTTCCCACAGATTTGGAGATGACAGTAAAATCATGGCTCAGATTCATACCAGATTACTCCTCCTTGTTTTTTTTTACTGATCTGAGATCTCAGTCTACTGAAGTGAATTAACTTGGTTTTAAGGTGTGAACAAACATTCTCAAGAATACAAAAACTGTCTTATCAGTCATTCATAATTGTACCCATCTGTACTGATGGACAGAAATACAACCTAGGACCACACTGTGGGTCTGACTTGATAAAAAATGATTTAACTGAGTAGATTACTACTGTTCTTAACTCTATTATTTCAAAAGACAAAGCAACAAAATTTTGTTTTCTTGCTTAGAATGTGTGTGAATGATTTGGATTTTTAGCATAGCTTTAACAATTTTTCATTTATATCACTACAATGGATGCAGTTTGGTAGTTTATAGCAATGTCTAGCACTGGGGCATCATACCACAACATAGCATGGTGTCCCACCCAGTCAAATTATCCTGGCACCAGGTCAGCCAGTTCTAACACTAACTTCTTAATGCTGAGTGCCTAGCAAGGAAGCTGTTAGTACTATTTTTATTACTCTTTGGTATGACTTGGCCAGGGTTCAAATTCGGAACTATTGCATCCGCTTTAACCACTAGGCCACTGGATCGGTCTCTTTTCTTGATTAGAATGAACAGTGTAAACTGGTTTACTTCATTATGCATCGAAACACAAGAAAGTGACAACTATCGTAAATAAATATGAATTTTTGTATAATTTAATTTTCAGTTTGTTAAAAATCATTCATAGACTGTTTAGAAAACATCAGTTTACAACCAATATCAATTATAGATATTTTCCATTCACTTTTATCACCTGTTACAATGCATTATAAATAAAATGTTGATCATTCTGTTGTAGTTGATACAAAAATACTTCTTTTTTGACCACAACAAAGAAAATATTTATTGATATCTGAAATCAATCAATATACATTAGCAATGAAAATTATATTTAAACTTTTTTCCCCACTATCTCCCCTCAAACTCTTTCACTTTTTATCAGGAAGAATTGTTTTGTCTCAATCTTCAGACACTAGTCTGAGCTTTGCAATTAGACCTTTTATGGACTATTATTGCTTAAATGTAGAAACACAGTTTCCAGAATCTCAGGACAACCAAATTTGAGCTTTTGGTAACCATGTTTCTTGAAGTTTGCACCTGACTGGAAAACCAGATTCTGGAAACTCAAAAGTTTATGAACAGTGTATTTCCTTTTATAAAAGGTCCATCATAGAGAATTCCAAGTTGCTTTTGCATCCAATAAAGCTGAAAATAGGTATGCCCAGTGTCTCCTGTACACAATAAAGTACACATAGTAATCATCACAACTTGATGACAATAAATTTTTGTGTAAATTGGATTGAAAGAAAAGAGAAACCTATGTGGGACATGATAACCAAATTGGATAAAATAAGATTTTCATTTGAAATTTACTCTGAACCACTGATGAGATGAAATGGAGTTCAAACTAATAAACCAAGTTTATGCTTGTATTAGTAGTCATATGTTTTCTGTTTTCAAATAGTAATGGATGGATTGTGTAATCTGGATGAAGCTCAGCAAAATATTACAGAACATCATAATGTATAATCACTGTTATGTCCTACTATTATAGGTCTAAGTTTCATGAAAGTTTAACATTTTTAAATAAATTCACTCTAAGCAAAAACTTATGAGTTAGTCCTTCAATGACATGGACACTGTTTCATTTACATTATGTCATAAATGCCATGTGAAGAATTTACATTACATGATAAATGGCATGTGAAGAATTTACATTACATGATAAATGGTATGTGATTAATTTATATTACATGATAAATGGCATGTGAAGAGTTTATATTACTTGATAAATGGCATGTGAGGAATTTATATTACTTGATAAATGAAATGTGAGGAATTTATATTACTTGATAAATGGCAAGTGAAGAATTTGCATTACTTGATAAATGGCATGTGAGGAATTTACATTACTTGATAAATGGCATGTGAGGAATTTACATTACATGATAAATCACAATTGAGGAATTTACATTAATTGATAAAATGGCATGTAAGGAATTTACATTACATGATAAATGGCATGTGAGGTATTTACATTATTTGATAAATGGCATGTGAAAAATTTACATTACATGATAAATGGCATGTGAAAAATTTACATTACATGATAAATGGCATGTGAGGAATTTATATTATTTGATAAATGGCATGTGAAAAATTTACATTACATGATAAATGGCATGTGAGCAATTTACATTACTTGATAAATGGCATGTGAGGAATTTACATCACTTGATAAATTCATGTGAAAAATTTACATTACATGATAAATGGCATGTGAAAAATTTACATTACATGATAAATGGCATGTGAAAAATTTACATTACTTGATAAATGGCATGTGAGGAATTTACATTACATGAAAAATAGCAATTGAGGAATTTACATTACTTGATAAAGGCATGTGAAGAATTTACATTACATGATAAATGAAATGTGAGGAATTTATATTACTTGATAAATGGCATGTGAGGAATTTATATTACTTGATAAATGGAATGTGAAGAATTTACATTACATGAATGGCATGTGAAGAGTTTATATTACTTGATAAATGGCATGTGAGGAATTTATATTACTTGATAAATGAAATGTGAGGAATTTATATTACTTGATAAATGGCAAGTGAAGAATTTACATTACTTGATAAATGGCATGTGAAGAATTTACATTACATGATAAATGAAATGTGAGGAATTTATATTACTTGATAAATGGCATGTGAGGAATTTACATTACTTGATAAATGGAATGTGAAGAATTTATATTACTTGATAAATGGCATGTGAAGAATTTACATTACTTGATAAATGGCATGTGAAGAATTTACATTACATGATAAATGAAATGTGAGGAATTTTTATTACTTGATAAATGGCATGTGAAGAATTTATATTACTTGATAAATGGAATGTGAGGAATTTACGTTACATGATAAATGGAATGTGAAGAATTTATATTACTTGATAAATGGCATGTGTAAAAATTACATTACAATTACCATTCTAGAAATTTAAACTACATGATAATTGGTATGTGAGGCACTAACATTATTTGATAACATGTGGCATGTGAGTTATTTAAATTAATGATAGCTGGCATGTGAGGAAAATTAGATGATAAGGGCTGTTCCATTAAAACATGTGGGGGCAGGTAAAGGCCATTTTAAAACTGGATAGCCACCAACAGATGTGTTTTAGGACTTTCAGGACCCACCAAAAGAATCGATTTAACAAAAAAAATCACCCACTAATATAAGTTTTTTGCTGGGGAAGCATGATTTACTAGGAAAATATCTGACTGATAGAAAGCAGTCTAAATATTATTTTATTAAAGATATAGCATAAAGAATGTATATCAGGGTTTGATGCTAACTTTTTTTAAAAATAGGAAACCTGCAAAACTTCCTGCTTTTGAAAAATGGTGGTCCTTCTGACTGATGTAAGGACCCTTTTGTCTATGGATCTACTTAGTGAAAAACAATGTATAATTTATACAGTAAAATAAAACATGCATAAAAGGTTTTTTATCAGTTTACATTAAATTCATCAATTTATATGCTTTGTTTGGTATTGCTGACAAATTGTGAGCATGGAATTTATCATCATCATCATAATTATTATTGTCATAAGCATCATCAACATCACTGTCAGACACACCATCAGTTCCCATTGCAACATCACTGTCAGACACACCATCAGTTCCCATTGCAACATTCTGTCAGACACACTATCAGTTCCCATTGCAACATTCTGTCAGACACACTATCAGTTCCCATTGCAACATTCTGTCAGACACACCATTAGTTCCCATTGCAACATCACTGTCAGACACACCATCATTCCCATTGCAACATTCTGTCAGACACACCATCAGTTCCCATTGCAACATTCTGTCAGACACACCATCATTCCCATTGCAACATTCTGTCAGACACACCATCAGTTCCCATTGCAACATTCTGTCAGACACACTATCAGTTCCCATTGCAACATTCTGTCAGACACACCATCATTCCCATTGCAACATTCTGTCAGACACACCATCAGTTCCCATTGCAACATCACTGTCAGACACACTATCAGTTCCCATTGCAACATTCTTTTTTCATCCATTCATTCCCATATCTTTCTGACATAAGGCCCATTATAGCAAGACTGCTGGTTTCAATGTCTACCTTGGGTACATTTTTTTTATACCAAAATAATAAATTAAAACTTAGGAAGAAATACTAAGTTACTGAATTAACAGAATTAAAAAATCTAGAATGTGTCTAATTTAAATTGGTTTAAGAGCTTACATTATTATAAATAAATGGAATGTATCTTAATTTAAAATGGTCTTTAATAGTTTAAATTCAAAAGTATAAAATGAAACTTTATAATATTTACCTTTTATTTAAAATGTTAGTGGCAATCACTAATAAATGAGACAAAAAAATGACTGGAGGAAATGATAATGTCCTGTTCTGACGCTACAAGTATGGACAATAGCCCTGATAAATTTCTGACAATATTTGTCTATCATGTAGGTGCTGCCTATTTTCAACCCTTTTCCAACTCACATAATTTCAGATAGTATATGGTCATTCATGTTTCTTGAAAAAAAGAGCATTTTTAACAATGACATGAGGTTGCTGTTTCAGATCATGGGTTGTCATTGTACCAATTATAAAATTGCTGCAGCCAATTACAAATGTTCCCAATAATATTATACACAAAACAAAATATCATCTTATCCTTCTTCTTTATGTGGGTCAACCACGGAACTTCCTGCTTCCACTTAACTTTTAATTATCTGTCTCTTTTGGTTTTCCCATACACATATATTTAGAGTTTTTTGACTTGGGGGGGAAGGCAGGCAGCAATTAACACCATAAAAAATCTCCACATTTTTCAAACACGTGAAACCACAAAAAGGTCCGTATCCTAAATGCTAGATGCTCTTATAAGATTAAAAAAGTGTCCAAAAGACAATTTATGGCAGGCATCCAAATGACAATGATAATTTGGATTCAATAACATAGGCTTGATCTTTGTTGTAACTTCCATTTCACTTTTGATTTTTGTCATGTTTGTCATGTTTATAATTTAAAGAGATTTATACAATCCTATAACATAGGATAGATATATTTTTAAAGAAGACCAAAAATAAAAAATTTTCATTTTATGTATGTAATTCTCTACAAATTTTAATTTGACTAATGTTTATAAATTTACATATTATAGATGGGTAGTTATTATATTGTGTGAAAGATACCAAGATTCCATAAATTGCAGAGTTTTTCCAAGGTTTGATGAGATGACAGATCAACACTGCCAGTCCTGAAACAAGGCGAGTGATACAGGGAAAGTCTGATTTGGGTTGCATATTAAAAAGTTGAATCTACTCATAATTTATATCTGTTGAACTGTGTTAAGAATTTTAAAAAAGCAATGTAATTTAAACATAAATACTTCTACTGTGTGTGCTGTGCAAAAAGGTGTGATGATGATTAAGTGATAGTGCCCAATATGAAAATTAAAGATTTACCACAATGCAATAAATTCATTTAAGAAGGAGATTCAGACGTATTATATGTGAATGATATATTCATTACCTACCCCTAACACACCACCTAAGAACTAATATTTTGAAAATATATTTCCAACACTGAAACACTGATAGATAATACTAAATTCTGGGCCGATTTGAGTGTGGAACAATATTCATTACCGGGATGGTGTAAAAAGGCACTGATAATGGTTTTCATTGGTCGTAACTTAAGCATTAGTTTTAAAAAAAAAAAATCAGCAAAGCAGAAATCATAAGCAATTAATTTAGACCTAAGAAAGCTTCCTTTTTATGGTTCAATTACAGTGTATTTTACATGAAGGTAACAGTTAGCATTTTGACAAATCTGATAATATATACATGTCTGGTATAATAGTTTATGTACTGTACTGGTCAGAGCTCAAAGACCATTGTTGTTTAGGAACAGGCATCAGGCTGGTGACTTGAATGAACTCCCAAATCCTGACTGAAATTAAAAAAAATCGTACAGTTCATACCTGTTAACTCTCAAGCTGGAAGAGAAACCTCCCTATTTTGGGGGTATTTCCACACCTACCTCCTGACCTAATAATATCTCTCAATTCTTAGTGCCCCACAGTCTGAAGGGGGTCTCTCAAATTTATTTTATACGAAATAGGGCCTCTACAGCTTCCCATAGCTTATGCCGCCCCCCCCCCCGGCTAAATCTGGCACCTGATGAAATAATTAATAGCATTCATTTCTTTTCTTCATTAAATAGAATGTTAAGATTAAACATTATTCACATAAATGTCAGATTTCTTAAAACCACTACAACAGTACTATAGTAAAAAAATAAAATAAAATTGTTACCAATTAGCTTAAATCCCATGAATGATCAATCTGAATGCTGTGTAATTTTTTTCTACAAACAAAATCGCATCTCAATTTCCGATAAAGAAACTCATGCAGTTAACACCTAACATTCCCAACTGTAAATGTAAAGTTTTATTACCATCATTGAATTAAAAGAAGGAATAAAACAATAATACCATGCAGTATATGTGCCCCCCCAACTAATTCAGAATAAATATTTTCATTCAGTAAACAGTGTTACAGGCTTTAAGACTTAAACCTAAGGAAATAAGGTGGGACATAAAACATGGGAAAAACAGCTGATGCATGTACATTAATTTGTGACTGCAGATTTGAACTGTCAAAATGAAGTCCTATATATGTCATAAGTTATAAGAAAATAGGGAATCATTTATCTGATAATTAATTGCTGGTGCTTACACACACACACACTGTTGAACATGGTCCGAATGGCAGCCCTTTTCACAAGATAAATACAATGATAAAGATTGTTAATTAGTCACACTGGCTTTATTGTTTGTGTACTTTAGTCAAAACTTCAGCTATTTTGCAGTTTAGCCACTGCTGACCAGAATATGAAAAATGAGCTTGTCCTGGGGGATTATAAGGTGTATCACAGAGAGAATGGCGATTCCCTTGATCGCTCACACATTCAACAGTCTCCTCTCCATAATTTTTAATGTCAGTTAATGTGAAACATTGCTTTTATACCTAACCTCTTTTCTTGTAATTTCTGCTATTTATTTTGCCCATGGGGAAGTATTATATCAGTTCCAATCTCTACAGATTACCGTTTATACATACATGTAACAGGCATATACTGAAAGGTTCGTTTTTTTTAAATTTTGTTTTAAAAATGTTAAGATTACTGAAAATTGTGTTTTCTCAATCTACGACCATGTCAGGGGTTTAGAATCATATTGTTAGCAAAGCTTCCATTTCATTAAAATCAGATCTCAATTTGATTTAGACTGTGCCATGTTATGGCATGTATGTCAACATCCTGAAAATATATTTACTCATTTCCTCAGGCAAACAATTCTTTTGACAAGCCCAATGGGCACCTCATTTTGAATACAGGATGGGCTTGAACTAAAATTTAAGGAATCCCAGGTGTTGAGTTATATAATTTATTTAGCACTGCTAGCATAGATAAAAGATGACTTGATTGTTGCATTTTGTGGTCATCTACTTGCCCATCTGCCTATTTTCCTGACTCACATATTTAACACTTTTCCCAGGATTTAATATATCTTTTATGCTGGCAACAGCCACACAGGATGCTGGAGTTGCTATTATGATGTCACATCACAAAAGTAAACAAACAGACATGAAAACTTTGCATATGGGGTCATGGAAATTCAGCGCTTTGAAGATGTGCCAATATTTATATATTGACATTATGGTCACAGATGATAATTCATAATATGGTTTTCTTCTACATATATTATTATTCTATATAGTGAATTCCAGTCTAAATTTGCAGGCAACACAGACCACAGAGTTTTAAGAATCAGGCGGCCTTGATGACTGGCGCTTACAAAAGTTGTTAGGGCATTGATGACTAAAAATGATTAGGGCTATGTAAAGAGTAGTTAACATGCCTAGGTGTATATTGCAAAACCATGACATGCATGCAGTATTGCTACAATGTCTACATTCTACTTTACTCTTGTCTTTTTCTTAACATTTAGCACATCTGAAATGCTATTAGCATGTACAGTCACTCCTCTGCCTTAAATACTGTTCTACAACCACTCTGTATTCCTGTTTGTAGAGGTAAAATGTAATAGACAAGATCCCCATATACTGATCTATTCTACAAAATTATGCATAGTTCTGTATGCCTTATTATTTATAGCTGGGAAGTAGTCTAAACAATACTTTAAAACATCATCAAATTTAACATCTTTATTTCAAAATATTGAAAATGGTTTCTTACATCATTGATAAAATGTTATGCTCCAATCATTAGCAGGATAATGAATATGAATGACCACTTGCAATTTGAGACCCAGTAAAGTTAACCAAACTTTGAAAAAAAGATGTTCATGACAACTCCGTCTGAAACATAGCTAACACAAGCAGTGTTGACCCTAACCCTTGTATCTAAATCCACATTTGTCATCTTATAGATCACAAATACAAATACATGTGCCTAGGTCATAGCAACAGACTCATTGCAGCAAATGTGATTTTTTAAATTGAATGCTCTGGATAAATGACATGTTAGTAATTCAGTTACATGTTTGAATTAATATGTACAACAATGCCAAATACTAGATCTGAAATTTCATAAAAATCAAAAAATAGCATTTATAAATGGCATAATTTCATACTGAACTTGTACTTGGGTAATTTAAACTACTGACACAAAGATAACATAAATAACAATAGAACCAGGAAACCTTTTTTCTTTCAACATTTTTTTATTTTGACAATTTTATGGGATTCGTCATTTTTAAATTGAAGGTAAGATCTTTTTAAAACTGCAAATTTTTGAAATCCCCTTCATACAACTTAATGCCTTGGGCTCACAGAGGTAGATGCCTGTATAATAAGAAAAGAACTGATAAGCAGTATTAAAAATTTGAACTATGTGAGATAACCCCTATGACACACACTTAAATTCTGAATATAATCAGTCAGTGCTCTGCACTGGTTAATAGTGTTGTAACTGTTTCATGTTGTGATACCAAAATAACACACTCTTCATTGTTATTTACTTACATGTGACAAAACATGTCAATGTATAAACTGAATGGCTTTTAAAACTACCTGCTGTGGAAGGAAACTCAACACCTCTGTATTATAAACACGAACCCCCTAGTGCAATCTGAGTAATACCATACAGTTTTTTGTTGAAATACACATACCAATTTTTACTGCAAAATATTTTAATGGGAGTGGGGGAGTAAAGTACTTTTAAGCTCTCATGTGTGCATGTGAGCATGCCAGAGATATAGCAGCTTGGTGTGAGGACATGTCCAGTGATTAAATAAATACTGCAAGGGATTACCCATTATCAAACTTAGGCCGTCAAAAATGGTGAAAAATTCCTATTCAGTTTCTCACTAATATTTTGTACTATCTAAAATAAACTGTATAATAATTTTGTTTAAAAAAAACAATAATAAAAATTTCATGCAGCCATTAATTTAAAAAAAAACAACAAATGACTAAACTATTGTCTTTTGATCACTGCTGTCCTAATAAGAATTATTAATCTACATGAGGATAAGGTGCAGTCCATTTAGTACAGTTGAAAACTGCCATTTTTTACCTCCTCCCCAAGTTGCAGGGTGGACTTTTTCTAACCCCTCCTCAGTGTGAATGTATACATTTGCTTAGTACCCCCTTCAAACATTGTCATTTTGTTTGCATTACAAATAAAATCTGAGTTTTTTCAGTAACATTTTCACATTTGTATGATCAAAGTCCCTGTTTTCAAGCAATAGATTTGATCATTCACCCTGTTTGATAATCTCCCTAATTCCAGACATTTTGGAGTTACATTTTTATTTGTCCACATGGGCTAATGTAGATGCTTACAATGAACTTGTCAGTTATAGATATACTATTTAAAAAAAAAATACCTGTGACCAGACTTCTTTCCTTTTTCACACCATTTGAATGGCCATAATCAGACCCACTTAATATGCAACTGCAGTACATGGAATGATTGACTGCCCTCTCATTGTCCAATTGAAATTGATGTACTGCACTTACTTATAACTTATCTTCTTGATGTTTTTTGTTTTTAAAATTGGTAAGGGGCTAAAATAAATTGGAAAGTGTGTAAATACTATCAGTTATTTCTTGCTGGCTATGGCAAATAGGTTTTATTGTAACTTTAAAAAATAAAGTTTTTGTTTTTAGGTGTGTTATGTACTGTTTGGTCTTATCCACACCCACATTCAAACTTCACAACCCCATGTGTATATACAAAATGTACACTACTCAACAAAACAAAGTTTAATCCAAAGCCATTATAAGATTCACACTGAAACTAACACACAAGCAGAAAGTTGTAACAATCATCTACAAGCCACAACTGACCTTACTGTTAATTAATACTTGCATGATTATCACAAACAATGAAAATAAGAACTGTTATGTATAAAAAATATGTTTTCAGTGAAAAACTCCTAACACATTTTGACACAGACTACCAATAGTTATATTTTAATTAGGTATGGACAGTATCATTTATATGCAGAAATATCGGGAAGATTGGGTGAATAATGATCTATTAGAAACCAACTCATTGGTTTCAAGATAATTTTCTCATTTTTCTTCTATAACTTTAAATTCCTTTCCATATATTGCCATTCATTACAATAGTTCTGAGATTTCTTTCACACTGTCACAGTAATTAAACAAAATGCATCTGAATGCATTAAACTAGTTCATTAAAATTTTCACATAAGATACTTCAAACAGGACTTGGATTGAGTACATGTTGGATTTAAAATATCCAACAAAGACCTCATTACACACAAGAATTCGTTTCTCCCCTTTCAATCAATTAACAAATGAGAAATTTGCCCCACACCAATTCTGTGTGTGTCTGTCATCTTAATGTTTGTAATGATTGAATAAAAGGAATTTTACTAGTCTCTTAACACTTGTTGATTAGCTTTCTGAAAAAAAAACAGAACTTACCTCTAAAGCTGTCAATTATTTCAAGGCTGTCAATTACTTCTCAAGGCTTTGCTTACTCAAACGAATACCAGAATACCGTCTTTTTAACTGTCACAATACAGTTACATTCGGTTCTTTTTGCAGCACACAGCAACTGATGCATACCAAGTCTCGTGAGACTAAAATAATGTCCCAAAATTTACTTTAATTTATAAGGAGATTTATTCTTTTTTAAAAAAAGCTGGACTATGGATCTTTTCTATGATTGAGAAAATAAAGACAGATTTTTACTTTGTGGTTAGTAACCTACAAATGCAGATCATGCAGTGGGCTTTCCAGACCTATTTATAGCTGACCAATGATGTTTTATGTGTTGCTCATTCGAAGGAAATCTGTTTCTCCTGATTGAAAAATACGGCATGCATAACATAAAATACGAATTTAATAATTGGGTATCTAAAGTGGAAGGTTTTTTATATAAAAAAAAAAATAATTTTAGGTTACACTTTTAGACAGACCTACAGAATCAGTTATACCAACCACCAACAGAAGCTTTAGTTTTGAATAAACAACCTGGGACAGAAGCCATTTTGAATCAAGACCACCTTGATATAGATGTTTTTAAAAGTGCTATCCGCAGGTCCCATGTATGTTTTAATGGAACAGCCCTAATTGGAAATAAACATTACTACAAATTAATTAAATGCTGAGCACATGGATTCTTAACTGCTGAAATATATATATTTTTGTTTTTGCAAACCATTTCTATTTTTTTCTGAAATTAATTGGAAAAGAGTGTCAATCAAGATTTCTTTTCTTTTTTAAATGTTGGAATGGTAAATAAATTCTAGATTTTGTGTAAATGACCCCATTTGTTAATATGTTGTATCATCTGACATCTGTCAACCTGATAAAGTTCCATTTATACACTAATGAGTAAAAGTATATTTTATCCATATTAAAATTAATGTGTATGGTGGCGCTCACCAGTTATTATGTACTTTTGATAGAGTGATGTATGTAAGGTGAAGTTGTTTGCATTTCAAACATGCATAGTGGAGAGAATGTTGGCATACCTATATGCTACTTTCATGTAATGTGGCTGAAATTTCTTTGGATATTGTACTTTTGGAAATTTTAAATGATCTTAGGACACTGCTAACTAAAATGACTGCTCCCTTGTGCTCCAAAAATCAACCTGAATTTGTCTAAAGTACACTATTCTTAGCAGCTATTAAAATATGGAAAATGAATTTTGCTAAACTAGACAATACCAGCTTCTAAAAGTGCAATGAATGAATTACCAAATACATAAAATGTAAAAAAAAGTTATTGGCTCTTTTTTTTACAATTTACCTCTGAAGTTCAAGAAGTGAAAATGAGCAAGTAGAGCTAGCACATTTTTGAAAGTTGCTCATCTGGAGTAAGGCCAAGCTGTATACTCTCTAATCCATATTACATCCATTAATCATATATCAAAATAAAGGAAATTAAAGGTTCTTTGAACATTACCTAAGATATACAAAGTCTCTTTTAAATAGCCAGTATAACTAGTGAGGAAACTGGGGGAAACTCTTTTTCTTTAAAATTTTAACAATATGCTAAATACGAAACTGTAGAGTGCCACCTATACTATTCATTGTAGTCAATATGCTCTTCATGACTGACTCTGCAAACTGTACTTATAAACTGTATAAAGTTTTTACTGAATCTACATATTGTGTGTTATTTAAATTACATGCTAAATGGCATGTGAGGAATTTACGTTACCTGATAATTGGCATGTGAGGAATTTACATTACATTACTTACTGCTTCAGCAATATCTGGTCTAGCTTTTAGTATGTCCATTATTCTCTCCTGTAGGCGTTGAGGGGACAGGGCCTCATTCTCATTATGTTGCAGTAACATGCCCTGAATAAGACAAGTCAACAAACATGTGGCCGAAGTGATCTACATTACATAAAAATTCTCAAATACAGTTCATAATCCATTTCATCCCAGATTTTGATTATATAAGCTTACGTGCTAAGTTTGATCAACATTTGATCAAAAATATAGTCTTTTGAGTAGAAACAGGTCATGTAACTAAATGCCAAAATACCTAATAAAATATTGCTCCTAATTGCAACTCATCTGAGATACTGCTTCATATTGGTGTTGTTGTTATTGTAAGGTTTAACACCATTTTTCAGCACAAGATAGGCTATACATGGCAGCCAGTATAAATGGTGGAGGAAGAACCCTGGAAAACCCTAGAAAGACAACCAACCCACGAGAACCTACTTGCAAGCTTTCTTACATACCCAAATTAGCCGAGCCCTAGACTCGACCCCATGCAGGCAGAGATGTGAGAGCAGTGATCTGTAACAGTGAACGATTTAGACCACTCAGCCACCCTACTGGTATAGTAAGACAGATCCAAATTGAGAATATGTCATATTTATGCAGATCTGCCAGCCATGACAAGACCTTCTCAGCTAATCTTGTAAAGTGTAAAGTGTAAGAAAATATCATGTACTACTGTTGTCAAATTGGAAAACAAGAGTTTAAAGGTTTAGAAGTGCAAATCAAGACTGATGCAGTGGCTGTAAGCATCACATTCAACTAAAAAGTTTGTAAAGTACATTAAGACCTTAATTACTTCCAGTTGATTCACAAACTGCAGTTCCAAGCCCTACAGAGCTCAATGACTTCTTGCTCCTTGTGCCTTGATCAGGTATTGCTTGTCGGATGCCACTGATACAAACTTCATGTGTGAAAAAATATACATAATTTAAAGTATGTAAGGTAAGGTTCAAGTCATTTTTTCTGAACTGACACAGAGAAACAAGACCAAAATGGAATTAAATTAAAAATTCAACTCATGAAAAGTCACCTACATGACTAACATATGAATAAATCATTATGTGCTAGTCACTGCAACAAAATGCATTAGATTTTGTAGATAGAGGGCTTTTTAAAGTTGTCCAATTAAATGATGATGCCAGACAGTGTTACAGCACTTGTTGGATGGATGGATGGATTTTTAAAATTGTCCAAATCAAATAATGAAGTCACACACTGTTACATCACATTGTGGATGGCAGACAATTTAAAGTTGTCCAAATAAAATCAGTACATATCTCAATCTGTTCTCAGTTAAACTTGTAATGATGCAGTATATGGGAAGTCATGAAGATGTTGACAGCATGGAGTCAAGCTTAAACTAGTAATGATCCAGTTCATGGAAACCACTTAGTGGTGTTGACAGCATGGAGTCAAGCTTAAACTAGTAATAATCCAGTACCTGGAAACCAATTAGTGGTGTTGACAGCATGGAGTCAAGCTTAAACTAATAATGATCCAGTTCATGGAAACCACTTAGTGGTGTTGACAGCATGGAGTCAAGCATAAACTAGTAATAATCCAGTACCTGGAAACCAATTAGTGGTGTTGACAGCATGGAGTCAAGCTTAAACTAGTAATGATCCAGTTCATGGAAACCACTTAGTGGTGTTGACAGTATGGAGTCAAGCTTAAACTAGTAATGATGTAGTACCTGGAAACCACTTAGTGGTGTTGACAGCATGGAGTCAAGCTTAAACTAATAATGATCCAGTTCATCGAAACCACTTAGTGGTGTTGACAGTATGTAGTCAAGCTTAATTTAGTAATGATCCACTACCTGGAAACCACTTAGTGATGTTGACAGCATGGAGTCAAACATAAACTAGCAATGATCCAGTACCTGGAAATCACTTAGTGGTGTTGACAGCATGGAGTCAAGCTTAAATTAGTAATGATCCAGTATATGGAAACCACTTAGTGGTGTTGACAGCATGGAGTCATGCTTAAACTAGTAATAATCCAATACCTGGAAACCACCATGATGATATTGACAGCATGGAGTCAAGCTTAAACTAGTAATAATCCAGTTCATGGAAACCACTTAGTAAGTGTTGACAGTATGGAGTCAAGCTTAAAATAGTAATAATCAAGTTTATGGATGACACTGCAACAAAATGCATTAGACGCGACACTTAGAAAATGCATCAGTTGTGACACTGAAGTTGACACTTAAACTTATAACGCTCTAGTAAGGTAACCTAGGCTGTAAGAACTGCTCATTCGTGTGTGTGTGCATATATATATATATATATATATATATATATATATATATATATATATATATATATACACACACACACACACATACATACAGATGAACCAGAATTACTTCTATACATGGCCTGATGACCTGAAATAATTTTTTGCTCCATTTGGGATGAAAGCAGAATTTATTTCCAAATATTAATGTGATTAGGTAATGCATTTGATGGAGGTCATTGGCAGAACAAATCAAAAAGTAATGAACAAGTAAATAAGGATAGAATGCAGACAATGCCATAATATAATTCATACAACCTAAGACAGGCACATAAAAATCCAGTTAAATATTCACACTGATTTAAGTGATCAAACTGGGCAGCAGTTCATTGGAATATTTGTAATCAGTAGTTGCTTGATAAATGATCCACCCAACCAAGAATAAATTAAGATACCCTGTTAATTAGGCACCATTTAATAATGTCTGATTGAGCTCAGTGAATGAATTTCAGGTTTATTTAAGATCATTTTGAATGTATGTAAGTGAGTAAACTGAATAAAAACCATTTTGAAATAGTCTATTGCATATATATATCATAGATAATTTATCCAAGATAAGCTAAATGTAGCTCTATTTTGACTAGTATTGAAACACACGTGACATTATATGAATCTTGTCTATATGTTGAGCAATGAAAAAAATGACTGACATGAAATGAGTCTTGCTTACCTGTTGAGCAATAAAATACTCGGCTTGCTTTTGGGAAAAGAATCCATTAGGATCTTGTGAAGATCTCCTGTTTACAAGTAAATTAGACACATTATATTTTAATGCAGATAATATTTGTTTATCAGAATCACTCATTTTATTTGACAGAAGAAGACACATGAATGGTTTTTCTAGTAATTGTATCTACACTTGTAGCATGGGGATGTAATAGGTATCCAAGAAATGACCCTCAGACTAGGAATGACCCTCAGGCTAGGTCTCAAGGGTAGGTATGAACCCAAAGGAGTAAAATCAGTTGCATGTAAAAGCATGTCTTATCTTGCTCAGTAAGTTATATACAGCTGCAGAGAGTGGTTGTAAAGAGTTTCTATATTATGACCCAGGGTCTAAGTACTTGCCATTGAGGAAAGATTTCAGGACATCACCCAGATCTATGACTGGACTTAACATGACATCACCCAGATGTCTGACTGGACTTAACAATTCAATGATCATGTAATTGGAGTCTAATAATGGCAAAATGTACAAATGAAGTTATTTGCAATTTATGTACAATCAAGAAACACCCTCCAATACCACCCTATGTAGGAAATCAAACACCCGAAGTTGTTGCTACAATCTACATTCATATGGCTATCATTAACAGATGTTCTATGTTCTAGCACTTTCAGAGTAGAAGTTGAAGGACATTACACACAAATATATTTATACACCACTCCCTCGATAACTCGCGGACATCGGGGTCCAAAAACATCGACCACAATATAAGCGAGGGCACGAGTTATCAAGAGACCTATAACAAACAACAAAACTAACAAAGGGATCAACATATAGGGAAAAGGATGGTGGGGATGGCTTGGCATGTTAGTGTTGAATACTCAATAATTATTCGTGCTAAAATTAACAGTGAATAAATATCTCTTCATATCTGTGTTCTTTTGTTGTTGTTGTTGTTGTTGTTGTTGGGCTTAACGCCATTTTTCAGCACAAGATAGGCTATTCATGGCGGCCAGTATTAATGGTGGAGGAAGAAACCGGGAAATCACCGGAAAGAACCACCGACCCACGAGAAGCTACTGGCAAGCTTTCTCACATATCTACATTAGCCGAATCCTAGACTCGAACACACGCAGACAGAGGTGAGATGGCAGTGATCCGTAACGGACAGCGCTTTAGACCACTCGGCCACTCAGGGCCCCGGCTGTGTTCTTTTAGTTTTTGCCTCACAGAGTAACATTAATTTCAGGATAACTTGCAGTATATTGATCATCACAACATTATTCCACATGGTTTCCATTCGCTTAGCACATGTACGACTTCACGTTGTGTACTACGTCACTATTTTTTGCTGTGAATGGTATACATTCTAGTCCTAATGTTTGACAAAGAAGTTTTTTCTACATACAAAAGATCGACACATTTAGAAAAACAATGTTGATCGAACAATGTGTAGATTTTTATTGCGGTAGAAGTAAAATGGAAGAAAAAAATAAAATGTCCACAAAGGTTAACCATTACCAACATGAATTTAATGGAATTAAAAAATTTATAATTACATAAATTAGAACACGATAACACTTGCAGATTGTAAAATGTTGCTGTGTGAACCATGCGTACACAGCATCATTTAATTCGTTATCATTTGCAGTCCGTGCTCGTTTTCGTTTCATCCCTTTGTCTGAATCAACATCATGTGAGTAATTTTGAAGTTTCGGCTCATCCTTAAGCCATCCTCTAAATGTCGACTCAGCAATTTTTAGTTCATTGCAAATTTTTGATCCCGCTTCGTCGTTATGAACACTGATGCACAGCTTTTCAGTCACTAAGTATACTTTTTTTGCCTTTCGCTTAATTCCTTTGCTCTCCATGGTCACATTTACAAATGATTAGGATACATTACTGATATATTCTTTAATGATGTTAATACATAAAAATGTGAAAATGTTTTTCATTGGTCAAATAAAATGAAATTTGGTAACAAGTATGCATGCTCCTATTGGCATGCCTTTGAACTTTATTTTATTGTACTTACCTTGTTTGATTTGATACAAAAGTGATAAAACAACACAGGTCTCTTTTAATTGATTCTTTTATTGCAACAAACACTTCCCCAAGCTGTTGATAGAAACAAAGCTGGCATGTAATTATGTTCTCACAGAGATGTGACAGTCCACTGACTCTTTTCATGTTTTCATAGAAGAGAATATGTGTTGCCTTTATAGGGTTGAGACGAAATTAAAGGATTATAATGTGAATTTCACCTAGCAAGACATATAATTGGTGTTTATTTCATTCTCTGTTGCCACATGTTAGCATTTACCAGAATTTTTTGTTGAGTGCTGTCTTTTTAGTGTATTGACAACTATTTCTCTATTTAAAAAAACAAACTAACATAATAAGTGATATCTTATTAGAAATTGCAAATTTCACAATCTTTATGGGCAATAATCACCATTTTCAAAAACGAGCTATATATCAAGGTTCAATTTACCAATTTACCATTTCTTATCACGACTTTTTTCATATTCAACACATTTTAAAATATATTTTCTTTGAAAAAATCGGGAGCCATGCCGGACACTGTGTTATAAGAGAGTTTGCGAGTAATCAGGGTGCGAGTTATCGAGGGAGTGGTGTATATGTATTTATATTCATACATACTCTATCAAAAAATCTGTGCTTTTTTAAAAGCATGGTCATAATCAGTTCATAATGGATAGAAAGTTTTGAGATTTGTGGCAAAAGGTTGATCATATATTTTTCATATGTAAATTATACAAGTTAATGTAATGTAATACCCTTATATTATACAGCATTAGTACTATTTGGTTTGTCCGATATACTACTATTTGGTTTGTCCAATATACTATCTGAAGTTGCAAGTAACTCAAATTTTTTTCCTGTAAAAGAATATTTAATAGAAAAAAAAAACAATGTGCAACAAACTGTACAATAAATGTTAGTGAGCAAAACAGCTGGTGAATTCCAAGGCTTTTCACATCAATGTCTGGCATACACTCTGGAGCAAAACATTGCGCTTCAGCACATTGCTTAATAAAAGTCATTAATGTATCAAGTATTTTTCTGTCTTATCTTGTTGTGCCTAAATAGGCAATAATAATATACCCTGTATTTCTTTATCTTAAGCCTAAAATGGCAATACTGTATTGTGTTTGTTTTATCTTATGCATACAATGGCAATAATATATCCTGTATTTGTTGAATCTTTATGCACACAATAGAAATGACCAGACTTTTAACTTCAAGCGTTAAAAATGATATAAAATAACATAAAGGTATCTACTTAGAACCCCATATTCAATCATGAAAATTTAACCACAGGGGGATAACACAAAACTTATAATGCAAATTTAAGCCAGAATATCTTGCCAGAAACTCTGTCAGACAAACATAATAAAAAAAACCTTAAGACTTGTTAGTCATCATAATTAATTCAACCGACAGAGTTTGTGTATGTGTATTCATGTCAAATGCATCCTAGCGGTGTAATAAATTAAGACCGAATATGGAGAATGCATAGCTGCCAATTAGAAGTGAACTAAAGATTTCTTATATTAAAGCAAGGAACATGTGATAAGAGACTAAAGTGTTGCAAATAAATAGCTTTATAAACCATAACTGTTACCGACCACCTACCCCCTCTCATAGAAATATAGCATTTAGAATTATACAAAAACATATATGATGCTAAATTACCCAAAACAGCAAAATCAAATCTGCCACTGAAGACTGAAACAAGGATCACGTACAACTGTCAAACACACATATGATAAAATCAGACTAAAGGATTTTCACTTCTCTGGCTGGTATGTAACTCACACCATTAATTAGCTGAAAACAGAATTTGGCCATCTTTGCACATTGATATCAAATAGGTATGAAGGTTAATCTACCATTCTGTATGATGTGAAGCATCAACAGTATGTCCAATCCTGCTGAATCGGGCATCTGATAAGCTATGGGCAGTGTCAGTCAATGAGCCACTAAAAATGTTGCTTTCCTCAGGCACCTGCTCTATATGACCTTCAAGGTAATAGATTACAAACTTTTTATAAAATTTGGTAGTCTGGCTGAATGTCAACTTCTCAATGGTCATGCTCATGAGTCTGACAAACACACCTATAACAAATGCAACATCAAGAATTTATAGCTTCTGGGAAAGAAATATAAAGTAAAAATGGTAAAAATCATTATGCCAAAAATACTTAGGAATTTTAAAAATTTCACAACAAAAGCATTTGATAACTTACTAAATGTTTATTGTACACAAATCTACCATCCATCTTTCTTTGATATTGGATTTTACTTATATTGATTGTGAACACTGATTTCAAATTGATTTATATCAAACCCAAGTCTCTGAAATTAAATATTAGTCTTTGAAATTAAACATAAGTGTCTGACAACAGCTAGAGAGAATAACTACCTAATGGAAGCTATGATCTATAGGGGAAAATATTAGCTTCAATATCAGATATACAGTAAAATAATATGGCACATTTTATTGATCTGCAAGCATATAATTTTAGAAAGAATCTCTCCAGTTTTAACTTTGTTGTCAGACTCAACCACCCTCAATTCATTCTAAAGTATCACATAGCATATAATCAACCCAAAGCAATATTGAAGATCTATTACTTTAATAGAAAAAAATGACTTGGTATTTCTAATGAGTTTCTTGCATTTTTCAGCAGTCAGTGTGACAAGACATAAAATTACATCAGTTAGTCATTTTGGTTATTCAATATTTCTCCATCATTCTCCCATATGACAATAATTGGAAAAAAAGTAAAGAGAATGATAGGGCCATAGCTGGGGTAAAATAATTGCATGGCTTGTTAGTAACCTGGTATGCATGATACTAGGTAAGTAAAATACAAATGGACTTTGCATAAGTGCCTAAGTACCATATTTGCAGCAAATATAATTTAATACAGAATGTAAGTTTATATAAGTCAATTACTAAGTACAAGTCAAACTTGCAAATTTTGACAATTTTCCATTGTTCAGACACATATATGCCAATGCCAAGTATAATATGATGCCAGATCAACCCACCAACTTGAAAATTGCACAACCATAAATAATGGCAACTTGTTCAAGCTAGTTATGCATACAGACAGCAAGCAATGAAAGGGAGTTCTCAGCACAGAATAATAATCAATCACAGAGGAGGAGGATCATATTAAATTTAGAAACAATCAACAGCTTAATGTTCATTGGGAACATCAGAGAATCCCCATATAACATAATTAAGTGTGTGTAAAGCTCTAATTGGCAGAACCACTATGGCTATAAAAGAATAACCAGACTAACTTTCATATCATGCAGATGTATTACGAAAAGAAGTACATGCTCTTTATGTGCATATATTTGATAACATTAAACATAAAAAACTGACCGAGGGCTGTTCCAGTAAAACATACACCCCCCCAGGGGTAAGGCACTTTCAAAATCAACCAACCCACAACAGAAGCAATTTAAAAATTATGATCCACTGACATGTTTTAATCAAAAAACACTGCCCCTTACAGAAGCATATTTTTATGTAATTAAAAGTGATTTTAATATAGGAAAATGATTTATTTTCTCAATAATGGCAAGTATTATAATTGTTATGTCTATAATATGCTGACAGACTAGACAAAACTATGGCAAAGATGAAACCAGATATGGTATTTGCCTTTTGCATTACTAGTAATATAACTTCACAAATCTCAAATGATGACATAGTAAGTCCAATAGTCACATGATCTCAATAACAACGACATCATAAGTCCAATAGTCACATGTGAACTTTTAAGTCAGATACTTTTTGTAAAAACCAGCAGTATGTCCAGTCTGATTTATCAAGCAGACAGCACATGTCAATGTGGTAGTCATGTCATAAAACAAAACTCCAGAAGTTATTCTCCGAATATATATAAATCTGCAAATCGCAAGTACCAGGTTTCAATAGAAGGGACTCCGGTGGACGAACACGAGTAGTTAGTTTCCCAGTTACTGAAGAAAGGCGAGTTAGTAGTCTCAGCAAACTAAACATTGGAAGTTCGTGGGGAAAAAAAATAGCAATCTTAGTTTCCTGATTTTAATATACTATTTTAATATGCTATTTTATTTGTTGATTTATTTACAAATGTATTGATGTTATGATGTATGTATGTATGACTTCATTTTTCAGGGTTTTAGTGAAATGTTAGTCATAACCTTTTATTCCTTGATTTTCTAATCTTCAGTTTATTGAGAGAATTGACAATACTGCATAAAATTGAATATTCGATACATAGGAATGTGCAGGAATTTCATTAATTCACCCAGTACATGATGGGTAATGTTTTGTAGATTTATGAATTAAATCTCTGTGTAGTATGCCATGTATTGAGTGTTTATCCATATACTAGTTTTTAATATATAAATGATCACGTAAACTATTTTAGAATAGGTAGATTTGATGGGCTAAGTCATATATAATTTAACACTAGACTGTATTAAATAGCTTAATGTAAAGAAGTCATGGAGTGTTAAATAAGGGCACATACATGCTAGTCGTAAAGCAGAAGTTAATGATATCCGGATAAGCTCATGAACCTGAATTAAGGTCAGTATACATGTAATGGCTGTTCCATTTGTAAACATAGTACTATTGAGCGAGTAAGACAGAATTAGGCAGTATACCATCTGAGCTGGAATAATTATATATATATATATTTACATACTTGGAAAAAATGACCTATTGTTTATTGTAGGACATTTATATTTATTTAAGGAAACAGCTTTCTCTGCCAATTCTACACAGCCAAATTCCAGTTCTAGATTCGAGATACAATCATCAAATAGTTCAAGTTTCGACTGGCAAGGGCCCATGTCAAAGACGATTAGACAAAGGTTAGAAATGCAAGTAGGAATGGAAAATTTGATGTCTGGATAAAGATAGGTGATGATGTCATTCAGCGTTGAACTCAAGGTCACGACTCATAAGCTATGATAAAACTCTATTAATTCTGTCACTGACAATTAATAGTGAAGTGAAATTTGTATTTGCTTTTTATTGAGTACATGTTTTTACATTGTCTTTTTTTTTGTAGTAAAGAAATTGATTTCTTTCCATTTGGAATTCTATTGTTAAATTGATTAAATTTTATATTTGTTCATTGAAAGGGGGCTTATTGTTATTTTTTCAATATACTTGCTCAGAGATCTGTATTATTCTTTCTATCCATCCACACTGGGCAAATTACATCGCGGGAGGTCATTCCATAGCAACGAATCAAAGAGAAAAGGTTGGTTTAACATTTGAATCCACCCCCACCCTTTGTCACAATGGAATACCTGTTTTGTCAGGGTTATTCATTTGCTAATTTGTCTTTTCTAATGTACATATGTGTAATCAAATTTAAGTAGTGTATATTACCAGTGCATGCTATTTTGATGTAAGTACATCTGATGTATATGAATTAACTATTGTACATATTTTAAAATCTCTTTCAGCGTCAGGTCCTTATATTTTTTCACAAAAATGCCAATTATTTTAACACATACTTATGTAGGATATGTTTTACATATGAGCAATTACATGACATAGGATAAAGTGATTTAAATGAAATAATCCATATATGTCTATTCAGAGCAGAATATATAAACCAGATTTACTAGTCAAAAAGTATTGAGTTCTATAGCTGGCAAATACAGTATCAATCCACACCAGGTTCAATAACAAACCATATAAAAGTAATACTTATTATGTCACTAAAAGAAAGCATTAAAAAACAGAGGTATGACATTACATCAAAGTACTGTTTACCTAAGACACTAAAGCTGGCCATGCAAGATTCTAAGAGTTCTCCTTGAGTAAAAAGACATATTGAAGTATCCATAAAATCCTCGATCTTATAAATCCCAAAGAAATATAAACGACGAAGTCTGAAAAAAATAAAAAAAAATTCTATGTGATGTCTGTCACCCTTCTTTCTTTAAACAAGTCCTTGTCATTAAAAGTGCACACTTTGAAAGCATTTCTTTTTTTAAAAGAGCCCTAAAACCTCAAACTAAATTGTAAATTCTTTGGAAGCAAAGTTTTTAAGTAAATTATGTTTCTTTGAGAATACTTACCCAATCACATTACATTAGGATTATTGGCATGTTACCTTAGGAATCCAGCCTTATTAAAGATGAAAATCATCTTACTGTGTCTATTGTTAGATCAACAAAGCACAGTAACTCATGCCAATTACATCCCTTGAAACCACCAAGTGTTGCCAGATTTTAGCTGAGTGAGACATTAACTTAGATATTCCCATGGCGGGTGGCTGATAGAGTTTCTTAGTAATGTGATAGGTTAAGTATACTCTAAGAAACATTATTTACTTTAAAAATTTGTTTTCTCCTTCAAATACATTACTCAATCACATTATGTAAGGAGAATAAGTAAATAGGAGGTGGGGACGCTAAGCATCCGGTCTCTACATCAGGTATCTTTCTGGAGATATGTGGCTGGATTCCCCATACAAAAGATAACCCATTCTACTAATAACCCAACTTGAGGTACTTTGATCTGCATCTCATATATATGGCGGAGAAGATGAAGTTGATATCTACTCAACTATCAAAATTTTCATTGGCAAAAAAGGTTGACTCTGCATGCCAGCCAACAGCTTCTACAATGTCTTGGACTGAAACATTGCACTGAAAGTGAAGCTTGCAGAAATGGCTATAATCTCCTGAGTTATAATCCTCATGAGGCAACACTGATTTTGATAGATCTCATAGGACAACTAAGCTTGTCCCATCTGAAAGCAGTGATAAGAATCATCAAATCTAGTAGACTGGTGACTTGTCCCATCTGAAAGTAGTGATAAGAATCATCATGCAATTCTGACTTGATAACTTCTCAATTATTTCTAGAATCAGGACTGTGTGAGGGTAGGCAAAGGCCCCAAACCCCTCCCAACTAATTGAAAGCACATCGATGGTCAAGGCTATATGGTCTGGAGAGACAAAGGTGTACAACTTACCTCCTGGAACTGGGATGGGATCGGTATCAGCAAATGGATGCTCAGCAGCCCAGAGATAGTCTTTGGACTGCTAAGCATCCATTTTCCATGGCTGGAGGATGAGGGGTCCAAACACATGTGCATTGAGTTGCAAATTGTAATGGTTGTTCCTGATCTGCCTGCTTAGGAATATCTTCAATTCATAATCCAAATATCTATTATGACCCACACAAAGCAAGCATATGGTTCAGTTTAAGTGGTGTTAATCCCAGCCATCACCTCCCATGCATAGCTATTGTTGGATTGATCAGAGACAAAAGATTGCCAAAAAGGAAAATTTTCGTGGATCCAAATATCATCAAATATTGCTAGTTACAGCGTACTGAGAAATGCACAAAAAGTGAAATATGATTCTTTATTAAAAAATGTGAATGACATTACATTTATTCAAATTTCCAGGCACTAACCACAAACTTTGATGGCAAAAGGAGTGATATCAAAGCTCCATTTACCAGTTATGATAGATTCTTTTTCACCTTCAATAAATATGAATCCAATTCTCTTGGCATTTTCTATGAAAATAAAATGGATACATGCCTGACTCATTGTCATGAACAGGTTCATGAGTCATGCAGATGTGAATTATCAAGGAAAAGAAGGAAAAGTGTGTGTGTGTGTGTGTGTGTATATATATATATATATATATATATATATATATATATATATATATATATATATATATATATATATATAAAGAATACAAATCATATGGCGAATAACAACCCTTTCAAGCGTACATTGAAACCAAACGGTCTAAACCAAGAAGACTAGAAAATGAAAACTATTCACTAGTAGAATTAACATTTTCTAAATCTTCTTATTATCCTTCAATTTTTACTATAAGAATAACCGGTATAGAATCAAATATCCGGGATATAATCTGCATTACATAAATGTACAAAAAGTAAAAATAGATGTCGCTTTGGCTTGTAGACTTTTAGGGAATTATACACCGTTTTCAGTTTCTGCAACTAGTCTATACAAGCTGGTTGTATTTATAGTTTTAGCACATGTGGAGGCAGCCATGTAGAGGTTTACAAACACAATGTGTTTGTGTTTATTTGTTTGTCGTATATATGTTTTGTATTTGCCTTTGAAAAAGACTCATTAAGAGTCAAAAGCGCTTAGGCTAGTTAGTTACTAGTTTCATACTGTACGTTGTCAGTTTATTGCATCTATATATATATAAATAACCACCATGTTAAATACCAAATTAGCATGATACACATGATTTTCTTCTGTTACCATATGAATTTTTCAAAACTGCGGTTTTTAAAATTAAAATTCTGATTGTTAAGTGGCTGAGTGAAAAACAATTTGACATACCTATCCTTGAATATCTCAAACAGCACCGGCCTAATGTTCATATCTTGGATTCTTAATGTCAGTTCTCTCAAAGTAAGATCTTGACTCTGAAGAAAAAGACAACGTTAGCAACTTCAGTGTTAAGAAGAATAATTACACTAATTTAACATACAATGGCAGGCCACTCAATAATATATATGATCTATCAATTGGTTTTTATGTCAGTAACGTTTAATAAGAATATCACATTATACACACACTCAGTCTTGACTAGTTCTCTATCCAGATTACTTATAATTTGGGGCAGAGGCCACTTTCTTCTTTCAATCAAAGAACTTGGCCTTTAAATGCATTCCCCACCCCAAGTGCAAGATCTCCACAAAGTCTGGTCCATATGTATAATGTTATGACATTAGAAACAAAATTTGTGTTTTTAGTGGCTCAACATATGACCTTGGAACTGATAGAGTTCTTTTCGGCCCCAAGTGAAATCCATTCACAGTGGTTGGTAACCACAGATGGTGAATAAATTAAGTTACTGTGCGAAAGAAAAATTGGTAACGTAAGGATGGATGAATGAGTGGCTAATAAACTTTGCATTAAAGCTGGTGTATTAAAGATATGAACTAGGGTGAATGAATAAAATTTCTTTACTCCAACAATAGAAGGGAAATTTCCTTCTGATCTAACCTTTAACATAAAGCAAGAAAATGGGATCACTTTGTCACATTTTTACAAATAACAAATGTAGTGCTGCTTATGATCCCAGAACAATTGTTATAACATTTTGCAAGTATTTAGCAGCATTAACTTCTTAGGGTGTCAACTAAAGTACCAACTATGAAGAAATGATGCCTAGTGCTCAGGTTTTTGTAAGATAAAAGGTATGATAAAAAGGAGGTGTACCCATTATGGGTATAACTGTTAAATTCATTTACTCTCAACGAAGTACAAAATATCTGTGTCAATGAAAATAAGTTATCACTTATCATTTCTTAAATGTACTGAATCTAAAAAATGATTTCCAACTTTCATGATTAAGGTGAGTAAACAGCACTCACAATAACTGCAGAACAGTTACAGTGTGGACAACAATTTTTTTATGTAACAATAAATAAATTTTAGTGCATTTTATATCAATTTTGCAGCTTCCTTTCATTTGGCCTCTGAATTTCTCCACTCCAAACCAATGGTTGTATATACAAATTTAAACAGCTAACAATGTCAGCAATAAAAAAAATCGTTAGATGGTAAATTTTGCCACCATTAAGGAAAATAATTGCAATTTGTAACATTGTCAAAACCCTGCACAATTCCTGAATAAACTTTTTACACATTATTTATCATACTTTTAAGAGAACACTATTTTTCATGTATGAGAAAAATGCATTTTAAATTTCAGGATTCAAACCACGATCGTCTTTTTTCATACAAGATCTCTTTATGATTTTTTTTTTACTTTTAAGGAAGAAAATATTTTTCATGTACAAGAAAAATACATGTAGCAGAGGAGGTGAGCAGACCACTTGGCTGAATTTTCATTTCTTTGAAAAATAAAGCTTTCTATGAAAATGAAATTTTAAGGTTAATAATGCTAAAGCAAAGCATTTAACTGACAGAGTTTCTCTAAATGGGTTAGCTCATTTTGTTATTTTATCTTTGACTTTGTTGTTTTTATCTTATGACGTGTTTCATTTACTTACTGGGTCACTCAATATTGGTTGTTCACCTCTGCTGCTGTAATTAAATCATTGTTATATCAATGATTGGAGAACCACACTCAGCTAGATTAGATCTAGAGTGACTAGAGGCAATTAAAAAATATATCTAACTGTTCGTGATTATGTTAAGCAACAACTACAAGTGTGTCATGGTCTCAAATTGAATTTGCAGAAAGTGCAGAACAATTATTTAAACCTGTTACGGAGACTACTAAAGGTATTCTTCCAATGTTAAGGCAAACCACTGAAGCAACTGGAAATATCCCAGCAAGAACAAACAGAAATGATTTTATGGGGACTTCCAGCTGATATAGCTGCTTCTCAGCAAATACTTATACCTTAAGGAGCTGAAGCACTAGGCCTTAAATCAGAAAAAGGATCCTGTAACAATTAAAGCTGAACTGTTAAATAACTTTAATGAAAATACTGTCTGGTAAGGTAATTAATAATAACATTGAAGACTTACGACAATTAGCTGCATTTACTGTGGATAGTTTTGGTCAAAGAGATAAATTAATGAAACCTGAACATGTTGGTGATACTAAAACATGTGAAAAAGCATTGTAGCACATACATTATAATGATGAAAGTGTTAAAGGTAATAATTCATGATATCAATATCATGTTAGTGAAATTATTGATTTAATCCAATCAAGACAAGAAAGAAAACAAGCTGAAGAACAGAATAATCAATAAAAACAAGAAAGAAAACGAGCAAAACAAGAACAAGCAGAAAGAACAAAATTACCACATACAAGAAAAAAAAACCCACAACAAACAACTTCTTCAGCGCTGAAACCAGAAAAAGAACTGACAAAAGAAATTCTGGAGGAAGAGAAATACAGGCTTCCACCACCATTGATTGATATATCAAAACATCCTATGACTCCAAAATATAGATTACAACAATTTTCTCCATCTTCTGCAATATATTTAAATCCTGAATATTTAACTGAATTTATAAAAGAAACTCAAAACTGAAATATCAACTTCATTATTTAAAGAAGTAGATAACCTAAAAAAAGAATTACAACAACCAAAACCTTGTACCAGAAGTGGTCATGTTATTCCATGTCCCATCAATGTCCTTGCAGACTATAAATCCTCATTGGAGAAAAACGAGCTGGTAATAATTCCCCAGAAATCTTTAATGAAGCAGCATATATTTGTAAATGATTATTTACAGGTGGCATCATGGATATTAATGATTATTAATCCCTCAAAGAAATCACTGATAATTACTGCAGTGATTAGATACAATTGGATATAATGACTATAATAAGATAATCATACATCATGCTCAACATGGACCAACCATGGTTAGAGTAATAAATTCATCATTACCAGTGTACAAAACGACTTACAGAGATGGACTTGGTGTTGCTCAGGGTCTATTTAGAAGGTTAGCCCAAAAAAGCAAAACCGACTGCAATGCAACTAGGAATGAAAGCTATTGATGTTTTATATGAAAAAAGGTATTAGTGCTGTTGATGATGTTGCTAGTAAAGCATTCTCAACAAAGATAGACTAGCACGATGAATACAATGAAAACCTCAGCCACCAGTTAAACGCCAGCAATGAAGTAATAAATTAATAAATCAAACTGCTAATAAAAAACTGGCACAGTTGGCTGGTGTATGACTATCTGAAAAAGAAAAAAATATAACTGCAAGTTTAATAGATGGAAGTGGTCATCATACTAGATGAAGGTAAATATAAATAAAAATGTTTAGATGTATATCTGATCCCACATTTGACATGGATGCACCAGTAATCAAGGATGAGTCGGTGCATGATTATTAATATTTATCTTATGATGCACAACAGTCAGATCAGCATGAGAGAATTGAACTGCAAGTTCAGGATACAAGCTGATATTTCTTACCTGCTGATGCATTTACTGAAATAGAACATGAAATTTTAAAAACAGATAATACTGAATATAGAGCCGATGTTAGTTGCTTTTGTTAATAATGGCATCATGGCATTGTTTTACAGAATTACAAATATGATTGATGGAAAAAATATTGAATCAATTCAAAAAGATGTTGACATTGCCACAATGATATAGGGTCTAGCAAGATACCATGAAGATTATTCAAGATCAGCTGGCCCATCAATGTTTGTCAAGGATACTTCTGGCCGGTGGTTCATGGTGCTAATCAGGAATTCAATTTAGGATTCACAGCACGTCAATCAATGTTAAAGAATAATCGCAGAAGATTTTCATGTTCAATTCCACTGTCACATAATATGTTTGGATTTTTGCAGAAATGTCAGAAAAGTTTTTTTCTGAGCCAAGCACACAGTTTTACTTGTAAGAAAAGAACAGATGATGGACGATAAATACTAACAAAACTTTCATTGTGGATGCAAGTAATGACTCCAACAGTACCTGAAGAATGATTACTTTTATGAATCAAGGTGGTAAATCAATGTTATCATGGTTGACAATGATCACAGATGCTGTGCAGATCACTGTTAATGGTTTATTTACATGGCATTGCAGCAAGGTATCTGTCTCTGCTCCACAACATATATTTAACACGCTTCAGGAAAATGTATGAGTAAACACACAATTACGAAGCATAATGTATGAAAAGCTTGGTGTTACTGAGGTTTCACTGAGAATAAATGGGCATCAAGAACCAACTGAGGATATATTATTAAATTTTGATCAGAATCATGTTGTATTTGCATATCCTCGATTAATGACATTCAAGTGGCTTGATCAAAACATTGAATCTGGTTTACAAATATCAGGACCTGGATTTTACAACACTGTATCCAATTTATTACTTTTCATTTGGTTTGAACTAGACAATCTGTAGCTGATATGTACTTTTGAGTTCATGTAACAGATGTACTTGCTGCCATAGATGGTCCACTATCTGTTCCTGGTGTTTACAAAACAATCGCTGTTATACTCAGTGATAAAATAATGTTACTTGAAGGTGTTGGTGGACAAATGCGTGTCACTGATGCTTCAGTAGAAAACATGTAATTATAATGTCATATAATTATATTAGTGGCAGTCTGAATCTTTGTCAGGTTAATAAGCTACAATCAGCATCAAAGGATAACTATGGAATAAAACTATCACAGAAAAAAGAACAGATCACAGGTGGTCTGAATAAGCTAGTGTTATCAGAATGTCAACTTCAGGCATTTCAATAAAACCTAACAATCAAAGAATGGCATAAGACTTTATCTTTTTACACATGCCATTAAAGACACCAATAAAACGGTTAAAATATTTCTTGTTCTTGCAGCTATACCAGCATTAACAGCCTCTGCAGCCAAAACTGCTGCAAAAGCAGCTGTTGGAGCTGCTGCTGGAATGGCATTAAAGTAAGCAACCAGACAGCGACGCATACACACAGAAACCTTAAAAAAAGATCACAGACACAACACAGAAGACGTTTAAAAGCACCAAATGAGCCACAGCATGGCTAAGAATGTCAAGTTCATGATATGGTCACGGTTTAAGTTTGTTAGGAACTTCGTCACCTCATATTTGTGGTACTGAAGAAGTATAAGACTTCCTGGGACAGTTCATTAATTCTGTCCATGTCCAATTTTGATTTAATCTTGATAAAATCTCCTGGCATTCATTGGGCTGCATACCAGGTTGATCCACATGGATCATTTAGTTTAATTTGTATGGACTAGCACCACCAAAAGAATTGTTAAAATATGTTAGCAACATGCAAAGAATTCCAGATTCTGGTATTCAACATTACCAACAGAAAAAATAACAGATCTGTCAATATGTATTTGTTAAGTAATGATACTGTTTCATCGTTAACAATGCCACCTCATAAAGTCGTGCATTAATATATACTACATTGTCCAATGTTTAAACAGACATAAATAAATATATTGGTAAATATTTTCGGAAGATCTTTTTGCGGTAAAGCTCAGCAGCAAAGCGACTTTTCTAAATATGCAACTCTTGACCAGCTCAGAAAAGAAATTGATGATTTATTAAACATTACAAGTGTGAAACAAAATGAAGTTGTTTAGGATAAACAAGGATGATTAAAGACAAATAATATACAATTACAAGATGTACTCATATGAATTCCTACTGCTGTAGTTAATAATGCTATTAACTTTACTGATCAAGGTAAAATACAAAATTTCGGGTAAATCACTCAATGATTATATCAAGAAAGCTGGTAATTCATTTATGGGTAACATTATCATGAATCAAATAAAACAGTGATATAATGATTGCATTTCTCAACATGAATGATAATGGTATTAATAATCTCAGAACACCAGAATCTGATTTTGATGCTGAAATGAAAAAATGTTGATAACAGCAATATCTTGATGGTGACATCATTAACGACAATCAATGATGGAATGACCACATTCAGGAATGATTTTTCTAATCACGTACAAATGTTTCTAAATTTCTATAGAAATATAAACAGATCTATTAATTAATTTTTGAAAGTCCAGCAATTGTTGATATCAAACTCGCAGACAATAACACAAGACTCAGCAACATTTTTAGTGGAATTCCTAAAATTGTTAATAATTAAAATTCCTCACAATGGGATTATCAAAATAGTACACTCACAGAAGTATCAGAACCAGCAACATGGTCACATCGAAATAACACTATCAAACATACAGCTGAGGTCACTCGTGTGTACAGGCTGTCCATGTTCAGCTCTGCACAATTTAAGAATTTTACTACATTTCCATGTCGTCATTCAACTGATAATTTTTCTAGAGTTGAATCTATAGTGTTAAATAACAACAATGAAGAAACATTTATACTAGATCCATCTGATAAAAAATTAACAGCAGCATCTTACTGGTGGTGTCTGGAATTTGTAGCTGAAGCTCATCAATTAATTAATTAAATGATGTCATTGATTATAATGAATCAAACCTCAATCGACATTCAATGTAACAGATACAATCAGGTATGTGAATGTTTGACTGAACTAAAAAAGTATCATTGACGATTATACAGTAAAAGTAAAAAAAAATATTGCATATGCATGGTTGTCATTGATATAATTGTTGAATCAGTTTCTGTTATTATTACTGGAGCTGGAGTATTATTATCAACAATAACAATGATAGCGCCTGAAGTTGTTACAATTGTTATTTCAATTTCAACAAATATTGCGGGTATCTTCAGTACCATTGCTAAGAGAGCTATATGTACAAGTACTAAATTACATGAGTAGATAATAAAATTACATACAGCATACTCTAAACTATCTTATCTCTTGTATTTCAGTGATGGTAAAATATCTGATGAGGAGTTTGCAATGATGAGAACTTATAATGAAGCAGCCAAGGAGAAAAAGTGGAAGATAAATTCCCGATTCAAAATAATAACAGTAACAATGATAATGTCAGCATCCTTGACCGAGTCAGGAGAATTATTTCAAGTGATTGTCACTAACACAGCACCATTGAGAATCACATTATCGTTAAGTTTAATAAATCCTGAGTTTAGCATTAACTTTAAACTGCAATTCCAGCAAAAGAAATAGAGCTAGCACAATTATGGGTTAATCATAGTTGGCCAAATATTGGATCAAAATCATTCAGTGGATTACAATCAAATATTTAGCTAGTATTTGCAAATAAGAATAAACCTGATGGAACTCCTGACTGGCAAGTTGTTGGTATTCCCAACAATGAGTTTCAATGCAGAATTAGATCTATTACAGAAAAAAAAAGAATCATACAGCAATTACTGCTTACAAACCAACTTTATCAGCAGCGATTGAAATAAATTCTAATTATTCTGTAGATATTTATCAAAGTTTGATTAGAACAGTAATTGGATGGCCTGAAGCACATCCTGTTTGTATAGATCCAGGGTCTGATATTGTTACAGATGTTGACAAATTTATAAAAATTCCAGAATATCAAAAAACTTATCCATTTTTGGAGAATCAAGCTTATTACACATACTTTCATTTTATAGATTTCAAAAAAAGGTAAGAAAGGTACAACCAGAATATCAACAATTATTGTTGAAGAAATTAACTCAAAATCTAGTCCAATTAAATCTGAATATGAATGTATACTGAATGATCTATGAAATGTTTTTCCAGTGTTGACACTTTTTATGAAGATACATATAATTTATAAAAAAAAAATCAGATAATTGAAACAATACATTTGAATAAAGCTGCACCAGACTCAGAATATATGAATAAGGCTATCGTTGACAAAAAAGACATTAAACACACCGGTAAATAGATTCTTTAAAACAATTTATTTAATGATGATGTCCCAATTCAGCATGTAAGTTATAAATGTCTATTTAAAACAGCATTTCTAAAATTTTATGCCATCACAGAAGAACAGTTGTCAGAATTTTTAATTCCTGGATTTAACTCTGATGAGCTAATGATAAATGTTAATGAATTTGTTGATGAACACTTTAAAAGAATATGTGATTCATGGAGAAAATTAATCCCTCCACCAACCATTCTTAAACATAATAATTATATAATGATCCACAAGGTGAAGGCCATCATATCTCACCTAGTATTGGTAATATAACATCAACAATCACAGTCAATCTAGTATGTGACTTATTAGATGGCAGCCATCAAGGAGATCTTGAAAAATCCACTCAAGCTCAAAAAGGATATATATTTAGCTCATTCAGTCTTCAAGCTCCACCTGGTTTTTTAATTGTATCTGAGCCAATTAACCCCGTTATCTAATTGTACATAATCCACTATTATCAGGACACATTTTAAACTTACTGACCAGACTGGACACGTTTTGGATATAAGACAAGCATCAGTGAATATTAATCTGCATGTGAGATCGTTGAACGTTGGAGTAAATATTCATTGTAAATGTTTAAAAAATAATCTCATTCTGAAATAATTTTTTGTTACTGATTTTGCATAAACTGATGGGCTAAATTGAACTCTGATTAATGAAAATTAGAAATGGTTACAAATTGTTCAATTTGATGGGTTGAAAAGTACTCAAAATTTCTAAAATCTAAAAAAATAATCAAACATGTAATATTACATCAGTTCTATACATGTATTATTCCTAACTTACGCAGAAAATGTAATGTGCAATTATTTTATACAGTATATTTTATGTAGTGTGTTTGGAAATTGAAGTAAATTTATGCTACAGTTCTACAATAACTGATTTTATTCACTACGCCAGGTGTGTGTGGCATGTTATATTAATCTGCATGTATTCTTCAGCTTCCTGACTTCCTATGTAGAATTATCATATTTTATGAAGTGTGTTTGGAAAAAGAAGTAAATCTACTCAACAGTTTTACAATAATTGTGATTTTATTCAGTATACTGGTCGTACATAATTTGCCTGCTTATTCATTATTAGGTAACCTTATATAATTTAAACTGGATAATGCCCCTCCCCAATAAACAGTAGGGTGAAGGGTATACCCCACCCAGTACATTCAGAAGGATTGTAGCCAAAAACAAAAGCATCATGGGATGCCAGTGGGCTACAAGAGAAGCCTTTATAAAACTAGGGTCATTAATATAAAAGAGACACAAATATTAGGACCCATGAACTTTACTGGCACGAAAGGATGCAGTGGATTGGCGATGTGAACGTTGTTGCTACTGTTTAATTTTTTAATCAAAAAAACATTATTATTATTATTATTATTATTATTATTATTATTATTATTATTATTATTATTATTATTATTATTATTCAGAAACATTTTATTATTACCATCATTATTATTATTCAGAAACATTATTATCAACATCTAATTTAGTAATATTTATGATTATCTTCATTTTAAACAAATATTTATTATTTAATGAATTACCAAAATATTATTTATGTTATAAAAAAATTACATGACAGAATAAAGATATCTGATAATCGTAATCCTCAGAAAATTGTTGATCAGGGTTCCTGCAGACTTAACAAAAACAAATTCCATGACTTTTCCAAAACTTTTCCAAGGCCATTTCATAAAACTCAAGGACTGTGCTATCTTGCATTGTCAAGTAAATGAACATAAATGACATCTTTCAATCTAAAATAACAAAAAAAAAAAAAAAAAAAAAAATTTAATATGTACATTTGAAATTTACCTGGGTTAGCACACTTTGACCTTATGTTGTAATTCATGACATAATCCAATGATCAATGTAATCTTTGCATGTGTTCCTATTTACAATATTAACAAAACACATTACTTTCCAGTTGCTATCTTTTATTTAGTGAACTACACCAGAAATCATGTGATACTTCCATTAAGGGAACTTACTCTTGTTATTTGAATTGAAACCATCTATCGATGGTAATTTTACCATTTTATTTAATCGATTCATGGTGCTCTCTGAAATTTGATGTAATAAATTTCTTTAACTACATTGTCACAAATTCCATGACTTTTCCAAAACTTTGCAAGGTTTTGACAAATTCCAGAGTTTTTCAAGGCCCTTGAAATTTATTTTTTAAATTCCAAAACTTTTCCAGGATTACATGACCTGCAGGAACCCTGAAGGTTTTGATAAATTCCATAACTTTTCAAGGCCTTTGAAATTTATTTTTTAAATTCCAAAACTTTTTCAGGATTCCATGACCCGCAGAAACCCTATGTGATTCTAAATCATTACAAAAGAATTTAAAAATAAGTATGCATTAACATCCAAATTAATTTATCAATCTATGTTACTGTCACTGGCAACTGTTACAGATAATCAGGTGAAGCTATTTACCCCTCTTGCATGTTCAACTGAAAAAGTAAAATCCGAATTGTCTCACAAGTATGAAACAAAATTTTGAGACAAGTGACAGTGATGCTAGTGACAGTAAAGCTGGATCAGTAACTGGCTAAATAAAAACCCCTGGAAAATTGACAGAGTCAAACTTTACAGTAAAAAAAAAAAAGATTCTGAATCAGTAATAATAATTTGATTTATTATTATTATTATTATTATTATTATTATTATTATTATTATTATTTATTTTATTACATTAAGTACCATTGACTGACCTACAGAGGATAGAGTCATTTTGTGTCTGACACAATAGGGATATAAAGAAACATAATTAGTTGGTCATATTTTATTGCAAATGTAGATTTTTGTATATTATCTACAACATATTTTACTGAAGCAGAGTTAATACCGAAATATCTGGCAGTGGTATTTACTGAATTAAATATTTCTTGGCCTGCCTCTGTATTTACAGTCGTAATAACTCTTGCGCTCTTACAATGATTATTAAATCCATTTTTTTTTTAAACTTGCAATTAGAGTTATCAAGTTTATTACCATTGATATAATCGATTACAAGTCTATCTTTAATTAATCCAAAAAAACACTAGTAGCTGAATTTGTGTTAATATTTTTCCTCAGTACAGAATTTGAGATAACCAGTATTATTGATATTACTGACTGGTATTTTAATCGACAGTGCCTGATTACACCATCATGAGATGCTTCACAATTATTAAATATAGGATGTGTTACAAATTCTTTTTGCTCCATTTACATAGTAATTTTATTTGTTTAAATCATTTTTTTAAAAAATCTATTGTGATAATCTTCTGCAGTTTTTATAGATTTATCTAAAAATATCAGGGTAATACTTATTTAAAATCTTAATATCATTTTAGATCTCTGTAGTTTTTACCACCACATTTTTACTGAGTTTTTTCTCTGTCTCCAACACCACACTGAGTTTTGGTCCTATACTTCCATGTCTAACACTGCATATGGTAACCTCAGAATTCATTTATGCATGTTTTGTTACAAGAAGTATATCCTATTGTAAGACAATTATACTGATTCTTTGTTTGAATCATATATATATATATATATATATATATATATATATATATATATATATATATATATATATATATATATATATATGAATCATATATATGTTTGAATTATATATACTGTATATATTAAAATTCAATTTAAATATTGTCTTAATTATAATAATGGAGGAATTATCCACAAATGAACCTTATAGAGCTAGATTTGATCTTGACAGACCACTTAAGTATAAATTTAGTTTTTTGATTTGGCTTTAACAGATGATGATTTAACTGAAAGTATACATGAAACCAAGGAATTTCATGACACTGGTGCAGCTTATGTGGTCAACATTCAGAGTTGGAAATGTTGATATTATAATGAATGAGAGCTGAGGAAGAGAGAATATATTATTTTTATCTAATCTCTTGTAAGCATTAGGCTTTGAGATTCACAAAATCCCATGAGATAAAACAGATAAAAGTAAATTAACAATACTCATTACTATTGTTTTGACTAAACAATATTGTGTTCAACTAAATACACAAATAGATGAACACAAATCAAAGTAAACTGGAATTGTCATTCACTTGACAAACTGTCACTCTACAATTTATTCAACATACAAACTGGAACTCTGCAGTTTCACTAGATCCCGTTCTTGTCTATCCATGTTCATATATATCATGGATCCCTTATATGTATTTATTCACGTACATGTATATACATGTATTTATTTACATAGACGACCTGTCAAAATACAGACAGCAACCACAATGAGGAGGCATTGAATCTAGTCTGTAGATTGTAGGTCTATCTATGGATCATACCACACTAGAAAATCGTATAAATATCTAATACTGGTTGTTCATTGCATTTTCCGTTATTGCTACAGGGTATATATTTTTGTTTTTGCATTAATAGGCTTCATGGAAGTTGCATGAGTAATTTCATTAATTAGTGCAGATATCACACTTGGTAACCTTGCAATCCATTCACGAAATCGCTCACCAGACTTAAAGTCCGTAGATATTTCCTTTGCATACTGATATCCAAATAACTGCTCATGAAGTGTTCTATTAAACTGTTCAACAATTGCTTGATCACAATGAATTTAAGTATGTCCTCGTTTGATTTTAATGTTATGTTTTTACATCAAAGATAATACTGTACCAAGAAATTATTTGCCAGGATCAACCTGTAATATCTGTGGCCATCGCAGACCAACATGCTGATAAATTTGCTCAAATGCAGATGCAACTTCAGATGATGTTTTTGTTGATAGTGGTTCTGATTCTTTATATCTACTTGCAACATCAACAACAGTCAATGCATATTTGTACGTGCATGATTGACATCTACTGGTTTTAATAGTATTATGTGGCAAAAACAAAATACCTGCTTGATGAATTTCATTAGGAATGCTGCCATCAAAATATGCGTATAGAATCTTTTAGGTGGTGGTAGATAAATTTGCCATATTGCCTGTCATGCTAACCAATTCGCAGAAACAGAATGTGAGACTTTTGCTGATTCAACAAGTTTACTAATCAATGCTTTGCCTCTCCAATATCTTCTTGGGTTATAATAAACCAATTCCATTGATAATAGTTATAAAAATAATTATCAGCCCAAAGCACTAGTTTATCATTCATATCAGATTTTACTTAGAAGCAAGTTTTTCTCTGAGATTTTTTTTTTTATGCTATCCAGGTCTTGGTTGATTTTGATTGTCAAGTTGGATATTAAGTCTAGTTCCAAGACCACAATAATCCTTGAAGGTGTTTCTCACCATGGTATTTAGCCCATGGAGCTCCTCTTTGTTGAAAAAATTTATATTTTCTTGTGCCACATTTTATACATTTACTTGTAATTGCACGTCTTTTTTTTTATTATTATTCTTCATCCACTGGTATGGATTGGTGCTCCTTATCAAACACAATATAAGTTCATATTTTTTATTATATGGATACATAATTCACTTCTTTAGAGAAACAAAAGCAAGAACTAGTAAGGCACCATCCATCACTACTAAATTCTATTAAAATAATAATAATAATAGGGCCATCTGGATCTGGTAAGACACACTTATTGCTTAATCAGATAATGAGATGGCTCAAGTGGGCTAAATTATATTTAGTAGCACCATATGTAGATGATCAGTGGTATTATGAAGTACTTAAAGATTAAAACGAAAATGGAAAATTGCTGAATGAAAATGGCGATGTTGATTTTATCACCGATATTGATGAAGCCCCATTCAGACGATCTCTATGGATATATTAATAACCTAGTATTATGTGCTGATGTTATGCTGGACAAACAATCAAATCCAGCTCAGATGCTTTCCAGAGGTAGACTCAAAAATATTGGCATGATTTTTTTACTCAGCAATATACACAAATACCTAAAGTGATCAGAGATAACTTCAATATTTTAATTGTTTTTATAGAGTTGATACAAATACTCTATGAAATATTTATCAAACTTGGTATTCAGGAAATATGGACATAATTAAGTTTAAAAACATCATTCCAAAAGCACAAGCTACCACACAGATTTATAACGATAAATTTACATGATTTCAGAGCTAGGTATTGCATAGATCTAGTTAAAATTTTTGGTTGAGAAACTGATATAACAATGATTTAATTACAGCAGCAAAGGAGGTGAACGACCAATACTGTGTGACCTGGTAAGTAAACGATTGATTGATTGATTGATAATTTTAGGGCGCACCAGCACTATGAGGCTATTTAGCGCCAAACATAAGGTTATATTTTTTTATATATTTAAAACTGGTAAATAAAATTTATCAACCAGCGATTGGAGACCAAACAGTTAAAGGAAAAAGCGATAAAAATGGTAACGATGGTAAATAATTAATAGTTTCCCGATCAACGGGGAGTGTAAATGTATGATAACAAAAATATATGATTGGTAATTAAAATCTATCGACTGAACATATATAATACAAAACTGAAGGTGATAAAATAAAAGCTATAACTTATGATAAATGTTTGCTTTCTTAAGGAGACTATAATGTTGATAATGCTAACTGTATCAAAGATCTCCTTCATGTCTTGCACAACATAGTAATGGTTACACGTAGGTTGAAGATCGAAGCATTCCAGCATAAAGTGCTTAACGGTGAATGGTTCATAACAAGCTATGCACTCTGGTGGGTCTTCTCCTTTTAGTATGTAGGAGTGGGTTAAATGAGTTTGACCAAGTCAAATTCTTGCAATGACTAACTCCTCTCTATGGACGGATCTGTAGGAAGAGGTCCATTCTCCTAAGGTTGGCTTGATGGCATGAAGTTTGTTATTCATGGCATCATTCCATGATGCCTGCCATTTCTGACATAAACGGTCATTGATACAACGTTCAAAATCAGTATATGGAACTTTAAAATCAGTTGGTTCTAGTAATAGGGCCATTTTAGCAGCACGGTGATTGATTGATTTAATTTTAACAGTGCACCAGCACTTTTAGGCTGTTTAGCGCCATACAGTAGGTCATATTTGTAAAAAGAAAGGTTCAATATCGACCAGCGATATAGTAAAAAATCCATAGTAGTTAAATATAAAATGGTAAATGTAGGTAACAGTTAAAAGATGTTGGTTCCCAATCAACGGGAAATGTAAATGATGTATCTTGATGAAAAGATGTAAATAATAGTTGGTATTTGCATTAGTTAAAAATTAGTTTGGGTAAGATCATACAAGTTACAGTTTAAAATAAAGATTTACTTCCTTTAGGAAATCAAAAATACTAGTGATTTGAATAGTATTAAAAAGTTCCTGCATGTCGTGTACATTATAGTATTTATCATGCGTAGGTTGCAGGTCAGTACACGTGGTCATAAAGTGTTTAACAGTAAATGGTACATTGCAAGGAACGCACTCTGGTGGATCTTCACCTTTTAGTATGTGTGAGTGGGTAATGTATGTATGACCGATTCTGATTCTTGCAATGACAACCTCCTCCCTACAAATAGTTCTGTAAAAAGGAGTCCATTCTCCCAAGATTGGTTTGATGGCATGAAGTTTGTTATTGATTGCATCATCCCATGATACCTGCTACTTTTGACGTAGATACTTTTTGATACAAGGTTTAAAATCAGAATATGGTAATTTAAAATCCGATGGTTCTAAAGATAGGGCCATCTGAACAGCCCGGTCTGCTTCTTCATTACCTCTAATGCCAATATGGCTAGGTAGCCAACAGTATACTATATTGCATGAGGCACTAAGCTCAGAGTTTTTGACCAGAACATTCACCAATAGTGGATTATCTAGTTTGATATTGTGTAGCGCCTGAAGCACTGATAATGAGTCACAGAAGATAATACTATTTAGAATGTGTTTAGATTTAATAAATGTCTGAGCAAGGTCTATTGCTCTGATTTCCGCTGAAAATATGGATGCATCATTTGGCAAACGCTCTTTGGTTATGTGTTTGCCACTGACAAAGGCTGAAGCTGCCTTATCAGCAACCTTTGATCCATCAGTATAAAATCTAGCATAATGTGTAAAGTCATTGAGTAGATCATGATAAGAATTCAAGAATAGGATAGGGTTTGTCTCAGATTTTTTTCTGATCGTGTAACATAAAATTCAATTGGGGTTGCTTAATGAGCCAAGGTGGTGTTTTCGAGAAAAAATGTTTTCTGCATTGAAGATAGATTACATTTGATTTGGTGAAAGCAGGATGATATTCTAAAACCAAATGAAGGTATAGCATTTAGCAGCACGGTCTGCTTGATCATTACCTTTAATTCCAACATGGCAGGGTAACCAACAATATACTATATTGTGGGAGGTACTCAGCTCAGTATGCTTAAGAATATTTGCTAATAACGGATTCTCCAGTTTTCTGCTATGTAGTGACTCAAGTACTGATAGTGAATCGGAGAAGATAATGCTGTTTAAAATATGCTTGCTTGCAATGTATTACAAAGCAAGGTCTATTGCTCTGATTTCGGCTGAAAAAATTGATGTAGCATTTGGAAAGCGAACATTTTTTATGTATTTTTCACTAATGAAGGCTGAAGCGGCCTTTTCCTCATCTTTTGATCCATCAGTATATATTCTTGTATAATTTTCAAACTAAGAGAGGAGTTCATGGTAAGAGTTGAGGAAGATGGAAGGGTTTGTTTCCTATTTTTTTTCCATTGTGTAGCGTGAAAAGTACCATTGGTTGCTTAAGTAGCCATGGAGGTGTTTCGGAAATTGTCATGTTCAGAATTTTCGAAATATCGATTTTTGTACTATCAAGGAATGGCAATATTTTAATGTCAAAGGTAGGTATGACTTTTGGTTTATTGTCATATAATTTTATATTTGGGTTCAAAAACAGCCGAAAAAGCAGAGTTCAGAGGGTTTGATTTTAATTTGAGAGCATATTGAGCGGAAAGCATTTCTCTTTGTTGTGCTAAAGGTGGTTCGTTCGCCTCAACGAGTATGCTTTCACACGGAGATGTCTTATATGCTCCCAGGGCAAGTCTTATTCCCTGATGATGGATTGGGTCAAGCATCTTCAAATAAGACTTCCTTGCTGAACCATAGACAATGCTACCATAGTCTAGTTTCGAGCGAATGAATGTTCTGTATATGCCGATTATGACTTTTCTATCAGCACCCCTGTCAGTGTGTGCTATTACTTTAAGTAAATCCAGAGACTTGAGGCATTTAGTTTTTAAATTCTTTAGGTGTGGAATAAAGGTTAGTTTTTTATCGAAGATGATACCTAAAAATTTTACTTCCTCAACTAAAATTTTTGGTTGAGAAACTGATATAACAATGATTTAATTACAGCAGCAAAGGATGTGAATGACCAATACTGTGTGACCTGGAAAGTAAACGAAACATCATAAGATATAAACAAAGAGTCAAAGATAAAATAACAAAATGAGCTAACGCAATTAGAGAAACTCTCTGTCAGTCAGAGGCTTTGGCTTAGCGTTATCAACCTTGAGATTTCATTTTCATAGAAAGATTTATTATTCAAACAAATGATAATTCAGTCAAGTGGTCTCTTCACATCCTTTGCTGTTGCCTTTGGACTCAGAAATGTCTGAGGTAGCCTCCATGTAAATTAGATGAGTTGATGGTAAAAAATAGGGGAAGTGACTCTAATGTCAAATATTTTAATGGCAAAATAAATTCATCAACAACTTATTTTTCTGGTTTGGCAAATCAAATAGAAATTAAATATACAATGTGCTTATCATACTTTTTAAAAATGTGAAAAACTTTCTATGTAAAATCTGAAATATTGCTTCAAAATTTGTTAATAGCAACAAACAGCAACCTCAAAAACAGGTAACTGTTTCTAAACAAAAGTGACTTACTCCAAAGCAACTCATCTCATTACATTGTTCCTCACAAGACAATTTAAGATGGCATCATGCTTTTTATTCCCACACAAGGATATATTTTATATTTTTCCAAACTTTTTTTTTTTTTTCAACAACCTGTTCTTTCATTTGGTTACAAAATACCCATTTTCCTGTTTTCCAAAATACCTCAATTTGTGTCTTCCATAAAGCTTCATTTTGTATCGTCCAAAATGCCCCATTTGATGTCTTCCAAAATGTCCCATCTTGTATCTTTCACGAAGCCCAATTTCCTTTTAATGTCTTCCAAACAGCTGCATTTTGTATCTTTCATGGTGACCAATTTCCAGTCTTTCAAAATACACCATTTCTTCTTGTGTTTCAAAATTCTGCATTACCTGGCTTCCAGAATTCCCCTTTTTCTGTCTTCCAAAATTCATCTTTTTGTGTCTTCCAAATATGTCCCTTTTCATTGTCTTCCAAAATGTCCATTTCTGTGTCATCCATGATTTTCTATTTCCTATCTTTTAAAATACCCCATTTCTTGTCTTTCAAAATGCCCCATTACCTCTCTTCAGAAATTCCCCTTTTTGTTTTTTTCCAAAAATGCTCCATTTTGTTTTACACAATGCCCCATTTCCTGTCTTCCAAAAAGCCTCATTTCTTGTCTACCTAAATGCCCCATCACCTGTCTTCCAAGGTTTCCCCTCACTTGTCTTCCAAAATTTCCCTTTCCCCATCTTCCTAATAAAAATGTAACTGATACGCTTAATATCATTTCTATGATCATAAGTGGCAGTGTTGCATAAGCAGTAATAAAAAAGTCTCATTTATTTGAACTGTTTGATGCAGTGTGTCTACCCAAAGTGCTTCTTTTAATTTCCATTGGACATAAACAATTGCATATATATTCTATTCATTTTCATTTTTGTTATGATCGTTAGCAGCAATATGCACATGCTCAAAGTTTTGCCTACACATTATGTAGCAGGTCAATGCTAATTAACACCATGTGGTGATGCGTAACGGTCTTTATTTAATGGAATTATATTAAATACGGAAGTGTTCTCATGGGATAATATTTTCACATGCACTTGAACAGATATGATTAAAGGGATTATCTTTTCCAATATGAACTGTACGAGCAGCCAGATGGTTTGGTCAATTTTATTTAATCTAAAGAACATGTTGATTTTTCCAATTTTAATTTTATTTAATCTAAAGGACATGTTGATTTTTCCAATTTCAATTTTATTTAATGTAAAGGACATGTTGATTTTTCCAATTTCAAAATCCAAAACTTTACAATTATTACATGAGAAACAACTACACTGAATCTGAGCCTGTCAATGACACAGTTGTTCTCAAAAATATCTTTTACTGGTTTAAACTCTTTTTATTTAATTATTTTATAATATTCAAGTAGATTAGGGCTCCAAAATTTAGCTAAAAATCAAACAGGAACTCTACCATCATTTTTGCAGTGGAGAACATTCTCAAAAGGATGATACTGAAGGTGCTGATGTGCAGGGCTTAGCAAATCCTGAAGTCCCGGATTAGTAATTTTTGAAGTCAGGCAAGAAAAATTTTCCAAGTCACTAGTCTAGAACAAATGTTTTTTAAAAAAGTTGGGCTAGTCCTTATTTTAATGATTTAATTCTTATATCTACCTTTTTTTGGCCAATCACGCCCTCCGGGTGTAGTGAATACTTGAATCTAGCTTCTCTTTGTGTATACGTTTACATTCTGTTACCACTTGACTGCATATTGGGCTAAGTGAAGAAATTATCGGCAAATCAAAACACGTCAAATAAAAGAAAGCCAATTTGTAGTGTTGTAAATATCATGTGACTTTCATTTATAAGTTCGATTTGTTTTCCCACAGCAACATTAAAAATGGTTAATTTGCTGATATCACTTGACAATTTGAACCCTAAAGTCATTGATTTGTGGGTCAAAAGATTTGTGTAATCATGTGAATCAGATTGGAAATGACGAAGTTCCAGGACAAATTTTTATCAACATAATTGTTTCAGGAAGTCTGTCAGCAAAATAAAGCTTTAAGGAATGCTATACTAGCAATATCTAAGAAAATAAATCATATTCCTATCCATTTCATGCAGGTATATCTCAATGAAAGGTCGTTTAAGTTTGCTGGCAGGCTAGTATGTGGCTACCCTATGCCAACACCAAATGGTGTCATCAAATTCCAACTTTTCCATAGTGAATACACTCTGACCCTACACCCCAAAATAAATGTCCAAATATCAAAAATGCAGTGGCAAAGGTCAGATGAAACTTGGACTAGATCATAGTGAGCGACTCACTATGATTTTAATCCAGCAAGACAGTGTAATTAAACTAATGATAGGTATTTTACCGACATCAGTGTCTGTTTCCCTTATGAACTGATTAAATGACAGTAATTTTTTAAAAATTTATAATTGATTATTCAGATGATTAACTTCCACGTGTGATATTGTGTTTCAAGCAAAACAAGTACTCTAATGAGCGGTTTTAGTTCATATTTAAAAGAAAAACTTGATGTTATGATCACTTTAGAAGTTGTTATTGATCAAGCAAGCTGATATTCTGTGTATAAAATGAGTTTGCTAAACTATTTTCGTACGATAGGTAATAATGGCGATTTGGAGAAGGTAAATTTGTTTGGAAAAATAGCTACCACACACTCAGTGTCCGTCTTATGTTTTATCAGTCCATTTTAAAATAAAACTTAAGATGGACACTGAGTGTGTGGTAGCTATTTTTGCAAAGTGACAAGAGCAACAATCTGTGATGGCAAAAAATGTCAAATATGACATTACTAAGAGACGGAGAAATTTTCATCCTGTTAGGATTGATTGTTATCCCTGGTTTGAATATATTGACTCAGCAGGAAAGATGTTTTGCAGTTACTGCAAACAATATCCAAAACTGGGACAGATTGAAAATTCACCCAGATGAACATTTCTGCAAATGGACCAGAGCTTGAGGACTTTAACCCAGACACAGCTATCAACTGTTGGCTTAGTGCTGGTGCAGGTGGCAGACATATACATGGACATATTTTCAAATCCATCCGCTAAAACATATATACATGAACCTGTAGAAGCCAAATGTATAACAACCATGTTTTTGAAAAAAAAAGTTTTTTTAAGAAATAATTATGTTGTATATTATTTCATTTGTTTTTTTTATGAAAAACAGTATGTACATTTCATCAAATTTCTTGTTAACTGATTACCATTTTGGACCAGTGAAGAGAAAGGTGGGATTTGTGAATTTTCTGAAACCACTTGTCCTGGACTAGTGGTTAAAAATATTTTTACTCAGCTCTGTGATGTGTTTGTGATAACCTGTATAATGCTGATGTGCCAACAGTCTTTTGTTGAAACACAACAATATAATTTCAGATTTAAATTCTCTATAAATCCAAGTGAATGTCTCTGTCCAAAAATATTTTTTAAGAGCACTGTATTTCCAGAGAAATTCACTTGAATGATATGAAGAAATAAATTCCAACCCAAATTAATAGTGGTCACAACAATAATACAAATCGATTTTGAAACCTCTTTCACACAAATTAAAATTTTGTCCAGTAGCAAGAATCATTGTGTTTTACTTCACTTCATTTCACAATATTTTATTTTAAACAATTACCTAACAGAAAATAACCTTCTAGAAAGTTCTTAATGTTTACAAAATTATGTTAGCTATAATTAGCAGTCTGTTACTAAAATTATGATATATAACCTCGACAATGTTAGGTACACCGAGTAAATTGTAGGGGAATCCCAGTAACTTAACACCAGGCTCAAATAAATATATTTACTTTTATTAATAAATGATCCTGATAATAAAAAAAGAACACACACACACACACACAGAGAAAATATTTTACCTATGTATTAGTTGTTTACAGAATAAAAAAAAAATGAATTCATATTAAGTAGAAATTAACTTTACATCAAAATTAGATCCATAGGACAATGTTACATTACAACAGCAAATAATGAAATTAAAAATTAAAACAAAACAACAAACAAACAATACAAATAATATATACATATCAAATAATTTGCTTTTCATATTTATATGCATTTAAAAACTGCAGCATTTTCAGTGTCCTATCACTTAGAGATGTAAAAAAAATGTAAAAATTAAATTTTGCAAGATCATAATATTTCAAGGTGAAATATTAGAGGATAATTACCATGCACTTATTTGATTCTGGGAGAAACACATAACAATTGAGGGTGAAATATTGGATAAATGAATTCATTCATCCAAGTGAACCTAGGACAATGCAGGTATAAAGAAGTGTTATATGAATACAAGACTTTTACAAATTGGATATCTTACCTGTAACAACTGTAAAATAGTTATCATGAAGCTACGTTTTTCCGTGTCTGTAAGCTCTGAATAAACCATAACCCTATCACCCTGTCCAAACTTGTAATGTGAATTGTATTTTGTCTTCTTCATCACTGAGTACTCAATTATCAGGACAAAGAGAGCCAGTTTATAAGGCGTCACTTGTTCCTTCAGGGGTTTCGTGTTTGCAAGGCCTAATGTAAACAAGTCTGTCTGTGGATCTGCTGCCATTTTGATTTCCTATAAAAAAAAATAATTATAAAAATAAATAATAAACTGGTAATACATAGTAGCAAGTTTCTCTTTAATGCCATAGGGGGAGGTGTTCATCTCTCAGGAATGTGAATATTTATTTTGAACTCTCCATTGTTGATAATTATGATTAAATTGCAATAAAACTTGTGTGCTACATGAACAGTTCCTCATTATTATCATGTACTCACACACACATCTAATAGGCAGATATCAATGAAATTTTTTGTTGTTTCACGAGGGATTCATTACCTCAGAGTAGGCTATACAGGCATACATTATTTGGAGTCTAAAAGAAGTTTACAATGTCGGAAAAATTTGCAACTGGATGGTAATCACAGCAATGGTACACAAGGTATTTCTCTCAAAGCACATGACAAACCAGAGATCTCAGAAACGCTTAATTACCAGTATTTGGATGCAAAGTTTTGATTTGGTATGCAAAAAATCACACTCATAAGAGTCCTCTGTATGCATGTTTTTTGTTGCGAGGAGGAAAGTTTTGCAGCAAAATATGTTCTAATCCCTATGAAAACTGAAGCAATGCTTTTGTTTTAGTTTGTTGCTGGCTTCTTTGATCAAAGGTCGCCGACTTGCTTTGATGAAGGTGCATGTGTTATTGAAGGCACCACTAAAGGCTCCCTTTGAAGGACCAAACAAATAACAAATATTGATGTGGCACCATCAAATAATTTGTAGAACATTGAGACAATTTTTAAAAAAAATTCCTTAGTATATATCAGTGCTTCAGAGGTAATCAGTTTTCATTGAAATTGCAGGAAAACTATTTTTGTTTTTTTTATTTTTAAAATCGCTTTCATGTGGTTGACTGTAGTTATTTTAGGTTTCTGCCCTCAGAGGTGGTTGATTCTAGTGAGTCAATTACAGCATACAGTATCAAGGCCAAATATCATCATAAGTGGATTAGGTTATAACAATGCACTATAAGGGTGATTTGTCATTATGAAATAAGGATTTGTTTATCTAACACTTGATTCCAGTGCATTTTTATATCCAGGCTTGCAGTTTTCTATCACTGTGCTTTCAATTTCTCCATTCTGAACCCAAGAATGTATATACCATTTGTTTTAGCCAAACAAGTTGTTGCCAAAAAATATCACTAGATGGTATATTTTGTCATCAATATGTAAAACAAAATCACAATTTGCAACATTGGCGAAGCCCAGAGTGTTCACTCTTACTGATTTCATTTCTGGTTGTTGCCGCATAAATATTGTCTGCAAACTTGAAATTAAGAGACTTGAACAAAATGCTGTTTGCAAATTTAGACAAGTATTTTGGGTTAAACGGAAAAATGATGAAGATTTCAATGAGATTCAGAACTGTGCTAAAAATTTGGCTTTCGTTACACCGTTAATCGACTTCAAGAAACACTTTACAGCGCCCTTAGGCAGTAAGAACCATCACCCATCAAGAAGAAAAATATATGGGTGATGGGACTTACATTGTTAGAATAGTTTGCCGCAATCATCTGATTTAAGTTAGAGTTAAATGCATTTTAGTAAAAAGCAAATAAAAATATACAATATATTGAAGGAATGTTTCTTTATTTGCTTAACTAGCCAGTCGCTTATTTTAAGACCCGTACTCCGGGCTACCTCAAACTTTAGCAACTGTTATGATCATTGATACTTGCCCGATTAAACTCTTCATTTTACACAGCATTTATTTTCTAAGTTGATCAGTAAATCTTATTTTTTCCTCCATTAATTATTGGTTTTCTAATATGTATGAACAAATTTACAAACTGCATAATACTTCCTTATTTACATACTTCACAATATAAGACAACATAACGAAAACCTTCAATTTCACCGCCATGTTATTACCTTAAATTCCGAATAGTTCACCTCATAGTAGGGTTCTGTAGCTTAATCATTTATACAAACCAAAGGTGGCGCTCACCAGTTATTATGTACTTTTGAGAGAGTGATGTATGTAAGATGAAGACTGAAGTTGTTTGCAGTTTAAACATGCATAGTGGTGAGAATGTTGGCATATCTATATATTACTTTCATGTAATGTGGCTGAAATTTCGTTGGATATTGTACTTTTGGAAATTTTTAATGATCTTAGGACACTGCTAACTAAAATGACTGCTCCCTTGTGCTCCAAAAATCAACCTGAATTTGTCTAAAGTACATTATTCTTGGCAGCTATTAAAATATGGAAAATGAATTTTGCCAAATTAGACAATACCAGCTTCTAAAAGTGCAATGAATGAATTACCAAATACATAAAATGTAAAAAAAAAAGTTATCGGCTCTATTTTTTACAATTTACCTCTGAAGTTCGAGAAGTGAAAATGAGCAAGTAGAGCTAGCACTTTTTTGAAAGTTGCTCATCTGGAGTAAGGCCAAGCTGTATACTCTCTAACCCATATTACACCCATCAATCATACATCAAAATAAAGGGTATTAAAGGTTCTTTGAACAATACCTAAGATATACAACGTCTTTTTTTAAATAGCCAGTATAACTAGTGAGGAAACCCGGGGAAACTCTTTTTCTTTAACATTCTAAATGCTAAATACGAAACTGTACAGAGCCACCAAAGTATCTATCCTCAGACTTAATTAACGTTTGCTCTGGGAACTAATAGCCATATCGCAAATTCGCATCGAAGCAATATTGAGTACGGTACATATGGCATTATTCCGGATTATTAATTATTATTATTATTATTATTATTATTATTATTATTATTATTATTATTATTATTATTATTAGTGTTGGTGTTGGTGTTGTTGTTGTTGTTATTATTATTATTATTATTATTATTATTATTATTATTATTATTATTATTATTATTATCATCATCATCATCATCACCATCATCATCATCATCATTGTTGTTGTTGTTGTTAGTTTTTGTTGTTGTTGCTGCTGCTGTTGTTCTTGTTCATGATCACACTGCTGATTAAAGTTAAAAATATTATCATTGCCCAATTATTGACATAGCACAAGTATTGAGAGCTTGCTGTTGATGTAGGTACTTTGATCATATTTAACGATATCATATTTGACATTTAAAAAAATACCATGTACTTGTTTAATAAAAAGAATAAAATGAAAGGCCGAAGTGACCCTTTCACAAAGACGTTTCTAGCTTTACTGTAATAAAGTTTTAATGCACATATAATTCGTTTTTAGGTTCCATACTTGTTCAAAAGTTCGACACATTGCACTATTTATATTTAATTTGGAGTTTCAATTATTACCTTCCTATTATTGCTTCGTTCATCATCTTAGTACCATGATCTCCTTCCGATGACACTCTGCCTTTTTCTTAAAAATGAGTACCTAAAGCAACTTTGAACTGTACGTCTTCACTTAATCATCTCTCAACATTTAGAATCACAAAGTGTTCGAGAGAAGTATTACCATGAGGTATTGCTACTAAGTTATTTAATCAATTTAATGTTATCCTGTATCCTAATATTCCTATTACTTTGAATCAAACGCCTAATGATTCAAGTGCGTGATGCAATCAAACACTTCAAGGAAAACTTTCATTGAGTTCTCAAGGAATTATAACTTTAAGCTTTTTGTTGCTTGCTAATAAATCCTTCTATTTCTCCAGTTGCGTAAATAATTCATTCATCATTCTGTTTTATCTCACAAGTTGATGCCAAAATAAATATAAGTTTATTATGTTTTTACAATAACCATCTGACAATAACCACCAGTAAATTAAAGTAAATACTGTTCCTTATTTTAAACGAAACGGTTATCACGAGAGTGTATACAGTGTAACATATGATCAAAACCAATTCTTTATTTCAAGTTTGCTTATAGCATCCGTGCCTGGAACCAACATTGTTATTGAAAGAAAACTAGAAATAGTACAGGTGAGACTCTCATACTGTTATCAGAACAAATGCCAAAGGAAAAACTGCATTTTTATTGTCACATTGAAATTCATGTCCTACTTCCAATGACTCGCTGCAACATGTTGAGTAAGGACATTCACATCATGAGAATCATTCCAGCTTGGAGCCAAACATCCCAAATTTCATAGATGTTTTATCATATATTAGTCAACATCTTAGCTAGGGTATTTGAAATTTAGTGTGCTGTAAAAATCAATAAATTTCGTACTGTTCGTTTTGTCCGTGTTTGACTTGCACGATATATTCCTGGAGCTATGCCATACGGTACCGTATCATTTTAGCATCCGTGCTCAGAACTAATTTAAAAGATTTGTATTTATAAATGCCTCAGATATATACTGTATTTCCTTCTTATTTGTAGACGTCAGATTTTCTCCATGTATATCATTTAATATCTCTTGATCCTTAGGAATTGGAATGTAGCAACTTAACTCTTAAATCATTGTTTAGAAGAGTTGTCTATACTTATTCTCCTTTGAAGCGACGTATCTTCGCTCAGAACCACGACCTTCTTACCGCTGACTGTTACAGCGCAAGTTGATGCCAACATAAACAAAGCATATTATGACGTTGGCAATCTAACACTAACCAACAGCAAATTAAATTAATTTTATTTTATTTCAGACGAAAAGGTTGTAATTAGAGTATATAGTGTAGTGTAACAATCGACCAAAGCCTATTCATTACTACAAATAGTAGAGGTACTACTCTTATATAGTTATCAGAACAAATGACAAAAGAAAAACAAATATCTTTATTGCCACAGAAAATTTCGCAATCATGTGCTGATAAGGCGTAGAATACGGACATTGACATCGCCGATGATAATATCGCTGCTGGGAACCAACAACTTTATGTATTAAGTATCATGCCATAGTTAACATATTTACTAGGACATGTGAAATTGAGTGTTCAGTATAAATCAACAAGTCATGTTGTTTTAGTTACATCAAATATTCATGGACACGCGCAATAAAATACCGCATCACTTTTAGCATCAGTGCTCAGAATCAACGTTTACATTTATGTTTGTAAGTGTCTGAATAAAATATCTTGTTCTTCCCACACATTGATACATGTCAAATTATCTGCATGCAAATCGTTTAGCATCTCCTGTTTGTTATCTAATATAATTTAACATCTTTATTACTTAATCATTGCGCAGAGAAGCATTGTTTCTGTGTAAGGTACATATACACGTATATTTGAAGATATCTATCATCACTCAGAACCACGACATCCCTGATCAAAGATATTCTAACAAAATTCCTAATTAGAGACCATTTCGTTGATTAAAAACAAATACTAACTAACTGTAGCGACATTTAATAAACCTTGACTGAAGGAAAAGTGACATACCCGTCCACCATGCCCCCTCCTCTCCTTCGGTGACTCAGACACATTCAAACTGGAAATGAAATATGGACACAAGTTATCTAACATATTCAATACATTTACAACCACAAAGTTAAGTTAGAATTATTAGTTACGAACGTTCTGTAGATATCGACAAACATATATAAAAATGTACATCTTACTAACAACCAAGTGTGACAATCAACCTAAGTCCATATATTACTATATGTTTCCTCATATCATCCGCGCCTTGAACCAAAACTTCTAGTTGAAAGATAAAAATAAATCATATAGGCCTCTTTGCTATACAGCCGCATACAAATTCACGTCAATTTTCAGTTCATCGATAACATGTGCAATAGTGACATTTACGTCATCAATAATAACATCATCTCTGGGAACCAAATGAAGTTCATACGTTATGTAAAAAAAATATGCTTGTTCTGCTGGTTAATCGAGTTGGTTCTTTAGTTGTTATTTCCTAACATAACCTTCTTCTCATTTCTTGCTATGAGAAGGAATTTATTGCTGCTTTAAGAGATGCCTTGAATATTGGTCAGAGAGAGAGAGAGAGAGAGAGAGAGAGAGAGAGAGAGAGAGAGAGAGATCGGCCTCTTAATGATAAGGTGTCACTTATAATGGTGTAGATAAGACTACATCTTTTCTTGGGGGGGGGGGGGAAGCTCTGGCAACGACAGGTAGCGGAGATTGCTGTAAATATAAACTGACACTCTCTATGATCTGGAACTGATAAGTTCTATTGATATATAAACTACATTCTAAAGATACAACTTATAAAAACCTTTATATTGAAAAATACATACAATACATAATACAATACATAATAAATAATTTTCATATGATATACCACTTCATATGCTTGTATTGTTTTCTGCATTTTAGAATACAATAAAAAAGACTTATATTGCTTGTATTTAAAGAGCCTACAATTTAATAATTGCGATTGATGCCATAATCATTTTAAAGAAATGTATTTTATTTCATTTAATTTAGAATAATGACATGGAAAAGATCATTGAACATTATACTTTATTATCTAAAGAAATTTTTTTGCAACTAAATTTTAACATGAAGCTAGTAGTAAATTCGTACAAAATACAAATGAACATCAAATCTTAAAAACAATACAATATTCCACAACATTATAATAGTAAATTAAAAAGAGAACTCACAAGAATAACTTCTAGTTACTACAGAAATCTTTAACTTTAAGGGTGAGTAACAAAACAGAAAATTCTTACCGGTAAATATAAACAGACACTCTTTCTGATCTGGAACTGACAAGTTAAAGATTGACAAGGGCTCGGCCATTTTTATACTCTGAGAATTTAGTGTAACTTATGGGTAACACGGGTGTCCTTGTCTAAAAGTATCACGTGTGTCCTTGTCCCTTGTCCCAAACCAAAGAGGTCTATTTTAAAGGGTTGTCTCTTACGCGAATGGTCTTTTAAGTCGTATGTTATTTACAACCTTGAACATTTGTTTCAAGCGAGGCCATTCATACCATGAACTTTTAAACTAGACAGTTTACGACCTTATTAATTAAATTTGTGATAGTTGTTAAGAAAGCTAGTTTTACATGTAAATCGTTTATTGTTCCATTCGTGCTATGAACTTTTGAACCGGGGCTAGCGATTTCTAAAGGTAAGAAGACGACATGACAGGTAAATCCAATACATCTTAGCGGAATTTTCTCTCAATACCTAGTAGTTTCAACATAGTCTAACACAACTTAGATGCTATTTTATTCTTTCAAAATTGATATCTTAATACATATATCATCAGGCTATACTAAATATAATAACTTTGAAATTTGAATTTGAGTGTGAAATATTAATCAGTGAATTTCATAAAATTCTTTGTTTTCACGCTGCTTCACATTAATCATGGACTAATGCTGCAAAATAAAGTATCACTGTTAGTATCCGTGTGCAGAAACAATTGAGAACTTTTGTCTTTGAAAGTGCTAAAGTAAAATATATTGTGCATCCTTCCATCGAATCTTTCATCCACACTTGTCCCATATGCAAGGAAAATATTCTGGCTCCGTTTAAAGTCACTTTAGGATATTCGGTGCCTTGTTCCGCATAGTATCTGAGAAGAAATTGCCCATCGTATCCCGAGAAAGCGTGAGCCATAATCGCAGCAGAGCGATGGCAATTTCTGTAATGTTCGATGTCTTCTTGCCTAAACGTTTCATCGATAGGGTTTAAGACTCATTGTGTGAAATTTACTAGAGAAATTAACTGTAAAATTGGCTAAAATTATTTTTTTAAGCTCGGCAACAAAAGCTTAGTCAAATGGCGCAAATATAGCGATAAATTTAATAGTTGGGTATCAACTAAGTCGATTTCTTCGACTGAATAATATTTTTACAAATTTCTTCGTAATTTCTTAGTACTGACCTACATTTCACTGGCTTATATACAGTAATTAAATGTATTTTTCTAGCATCATCAACTGGCATAACAAATAATTTAACAAAAATAAAATCGTATTTTATATTTCTAAGTTGCCCAGGTATTTTTACGTTTAAAAAGTGTTTTGTAAGTTGCCAAAGTCGACAACACTAAAATTAAATTTTAATATTTCTTAGCATTATGGTACTTAACATCATATAGCCCAGTTGTATGTCTGCTTAAATTTTCTTGCTAACAACAACTTCATCTTCATCATTATCATAGTTATACAAACTATAATTTTCAGTATAATCAGCAAAGCTGTCATTTCATTAGTGATATTTTCTGATGTAACAATTCGTACTGGAACAAAATCTTCCAAGTATAGCAGAGCCAGTCTCTCGATTAAGATCATTATTATAATAATATTTTATCTAATTAATACATATATCTTCGGGGAAATAAATATCATTGGCGAGTTAATGTCCTAAATAAGAAAGAACTAGCTGAAACAGTTCGAAATTCATTGCCGGGACAGTTATTATTTTGTTGATGTCATGATAACATTAGGCCTGCCAAGACATTCAGAAAACCCTGCCTTGAACTGAGATTTGCTTCTTATCCGCAACCGAAAGTTCGTCTCGTGTTTTCCATTAGAGCGGCTACGTCAATGCGTGTGCGCAGGCAGTTTAATTATGTACTTTTCCGGTTTGTCAGTTTTATTTCAATTTTCTCTTTGCAACATTAAAATTTAAAAATGTTCAAATTTAGTGGCGCCATGAACCCTCCGAAAAAGCGTAAAATCCCCTGTGTTTAATGAAGAATGGACAAATATTTCTTTGATAATACAGGCAAGAAATCAACATCTTAAATAGGGTATTTGTGTTCACTGTGTCATGAAAAGATTGCCGTATTTAAGGAGTGCAATCTGAAACGACACTACAAAATAAAACAACTATTTTGGCGGAAAACTTTATGAGCACGAACGCAAGAAGAAAGCTGCAGATTGTGCTACAAAGTTGAAGAAGCAACAAACATTATTTACAAAGCAATCAACACTTCAGAATAGTGCTACCGAGTCCAGTTTCATGAAAGCCTACAACCTCGTTAAACGCAACAAGCCTTTTCCGGATGGCGAGTTTGTTAAGCAGTGTATGGTAGATTGAGCAACCGCATTGTGTCCTGATGTGAGAAGCAAATGTGAAAGAAGAAGGACTATCTAGCACTCTTGGTTGTATTTTGTTGTGACCACTTTGAGCAGAATTTTATTTTCTCAAATTATCGCATTGAAGTGAATTTTTATCTGGAAATACAAAAGTACTCTGATATACATCTTGGCCGAAGATATTCATTGAATTGATACAGAATTCAAATCTGAAATAATATTTCTATGATTCAGCAAGAAATTTAACAAACCAGAGTTTTATTCATGACTCTTTATTACTATCTCTAATTTCGGCTGAAAAAAATTGACGTACCCTTTGGCAAGCGAACTTTGGTTGTGTGTTTTCCTCTTACGAAGGCTGCAACAGGATTTTTACATCATCTTTTGATCCATCGGTATATATTTTTGTATAATTTTCGAATTGTGAGAGGAGTTCATGGTAAGAGTTGTGAAAAATGGAAGGGTTTGTCTTCGATTTTTTTCCATCGTGTCACGTAAAAAGTAGCCTTGGTTGCTGAAGTAGCCACGGTGGTGTTTCGGAGATGTTTGCTTTCAGAATTTTTGAAAATCGATATGGGTACTTTCGAGATGTTGTGATATTCTAATGCCAAAGGTAGGTATGGCATTTGGTTTATTGTCATAAAAGGTTTTATATTTTGGTTCAAAAACTGCCGAAAAAGCTGGGTTCAGAGGGCTGGATCTTAATTTGGCAGCATATTGTGCAGAAAGCATTTTTCTACGTTGTGATAAGGGTGGTTGCTCAGTTTCAACGAGTAGGCTTTCACATGGGGATGTTTTAAATGCTCCCAGGGCAAATCTTATTCCCTGATGATGGATTGGGTCAAGCATCTTCAAACAAGGATTTTCTTGCTGACAAATAAACAACACAACCATAGTCTAATATGGAGCGGATAAACGTTCTGTATAAACTGAGTATGACTCTCCTATCAGCACCCCAGTCAGTGTGCGCTATTACTTTAAGTAAATCAAGAGACTTCAACCATTTAGCTTTCAAATGTTTCAGGTATGGAATAAAAGTATGTTTTATATCAAAGATAATACCTAAAAATTTTGTTTCCCCAACAACTGGAATAGGTGTTTCGTCCAGCGTGATTTTAGGTCCAACATGATGTCTTCGTAACTGACAGAAATGCATAGTTTTTTATTTCGAGAAATTGAAGCCATTAGTATTGGCCCAATTTTGAATTTTGTTTATATTTTGCTGTAATTGGCTTTCAATTGTATGAATGTGCTTGGATCGGTAACATATTAATAAGTCATCAACATATAGTGAGCAATCCACACCTGGTGTCAGGCTCTTGGTAATCCATTAATTTTTATGCTGAAAAGCGTTACCGATAAAATAATGCCCTGGTGTACACCCGTCTCTTGATCGTGTGTATCAGAGTGGGTGGAGCCCACTCGTACTTTGAATTCCCTGTCTGAGAGAAAGTTTGATATTAACGAGAGCAGTCGGCCTTTTAGACCTAAATTGTGCAGGTCATTTAGTATTCCGTACTTCCATGTTGTATTATCCGCCTTTTCCAAATCAAAGAAAACCACCACTAAATTTTCCTTCCTGATAAAAGTGTCGCGAATAAATGTTTTGAGTCTGACCAGATGATCATTGTTACTACGACCATAACGAAAGCCACCTTGGAAAGGAGATATTAAATTGTTGCTTTCCAAATACCATACAAGCCGAGATTTGTTTTTTCGTTTCATTGTTTTACATACACAGCTAGTTAATGATAAAGGTCTGTAGTTTGTAGGATCTGCGTTATCTTTGCCTGGTTTGGGAATTTGTATTATTATTGCTTCTTTCCAAATTTTTGGTACATTACCAGTGATCCATAAATCATTGAAGATTTCAAGAACTGTCAAGGATGGTTCTGGAAGGTGTTTTAAAAACTGGTAATGTATATCGTCAGGCCCAGCGGAAGTATCATTGGCCTTATTCAAGGATTCCTTAATTTCCGACAATGAAAACGGTTGGTTATAACTCTCTAAGTTATTTGATGTGAATTTTAACCGTATTTTTTTTCTTTTTGAGTTTTATGTCTTCGGAAAGCTTCGGAATAATTAGACGATGAGAAATTTTTGGAGAAACAATCAGCAAGTACATTAGCTATTTCATGCTTGCTTTTGTAATTGATGTTATTTAGCTTCAGGTGTTGGACGCAATTGTATTTCCCTTTTCCATTTATTTTGCGGATCGTGTCCCAAACATTTTTTTTTATTGAGGAACGAGTTTAAAGTTGAAACATATTTTTTCCATGATGTTCGTTTACCTTCTTTAATCGTGCGGCGAGTTTTAGCCCGAGTAATATGGCACTGAGCTAGATTTTCGGGCGTTGGACGATTATTGAATTCTTTTCTGTGCTTCTCGGCATTGTTTAATGGCTTCTTTACATTCTTTAGTGAACCATGTTGTTTTTTGTTGACAATTTATCGAGGACCTAGGAATGGACTCTTCTGCAATCTCAATTACGATAGATGTAAATTGTCGAATTGGATCATCATCATTTAGTATGGTATTCCTGTTAAGTATCATTGCACAAAGTGTTTTAAATTTGGCCCAGTCAGCTTTCTTTAAGTTCCTTTGTTAAATTGTGTAATCAAATTTGGCACTGGTGTTCTTAAGATTTATTAGAAAATGATCACTGCTATGAAGGTCATCAGCGACCTTCCAATTATAATCCAACAGAAGTGAAGTAGTACATATTGTTAAGTCAATGCAAGTGTATGTACCCGTTCCTGGGTGTAGATAAGTCGGAGACTTGTTCTTAAATAGACACAAATCGTATCTAGCAACAAAATCTTCAACTTTTTTCTCTCTGTGGCTTATGTAATTTGATCCCCCAAAAATGCTACGGGCATTAAAATGACCAAGTAAAACAAATGGCGTGGGAAGTTGTTGAGCAAGTGTGTCTAATTCGTTTGGTGATAATTTAGTATTTGGTGGTATGTAAATAGAGCAAAACGTGATCACTTGATGTAGAGCGACACTTACAGCAATGGTTTATAAATTTGTATTCAAAGGGATGTTTCTATGTGGGGCTCTATTGTTCACAGCAATAGAAACCCCTCTTGCGGCCCTCTCAACATTTTGTAGGTAGGTGTTAAACATGGTGTAGTTTTTGAAACTGATGTTGTTAGTATCTTTTAAAAAGGACTCCTGAAGACATAATAGAGCAGGATCATGTTCATTTAAAAGCAGAAGAATATCATTGTAATTAGCTTTAAGTCCTCAACAGTTCCATTGTATTATTGTGTTCTTCATTATAAATTTAGAATGGAGGTTTTGTTTGATTGATTGGTTTATATTTTTACGGCGCACCAGCACTATGTGGCAATTTAGAGCCAAACATTAGGTTATATCCTTTTACATTTAAAACTGGTAAAATAATTTTATCGACCAGCGATTGGGGTCCAAACAGTTAAAGGTAAAGCGATAAAAATGTGAACGATGGTAAAGTATTAAAAGTTTCCCGATCAACGGGGTGTGCAAAAGTATGATAACGAAAACAAATGATTGGCAATTAAAATCTATCGACTGCATAAATATAACACAAAACTGAACAAGGTGATAAAATAAAAGCTATAACTTATGATAGATATTTGCTTCCTTTTGGAAGTCTATAATGTTGGTAATGTTAACTGTATCAAAGGGCTCCCTCATGTCTTGCACAACGTAGAAATGATTACGCGTAGGTTGAAGATCGAAGCATTCCAGCATAAAGTGCCTAACGGTGAATGGTTCATTACAAGCTATGCACTCTGGTGGGTCTTCTCCTTTTAATATGTAGGAGTGTGTTAAATGAGTATGACCGAGTCGAATTCTTGCAATGACTACCTCCTCTCTACGGACGGATCTGTAGGAAGGGGTCCATTCTCCTAAGATTGGTTTGATGGCATGAAGTTTGTTATTCACGGCATCATTCCATGATGCCTCTGCCATTTCTGGTGTAAACAGTATTTGATACGACGTTTAAAATCAGTATATGGTGCTTCAAAATTAGTTGGTTCTAGTAATAAGGCCATTTTAGCAGCACGGTCTGCTTTATCATTACCTTTAATTCCTACATGGCTGGGTAACCAACAGTATACTATATTGTGGGAGGTACTCAGCTCAGTATGCTTAAGGAGAATATTGGCTAATAATGGATTCTCCATTTTTCTGTTATGTAGCGACTGAAGTACTGATAGTGAATCGGAGAATATAATGCTGTTTAAAATACGCTCGCTTGCAATGTATTGCAAAGCAAGGTCTATTGCTCTGATTTCAGCTGAAAATATTGACGTTCCATTTGGCAAGCGAACATTGTTTATGTATTTTTCGCTAACGAAGGCTGCAGCGGCTTTTTCCTCATCTTTTGATCCATCAGTATATATTCTTGTATAAATTTTGAACTGAGAGAGGAGTTCATGGTAAGAGTTGAGGAAGATGGACGGGTTTGTTTCCGATTTTTTATCATCGTGTAGCATGAAAAGTACCCTTGTTTGCTTAAGTAGCTATGGAGGTGTTTCGGAAATGGTCGTGTTCAGAATTTTCGAAATATCAACTTTTGTACTAACAAGGAATGGTAACATTTTAATGCTAAAGGTAGGTATGACATTTGGTTTATTGTCATATAAAGTTTTATATTTGGGTTCAAAAACAGCCGAAAAAGCAGAGTTCAGAGGGTTTGATTTTAATTTGAGAGCGTATTGAGCGGAAAGCATTTCTCTTCGTTGTGCTAAAGGTGCTTCGTTCGCTTCAACGAGGAGGCTTTCACACGGAGATGTTTGATATGCTCCCAGGGCAAGTCTTATTCCCTGATGATGGATTGAGTCAAGCATCTTCAAATAAGACTTCCTTGCTGAACCATAGACAATGCTACCATAGTCTAGTTTCGAGCGAATATATGTTCTGTATATGCCGATTATGACTTTTCTATCAGCACCCCAGTCAGTCTTTGCTATTACTTTAAGTAAATCCAGAGATTTGAGGCATTTAGCTTTTAAATTCTTTAAGTGTGGGATAAAGGTCAGTTTTCTATCGAAGATGATACCTAAGAGTTTTACTTCCTCAACAACTGGAATAGGTGTTCCGTCCAGTGTAAGACTTGGTTGATCATGATGTCTTCGTAATTGACAGAAATGCATGCATACAGTTTTTGTTTTCGAGAATTTGAAACCGTTAGTATTGGCCCAATTTTGGATCTTGTTGATATTCTGTTGTAATTGTCTTTCGATTGTATGCATGTGCTTGGATCGGTAACATATAAAAAGTCATCAACATATAGGGAGCAATCCACACCAGGACTCAGACAATTGGTGATGCTATTAATTTTTATATTGAAAAGCGTTACCGATAAAATACTGCCCTGGGGCACACCCATCTCTTGATCGTGTAGATCAGAGAGGGTGGAGTCCACTCGTACCTTGAATTCCCTATCTTTGAGAAAGTTTGATATAAATAAGGGCAGTCGGCCTTTTAGACCCAGATTGTGCATTTAGTATTCCGTACTTCCAAGTTGTATCATACGCCTTTTCCAAATCAAAGAAAACCGCTACTAAATGTTCTTTCTTGATAAAAGTGTCGCGAATAAATGTTTCATGTCTAACCAGATGATCATTGGTACTACGACCATAACGAAATCCACTTTGGAAAGGAGATATTAAGTTGTTGCTTTCCAAAAACCACACTAGCCGAGAGTTGATCATTCGTTCCATTATTTTGCACACGCAGCTAGTTAAAGATATTGGTCTATAGTTGCTAGGATCTGCGTTATCTTTGCCTGGTTTGGGGATTGGTATTACTGTTGCTTCTTTTCCATATTTTTGGTACATTACCAGTAATCCATAAATCATTAAAGATTTCCAGAAGGACTGTTAGAGATGGCTCTGGGAGATGTTTTAAAAACTGGAAATGAATATCGTCAGGCCCAGTGGATGTATCATGAGCCTTATTCAAAGATTCCATAAGCTCCGTTAATGAAAACGGTTGGTTGTAATTTTCCGAGTTGTTCGATGTAATTCAACCGTGTTTTTTCCTTTGAGGTTTTTAATCTTTGGAAAGCTTCTGAATAGTTAGACGATGAGGAATTTTTAGAGAAATAGTCAGCAAGCACATTTGCTATTTCATATTTGGTATTATACTTTTTGTTTTTTACCTTCAGATGTTGGAAGGAATTGTTTTTTCTTTTACCATTTATTTTGCGGATCGTGTCCCAAACCTTCTTTATAGACGAACGAGAGTTTAAAGATGAAACAAATTTTTTCCATGATGCTCGTTTACTTTCATTAATGGTGCGGAGAGCTTTGGCCCTAATAATACGGTATTGTGTTAAGTTTTCGGGTGTTGGATGATTATTAAATTTTTTAATGCCTCTCGGCGTTGCCTAATAGCTTCTTTACATTCTTTAGTGAACCAGGGTTTTTGGATTCTTTTACAATTTGTAGAGGACTTAGGAATGGATTCTTCTGCAATTTCAAGTAAGATGGATGTAAATTGTCGGATAGGATTATTGTCGTTTAGGACTGTATTCCTGTTTAGCATAGTTATAGAGAGTCTTTCAAATTTGGCCCAATCGGCCTTCTTTAAATTCCATTGCGGAACTGTGTCATCAATTTGTGGGTGAATATTTTCAAGGGATATTGGAAAGTGATCACTGCTGTGAAGGACTTCAGTGACCTTCCAATTATAATCTAAAAGCAGCGAAGGTGAACAAATTGTTAAATCGATGCACGTATATGTACCCGTACCTGGGTGTAAATATGTTGGTGATTTGGTGTTATAAAGACACAAGTCATGTCTAATAATGAAATCTTCAACCTTTTCGCCCCTGTTGCTAATATGGTTGGATCCCCATAAAATGTTATGGGCATTAAAATCCCCAAGTAGAATAAATGGTGTGGGCAGTTGTTTAATTGGGTTGTCTAGATCATTTGGAACTAAGTTGTTGTTTGGTGGTAAATAAATCTTTGACGTCACCGCCGATGGTTTTATGTATGCATATATGTATGTATGTATGCATGTATGTATGTATGTATGTATGTATGGTTTTATGTATGTATGTATGTATGTATGTATATATGTATGTATGTATGTATGTATGGATGTTTGTATGTATGTATGTATGTATGTATGTATGTATGTAAAGTTGTATGTATGTATGGTTGTATGTCTGTATGGTTGTATGTATGGTTTTATGCATGTTTGTATGTATGCAAGTATGCATGTATGTATGTATATATGTATGTATGTATGGATGGATGGATGCTTGTATGCATGCATGTATGATGTATGTATGTATTTTTTGTATGTATGTATGTATGTATGTATATATGTATGTATGTATGTATGTATGTATGTATGTATGTATGTATGTATGTATGTATGTATGTATGTATGTATGATACATATGTATGTATGTATATATGTATGTATGGTTGTATGTATGTATGGATGGATGGATGCATGTATGCATGTGTGTATGTAGGTGTGTATATATGTAAGTATGTATGTATGTATATATGTATGTATGTAAGGTTGTATGTATGTATGCATATATTTATGTATGTATGTATGTATGTATGTATGTATGTATGTATGTATGTATGTATGTATGTATGTATGTATGTATGTATGTATGTATGTATAGTTGTATGTATGTATGTATAGTTGTATGTATATTTGTATGTATATATGGTTGTATGTCTGTATGGTTGTATGTATGGTTTTATGCATGTTTGTATAGATGCATGTATGTATATATGTATGTATGTATGTATGTATGTATGTATGTATGTAAGGATGTATGTATGGATGGATGCATGCATGCATGGATGGATGCATGTATGTATGTATGTGTATGTATGTATGTATGTATGTATGTATGTATGTATGTATGTATGTATGTATGTATGTATGTATGTATGTATGTATGTATGTATGTATTCCTTCGAAACTGAAATTGTGTTCTTTATAGTCTTATGACAATGAAACCACCCCAAACAACACGACATGTTTATCCATGCACATTATGTTTTGTGAGAACATATTTGAGGCCTGCCTTGAAAATCATGCGAATTATCCAAATTTAAAACACTGATGTCAAATTCATTTACAGCACTTCTTACTCATCACTTCTTTACATCACTTCTTACTCAGAGACTCGTATGCCTCACACGTAAAATCTATTTACTCGTATGGCTCACAATAAATGGCTATTTATTCCTATGGCTCACACGAAATGGTAATTTACTCGTATGGTTAACACTAAATGGCTTTTTTTCTCGTATGGCTCACACCATATGGCTGTTTACTCATATGGTTCACAAGAATGGGCTATTTAGTGGTATGAATATTTCCAGTTATAGCCTCTTCATGGATATCATTAGAGTACATTCTTTTCCGTACAAAGATGCATTAAATATTATATAACACATAAGGTAACTAAAAATCTGTAATACCAAGTTCAACGGATTGAGTCCATTTCACAAGTAATCTGTGATCATGCAGATTCTAAACAAACCAGAAGAATCAATATACGATAATGACCGAGAACACATTTGTACAGAACAAAGATCAAATCAAACGTGATACGTATTTCCAATCTCACATGTAAGTCAATAAATTAATTTGCTTATTTAGTTGCAATATAGAATTTGTAATGTAGCATACAATGATAGGACGTTCTTCTCCTCCTCCATACAATTATGCGTTTGCAATATTTACATAAAATGATTACAAATTTATCTCAATTGGTGTTTGGTTACACAGAACAGTAACAACACGGTGAGGTCACGGTGCCACGGGGTATGTATTTACATTCCACAATGGAATATCTGGGTCTAATTATTTATATTATTTACCTTTGAATAATGTTTTATAGTATATTGCATGCATGATATCCATACGCAGTATTGACGTTTTATCCTGAAAAAGAATGCATATATTCAAATTATGGAACACACAGATGGTGAGATGACACACACTCCATATGTTGGCATTACGAAAGATAGTGCAATTTTATTTAATTCTCGCATTGGGAAGGAGAGGTGTAAGAGATTGTATAATTTAGATATTTTGCGGTCAAAATGGAATTTTAGATGGTATTTCTTCGGATGAGTAGGTCTGAATGCAAATTTGTTTGTTAGTGGTGTTGATTTTGTAAATTTATTATTGTTGATGGTCATTTTATTTCAAACTGAAAAGTGTCTTTTATACTGAATTAAAATTATAATGCGACGACAATATTTGGCAACACCTAGTTAAAGTGCTGATCATTGAGACTATCATGCAGCTGTTAGGTTCTGTCCACAGACACACACACACACACATATATATATATATATATATATATATATATATATATATATATATATATATATATATATATATATATATACAGAGTCAAGTAAAAACTGTAAAAGTCATAGACTCTCCAAACATTTACTTTTGTAGGAATAGATTGATTTTAACATATCCAAATATTGCTTATTAATACATATTTTGACAGTAACCCCGTGGTGGAGGTAGGGAAATAATACGTTAAACTGAAGTGTATGTCTGAGGTAGTCCAGCAGTAAAATTGCAATTATTTTGCATTGTATATTTCTTCAATAATATTTGCTGACAAAGGCTTATTACTTTCATTGAAAATGTATTGAAAAATTAGTTTCATATAATTTTATAATTACCAGATATCAAAAGAATTCCTTTTATAAAATTAGTTTTAGTGCAATGCACAAGTACTCTTATGCTGGAAAATCAGATGAATTGAACAATATCAAAAATGTGTTAATACTGCATGTAAGTCAGTGACAATTTGCAGTAATAGCTTCGTTTATATGTTAAGGTATTTTATAAGATAGTCAGAGTCAGAGTTAGTGTAACAGCCATAATAAAGAACAGCGTCGTAGCCTATTGTAACAACTTAGAGTTACGCAACTTCTATTACCTTAAAAAAAGTGTTTTTGTGCTAGAAGAATTTGTCTGTTCATATGTCTACGTACAACACTGTGACAAATTGGCGGCGCTCAAAACACACCAACCACTTTCACTACGTTTCGTTGCTAGGGAATGACCTCCGCGGTGTAGTTTACCCAGTGTGGATAGATTGAAAGAAGAATGCAGATCACTGAACAAGTATATTGAAGAAATAAAAAAACGAGCCCCCTTTCAATGAACAAATATAAAATTTAATCAGTTTATCAACAGAATTTAAAATGATAAGAAATCAATGACTTGGTTACAAAAGAAGGAAAATGGTACTAACATGTACTCAAATAAAAAGACAATACAAATTTCTTTAAATGTAAAATTACTTTCTACGTTAATATACCATCTTCATTGCTAATGAGATGTGACCTTTGAGTGCAACGATGAGAGACTTCATCACCTATTTTATGCGGACATCAAGACTTCCGTTTGTCCCTGCTCCGCCGATCTTTGTCTAGCTTTTTCGTCTTGGACTCTTGTCCGTCGAACTCTGACTTTACAATCGTCTCTGGACTTAGATTTCTGCGTAGAACTTGTTCTGATCCTGTAGTTGTTCAGGGATTTCTCATGTGAATCCAGGAAAGCTGTTTCCTTCAATAAATAAAATGTCTCGCAATAGACAATAGGTCACATTCCCAAGTATATCTATATTTTTTCATTAATTCGGCTCAGAAAACAAAAGGCATAAATTCTGCCGCAGTAGCTCATTGCTCCCTAACTGTTATGTTTGCATAAACGGTCAATGCTTGTCCTGACCTTAATTCGGGTCACGCTAGGGATGGTCAATTAAATTCAACTCAGCCGTATGAACCTGTATGTAACCCCTCTCGACTTCTTACTCTGTTAAGTTTCATATGGCTTAGACCTCCAGATCTAACTATTCTAAAATAGTTTACTCGACCAATTAAATATTACAAACGAGCATATAGATATACACTTAAGTGATCAATTAAATATTACAAACTAGTATATGGTATACATGTAATGTTAGGTCATACTCATTCTAAACAGAGTTAAGCCATAAACTATGAAACATTACATATCATGCCTTAAGCTTAATTCATTTAAATTCCTAATCCTTCCTATGTATTCAAGATTCAATTAATCTAAAGAAATTATAATTACATTCAATCTTGCCAATTCTCCAAATGAATTGATAATTAGAAAATCAAAGAATAAAATGTCATGACTAGAATTTCACTAAAATCCTGCAAAATGAAATCATACATATATACATCATATGAAGAATACATTTGAAATAGATCAACAAATGAAATAACATATTAAAATCGGGAAACTAAGATAGCGTACCTTTTGCCGTTTCTTTATTCGTATCCACGAACCTCACGTATAGTCTGTCTCCTAACTGAGACAACTATCTGGCCCCTTACTCAATAATGAAAACGTACTTTTTACGAATTCAAAATGTAGAGTTTGTCTACTTGCTGAGACAAACTCCCGCTTTACTGCCAAATCACGAGATAACGTCTTACACGATCCCGGAATCGTTTAACTTCCCTTGCGAAAGATCAAAGACTGCTGAATTTTCCTAAAGTAAAACCTTTAATATCTTACAGAGTAACGCCCATAATTCCATATTAACCAATCGGAATAGACTGTATCCTAAACCTGTTCGTAGAATTTTTGGATTGAAAGACAACTAAACAACTAATCATACCGTAATTAATCATTACTTTGAACAATCATCTATAGCCAGCTGCCGCCCTTTACCCTGCCGATTTTGGGGAAAGGTCTTATGTCATTCTCTTGTACCATAGCATCTGACTCGGTCATGTTACGTCGGCTAGAACGAATTCCCATTTGACGTTCAGAGATGAAATTAAAAATAATCATCTATCTCTAGCCCTTTCTATTTTAATTAAGTTGACTTTGATACAATTCCTTTAACCAAAGCTTCTAAGAGTTTTCAAAATTCGACACATCACAAACACCATGTGTTTTGTTAGTGAAGCCAATTTTACTTCGTTTTTCTGAATAATCGTTTTCCTGGAGAACAACATTACTGATTTGGAAACAGACATTTTCAGAAAATATTCTAAATTGAAACAGAACAATACAAACTGCTTTATTGTGCAAATTCTGGATTTTTCTGTTAGCCTTCGTCTGACGTCATCATCTGCCATTTTGAAGCGGAACTGAACTTCAGAATGTATTTAGAACTTTTTACAGGACTTATGTTTATCTCTAGAAAAATGTGGATCATTTACGTAAATCTTAAGTCTTGTTTTACAAAATGACATTTTTTCAATGTTTTCTAGGTAAAAAAAAATTTTGTTAAAATTTACAAAGGTTGTTTTCATCACAATTTCTTATTGTTACTTTGAACGAGCTGTTACGTAACACTGTGTGCGGCTGCTTAATTGCTCTTGCCCAACTTTACACTATTTGATGTTAAATTTGACTATACTATGCATGTCTTTAACAATGGGTTGGAATAAGTGTTTGGTAACCATGTAGAAATCATCCCAAAATTTGATGAATCGACCATTTTTAGCGACAGTCCATTCTTTGCACTTAACTATTCTCTAGTTCTCTACTCTAGCAGTCATCTGTTCGTACACCGAGTTGTATTTAAGGTAGGTTTAAAATATAACTTCTGGTTCATTACGTCGCAAGACGAAATGATCATGGTATATGGTTCAGGCAATCCTCATTTTATTTGTGGAAAATCTCTATGAATTGGTGTTTTGAATTTTTCGTGTATTTCAAAATAAGCAATTAAAAAACTTGCGTTTGAATTACACTTTTGAAGTTTATCAATTAATGTCGTATTATTAGGTTTCAGTGCTTTTGCTACGTTTTGCATATATATATATATATATATATATATATATATATATATATATATATATATATATACATATATACACACACAAATAAATCATATATATACATACACACAAATAAATTATATATATATATATATATATATATATATATATATATATATATATATATATATATATATATAAATTGTTTCATGGTGTAGCTATATATATATATATATATATATATATATATATATATATATATATATATATATATATATATAAATTGTTTCACTTTGATATATCATTTTCATTTTTGTTTCTTGAATGTGAGTTATAATTTTGGGACTTAGCTTTCTAGTTCTATACTTGTTCTCCATGCATTTCTTTGAGGATAAATGTAAGGTCCATCTTTTATATACTGTATTCAAACTTGGCGTCATGCAAGCCTTACGTATAAAATGATCTTCTTAGTTACAACAAATGAATAACCAATTCAGCTAAGTTCTTCACCATTACTTTTCCATCATACACCAGGAAAATCATGACAAAAATAATTTGAGAAAATAAAGTCTAAGAGATTTAAATGAGAAGGTATAAATTAAAAGTTTGTCGAACCTTTATCCCGAATCAATGTAGGCGTGTCCTCATTTTATCCTATGCACATGAAACATTAAGAAGTAACATATAATGTTGCTTTTGACATTCAATTTATTACGCAGTCAATAAGATGCCACCCCAACAGGGTACCCTGAAGACAAATATCAGCTACTATTTGCCGTACTTAACACTCATTCAGCTGCATGCAACTGACCAGTGATTTCTGACAGGCATGCGTATAATTTATTATCCTTTATATTCTCTTTACTTGTCGGAATTGTTGCCACCACATGAACTTTCACATGACAGCGTGACAGAGTCCTTACAAATGTGTCAATATAAGAGGCTTTTAGCATTTTACTGCCTTTTTGCACTAATTAGCTCGTGGTAAAAATCCTGTTATTATGTAGAGCAAGATATTTTGTAGAGGTCATTATTTGTAGCTCATGAAATTAATTTTATGTCGTCTGTCCATCTGTACTAGATAGAACTCCTAAACATCCAGAAGTATATTTCCTTATAGTGACACCAGCCATTCAAGCTTGCGTTCTTCTGCAAAGTTTCGCATTGAGTCCTCAACACATGCAAAGTGGATTTTTTTTATTTCGTATGTACCTCTTACTCGTTCAATTTATTCTAAGAACCTGACACAGATAAACAGTGGTCTCCTAAAAATAGCCACAGGTCGAAAACCTTAACATTACCAACATAAAAATTTTATGAATCACTTCTTATTTTGTTCAATTCCATTGCTACTATTGTTCATAGAAGATGATGATGGTGCCCATTGCAATGATGGTATCAAACTGGGCCACTGAAGAAAAAATACCTTTCATTATTCCCTCAATTCCTCCTTCCGTCTAAACAAAAATAAATTAAATAAAAAAATCAATACATATGAAACAAAATTTATTGAAAAAGTACAAAATAAATCCACAAATTAAAAATACAAGACCAATTGACCGTTTGAAAAAATTTCTTCATGTGATGAACATTGTAGTAACGATCACGTGTAGACTGCAGATCGAAATAATTTCTTTTAAAGTGATTCGCTGTGAAGGGTTCATTGCAAGAAAACTGGTCCTGTACGAAGGAAGTTATTCACCTAAGGTAGGTTTGAACAGCAGGAGCATGTTATAGACAGCTCCATTACACGATGCCTAACATTTGCTAAATAAGGATTTTGTTTATACTAGGTTTAAAATCAATGTAAGGCATTGAAATCAGTTGGTTATAGAAATAGGGCTACTTTACCAGCGTGATCTGCTTTTGTCGTTCCCTTTAGCTTGGCAACCCATATACTAAATTATGTGATATACATACTTCGGTATGTTTGATGAGAATATTGGTGAATTGTGGATTTTCCAGCTTGATATTGTGTAGCGACGAATAATTGATAGAGATTCTGAATAATAGAGTTTAAATTTATGTTTGGTATCGATGTTGTCTATATTTTGAAAACGGTTTCCAGAAAACAAAGCACTGAAAGATCGTGTTCATTTAAAAGCCGAACAATATTGTAGCTGGTTTTAAGTCTTCGACAATTCCATTATGAATTAAATTCGAAATAGTTTGGTAATTAGGTAGTTCGTTTCGCTAATGAGCAATTCTATTTTATTATTTAACAGGAGCTAGTACGAATGTAACTGCATGTATTTGTACAATTAGAGCCGCCTCAAGGAACGAACAATTTTATTTCAGTGTGTTTAATTAGAAACCTAATAAAGTTGATGAAGATGCACAATATTTAATTTGCAAGAATATAGGGCCACCCGGCAACAGAAAGTTCCAAACAAATAATATTTTATTAATAATTTACAACATTGCATCACATTTGTTGACATGTAAAATGCAACGTTTTAAAAAGAAAACGGAAAAACATGGATAGAAGTAATTGTTAGTATTATTATTATTACATATATGTTTTAACTCTATCTTAAACTGAAGAAAGGTCAATTGCTTTTGAAACTACACATGCGACTTGGAAGCTAATTATATTCTTAATCTAAGAATATTTACTTTTTAGAAACCTCATTTTACAAGTGGAACTATTTTTGATTGACTGACTTAATGACTGATTAACTTTTTTTTACGGCGCAGCAGCACTATGAGGCTATTTAGCCGCATACAAAAGATTATATCTTTCATTATTTAAAAGTAGTAAAAGTTTTCGTATCGACCAGCGAATCACTGAAGAATATCTTTCACTTTGTCTTTGGAATGGTATTTTTTGATGTAAAATTCGTCATTTAAAGTCCACGATTTGGCAACGAATGTAGCATCGTTTCTTTCCTGAATATACGTGAGTCTTGTCATTATTGGTACGTTTGCTTTGTCTGCAAGTAGGGCACATTTTCGGGAGTTGGGAAGCACTTTATTGCTGTGCACCTTGAATCTTCATATATTATTCATAAAAGGCTGACAAAAGTGCATTGACACTCTGAGCAATGCACTCGTTGTTTTTCTTCGTCAAGATATGATTTAGAGGCTATACATCCCTCACATTTCGATCCACAATGTTTGTGTTGCTCTCCATTGTTGTAACCACAGTCACATTTCTAACAGAAATAAATGTATCCCAGGAATCCGGCGACACTCGCAATAGTACAGAAATGTTCATCGTGATGATAAACGTGAATGTAATTTCCATGTTTTAAAATTTAGCCTCGAAAAATCAGAGGTGCGCACATATCTTGAGGATGAATTTGCAACTTTTAGTGTGGAGCCCAGACGTCTTGCAATGCTTGCATTTCAGGTATACCTCTGGGTGTGTTTTGGATTACCCCGCCTGTTGAAACAGGAGTTCTGCTTCTCTTTGTTGTTTGGCTCGGTCCGATTGTCGAATAGTTTTTTCTGGCTCTTTTCTATTCTGCAGGCTCATCCACCAATACCTTTTTGCGTCGGATTCCTTTGGGAAGAGAAACGTGCGTCATAAACAGCGTCGCTTTCCATCGGTAATGTAAAACTTGTCATTGGATTGTTGCCCTTCTTGAATCTTGTCGATTACTTTTGAGGGTGTCAATTCTGCTGGGCTGCTAAACACGATCCAAACGGGGAAGTTCAGAATGTCGTGATAAATGGAAAGTCATAAGCAATTGTCTTCTTTGGCATGACCTTACCATTTCAGTGTAGTTAACAAAAAATTACACACATCGGTGATGAACTCTACTGCTTTCTCCAGCGGTACGTCGGACCTGAAATATTTAACTTCACTTTTTACGTGTAGACCGTGGTTCTAAAATTTCTAGAGGAGCGTTTATCCGTCTTTCGAATCTCGTAGTACTTTTCAGGCTTTTGTGGTGGTGACCTTAGGTTTGTTGTAGCTTGTTTGTGTATGAATTCTGGTTCACTCATGTCATCTATCGCTGGCGTGGATATGAGCCAAGACTTCAGCTACTGTGTGAGGCGATAGGTCACGATTATGCCTCTTACTTTCTTTTGATTTCTTCACGTAATGATGCGATCGTTTCATCGTAAGTGTACAAGGTCAAATTACAACATTTAAAAAGCCATGGTCCACTATATATCCATGTCATACCAGCGTATATAAAAAGGTTTATTATTATATTAAATCCCAGACACGTCCATTAAGAAAAGGAGAAGAAAAAAAAAGAAGACGAATGGAAATTACAGAAGAGGAGGAAAAAAAATGTAACAATGAATTAATTCAAAAACACGGAGTGCACATAGACACATAAGGAATCTATGAACTTTATAAAATGTGGTGTGATGTGAATTGAATTGTACATGTGTACCATAAAAGACCAAAATGAAAACGTAAGTGTCTCTAGGTTTTAAGTTTTTAAAAGAAGGACCTAGAATTACACACTCACACAAATCCATCATGGGAAAAATAGGGATTTTAAGTTTTAATTGACTATGGCAGGTATTGAATAGTGTATTATTTTTGACAGAAGTGGGTGGCCCGGCTAAGGACAGTTGGGTTATTTTTTTTTTTTGTTTTTGTTTAAACAAACTGCATTTTCCTTTTGCCACGGCCAAGGCCTACTTCTGGACCTAGTCATTTCGATGATTTTGTAGAAATCTTCTTCTTCTTCTTTCGATGTTACTGTTGAAGGAGAAAAGCATTTTCTGATTATTTCTGTTGCTTTAAAAATTTCTGCAATTTTCCTTTCTGTCTCTGTTTAAAATATTCGACCGAAAGTTGGAAAAAATGGCGAAGGTGCTAGTACCGGAACAAGTTCTTGAGAAGAAGAGAGACAATCCACTAAATCCCAATTAAAATCAGTCTTTTCTGGATGCAGGCCCGCATTGGCTTTGGTAGCCACTGTCATATCATCACTTCTCGTAATTACAGCCGGTTCACCCCAATTCATCGTCTTCTTAGTTTCCGTCATGTTCTAACCCCGTCGCATTGGTTCACTGCACCTAGACACTTGTGCACGTATATATGGAATGTGACGTCACATGTAGCTCTCTTTTGATAGGAAGACAGACTCCACTATATGACTGAATGTTATAACACATTTAGATTGGTGAAAAAAAACTAAATCCGTTTCGATATGCTCTTCCACTAAATAACCGTGCTTTACTTCATTCCCTTCACCTGTTCTCGTCACAAGATGTAGACTAATAACGACTACCCTCCTATCGGCGATGCTGTTCAATTTGAACTATCCCATGGATGTCAGATCAGCATGGGCTATCACCCAGATGACTCATACAGCCCTTTGGAAACAAAGGATCTATGTTGAGAGGCAAGGTTGTCAGAAGAGGTCAGACGAAGTTTGAGGAAGGGAAGAGGTTCCGTGCGATGCCCTCTATGTTAGCGGAATGATGCATCCCCCAAAGGGCATTTTCAGGGCCACTTCAATGCCTGAAAAGATTAATTCAACAAATTTGCCATATTTGTGTGTCTTTATTTAGTGTTTGTTTGTTTGTTTACCCGCCACGCCAAGGATTATTATTCCCATGGTAAACTCACCTTCAAGCTAGACAGACCCAATCGCTTGTCCCTATATACCCCATGTTAAATTTCCCATGTTAAATTCCTTTGAAGCTAGACAGGCCCAACCCCTGGTCCCCAGACGCTCCATGTTAAATTATTCTTGAGGCTAAAGTGCTCCAGATATTTTGGTTTTTTTAGTTGCCATTAAGGATAATGTTGTCCACGACCATTTCGACGGAGATTTCCATTGAGGCTAATGTGCCCCACTACACTACTAACCTTACGACATGATTACATTTTGTTGTATAGACACTAAAAGTTTATTGGGTAGTATGTCCTCATACAGTTTATTTAAAATAATTTACGTCTAAATACTTCTATTTCACGGGAAATCGACACACTCAACAAGAATGTGCTACAACATCATTGACCACTGTCATGAGACGCAATCTAGCTTGGCACGTAATATAACCGAGGGTTACAATTTAGGAGGTATGCAAAAAATGAGTTTGTGTTTTTCTGCGTATTAGAATAGTAAGCTCATACATTAACGAATAAACTGTAAAAATAAATACATGGTTTGGATTAACTCTAAAAACTATGTTGCTGAGCATTAAGATAAAATATTGGACTTTTTAAATAAATACGGCATAGCCACCAAGTTTAATTATGTATTAAGGATTTCACATGTGTTACCTTAATGTATCATTTATGTACCTTTGACAGAATTTTAACATTTTCTGTTATTATGTCATATACTATTGCGCTGATTTTTTAATTTTTGGCAGGGTTTCACTTAAAAGTTTAGTTGTGCAGCTCTATTTTAAATTTTCTAACTGAACTTTTGTGATTAAGCGTCGTAAACACTACATAGACACCTATACATACATATCAGAAATTCTATTCCTGGTAGCAAATACATTTTTTTTCTTTAAAAAAACCCCGAGATTGTAATGTCCTCAAAACCAATAAGCTAAAGTGAACATTACATTGAGGAATAATTTCGTATTATAAGCATTGAACTGTCATTAAAAATATCATCATATAAAATCCATATTGTTTGTACATTTTTTTGGATAATGCATGTCACATTCTCCTGAGTTGCCGAAATGTTGGTATGACTGAAAAGCACAACATCCGGATATTTTATTCTATTTATCCTCATTTAATTTTACTATTATTTTTTTTCTTCAAGCGTTTTAAATGCTTTCTCTTAAAATAGGGCCATTTATATCCAACAAAATTGCTATATGGGCTGTTCGAGCGTTAAAGTCCATCATTATGTTTACTACACATTGATGTGGCAGAACAACCTGTCTTTCTTTTCTTCACCTACCTACAAAACGTTGACAGGGCCTAAGGAGGGGTGTCTATTGCTGTGAACAATAGAGCCCCACATAGAACCGTCCCTTTGAATACAAATTTACAAGACATTGCTGTAAGTGTCTCTCTACATCGAGTGATTACATGTTGTTCTATCTATAAACCACCAAATACTAAATTATCACCAAACGATTTAGAAACTTCCCACGCCATTTGTTTTATTTGGTGATTTTAATGCCCATAACATGTTATGGGGATCAAATTACATAAGCTACAGAGGGAAAAAAGTTGAAGATTTTGTTGCTAGATACGACTTGTGTCTATTTAATAACAAGTCTCAGACTTATCTGCACCCAGGAACGGGTACATACACTTGCATTGACTTAACAATATGTACTCCTTCACTTCTGTTGGATTATAATTGGAAGGTCGCTGATGACCTTCAATGCAGTGATCATTTTCCAATATATCTCAAGAACACTCGTGCCAAAATTGATGACACAATTCCACAGTGGAACTTAAAGAAAGCTGACTGGGCCTAATTTGAAACACTTTGTACAAAGAGACTTAACAGGTATACCATACTAAATGATGATGATTCAATTCGACAATTTACATCTATTGTAATTGAGATTGCAGAAGAGTCCATTCCTAAGTCCTCGACAAATTGTCAAAAAACCCCAAAACTATGGTTCACTAAAGAATGTAAAGAAGCCATTAGACAACGCCGAGAAGCAATGAAAAAATTCAATAATCGTCCAACGCCCGAAAATCTAGCTCAATACCGTATTACTATGGCTAAAACTCGCCGCACGATTACAGAAAGTAAACCAACATCATGGAAAAATATGTTTCAACTTTAAGCTCTCGTTCCTCAATAAAAAAAAGATTGGGATACACGATCCGCAAAAAAATGGAAAAGGAAAATACAATTGCCTCCAACACCTGAAGCTAAATAACATCAATTATAAAAGCAAGCATGAAATAGCTAATGTACTTGCTGATTGTTTTTCCAAAAATTCCGCATCGTCTAATTATGCCGAAGCTTTCCGAAGACTTAAAACTCGAAAAGAAAACATACGGTTAAAATTCACATCAAATAACTTAGAGAGTTATAATCAACCATTTTCATTGTCGGAACTTATGGAATCCTTGAATAAGGACAATGATACTTCCACTGGGCCTGACAATATATATTACCAGTTTTGAAAACACCTTCCAGAACCTACTTGACAGTTCTTCTGGAAATCTTCAATGATTTATGGATCACTGGTAATGTACTAAAAATTTGGAAAGAAGCAATAATAATACCAATCCCCAAACCAGGCAAAGATAACGCAGATCCTACCAACTACAGACCTATAACATTAACTAGATGTGTGTGTAGAAGCAATAGAACGAATGATCAATTCTCGGCTTGTATGGTATTTGGAAAGAAACAATCTAATTTCTCTTTTCCAAAGTGGCTTTCGTCATGGTTGTAGTACCAACGATCATCTGGTTAGACTCGAAACATTTATTCGCGATGCTTTCATAAAGATAGAACATTTAGTAGCGGTTTTCTTTGATTTGGAAAAAGGCCTATGACACAACATGGAAGTACGGAACACTAAATGACCTGTACGATTTAGTTCTAAAAAACCGACTGCCCTCGCTCGTATCAAACTTCCTCTCAGACAGGGAATTCAAAGTACGAGTGGGCTTCACCCTCTCTGATGTACACGATCAAGAGACGGGTGTATCCCAGGGCAGTATTTAATCGGTGACGATTTTCAAGATAAAATTTATTAGGATCACCAAGTGTCTGACATCAGGTGTGGATTGCTCACTATATGTTGATGACTTTTAATATGTTACCGATCCAAGCACATGCATACAATTGAAAGACAATTACAGCAAAATAAAAGCAAAATTCAAAATTGGGCCACTAATAATGGTTTCAAATTCTCGAAATCAAAAACTGTCTGTATGCATTTCTGTCAGTTACGAAGACATCACGATGGACCTAAACTCACGCTGGAAGGAACACTTATACCATTTGTTGAGGAAACAAAATTTTTAAGCATTATCTTCGATAGAAAACTGACTTATATTCCACTCCTGAAACACTTGAAAGCCAAATGTTTGAAATCTCTTAGTTTAGTTAAAGTAATAGCGCACACGAACTGGGGTGCTGATAGGAGAGTCATACTCAGTTTATACAGAACGTTTATCCGCTCCAAATTAGACTATGGTTGCGTTGTTTATGGTTCAGCTAGAAAATCCTATTTGAAGATGCTTGCCCCAATCCATCATCAGGGAATGACTTGCCCTGGGAGCATTTAAAACATCCCCGTGTGAAAGCCTATTCGTTGAAACTGATGAACCACCCTTATCACAACGCAGAGAAATGCTTTCCACACAATATGCTGCCAAATTAAGATCCAGCCCTCTTAACCCAGCTTTTTCAGCAGTTTTTGAACCAAAATATAAAACCTTATATGACAATAAACCAAATGCCATACCTACCTTTGGCATTAGAATATCACATTATCTCGAAAGTACCCATATTGATCTTTCAAAAATTCTGAAAGCAAACATCTCCGAAACACCCCCGTAGCTATTTCAGCAACCAAGGGTACTTTTCACGTTACACGATGAAAAAAAAAAAAAATCGGAGACAAACCGTTCCATTTTCCACAACTATTACCATGAACTCCTCTCACAATTTGAAAGTTTTACAAAAATATATACCGATGGATCAAAAGATGAGGAAAAGGCTGCTGCAGCCTTCGTAAGTGGAAAACACACAACCAAAGTTCGCTTGGCAGATGGTACGTCAATTGTTTCAGCCGAAATTAGAGCAATAGACCTTGCTTTGCAATCCATTGGAAATAAGCGTATTTCAAATAGCATAATCTTCTTCGACTCACTATCAGTACTTCAGTCACTACATAATAAAAAAAACTGGAGGATCCTTTTTTGGCTGATATTCTTAGTAAGCATACTCAGTTGAGTACCTCACATAATATAGTATACTGTTGGTTACCCAGCCATGTTGGAATTAAAGGTAACGATAAAGCAGACAGCGCTGCTAAAATGGCCCTATCATTAGAACCATCTGATTTTAAAACACCATATACTGATTTTAAACGTTGTATCAAATGGCAAGCATAATGGAATGATGCCGTGAATACTCATTTAACCCAATCCTACATACTAAAATGAGAAGACCCACTAGAATGCATATCTTGCAATGAACCATTCACAGTTAAGCATTTTATGCTGGAGTGTTTCGACCTCCAATCTACACGTAATCAATATAACAATGGGAAGGACATGAAGAAGCTCTTTGATACAGTTAATACTTCTTTTGTTATAGACTTCCTTAAATAAGTAAACCTATATCATAAGTTATAACTTCTATTTTATCATCTTAAACATTTGTATGTGCTATATATGTACGGTCGCTAGATTTTAATTACCTTTCATGTTTTCGTTGTCATACATTGTTTGCAATCCCTGTTGATCGGGAAGCTTTATTTTTTTTATCACTATTACCATTGCTATCAGTTTACCTTTAGCTATTTGGTTTCGTATCGCTGGATGATACAGAACCTTTTTACCATTTGTATATAATGCAGGATATAACCTTTTTTATGGCGCTAAATGGCCTCTTTGTGCTGGTGCGCCGTATAATTTAAACCAACTAACCAACATCTTATCTTCACGAGGATAATGCGACATCCTGTTACCGTTGATTATCGATGACTGTAAAATATGATTGTTCCAGAAGTAACCATGTTTGTCAGATTAAGTTCCTAATAAGGATAATTTAATTACAGTCAAGAAATTCAAAAAGGTGACTCAAACCTAACGTTATGAAGCAGAATGCAGTTAAAACGGGTACCTTGAAGCGCACGAATTATTCTACTCATTATTAATTGTTATTTAGCGAAGTACAAATTATATTCCGCACTTTTGATACTACGAGAATGAAATATCCTGGATAAAGAATATAGAAGCATTATTCGACACCCAGATGGCGCAAACTGCGGGTGAATGTTGATCAAGGGCGTACGCAATGCTGATCGCGTATTTTCAGTCATGTGAAAAATAAGTAAGATCCAATGAATGGCACATATTAAATGTGAACATGCTGTCTAAATATAACATAAAAACAAACTTTATGAATAGATTGTCAGATTATATCTCACACACTCTTGATGCAGTGTCATGAACTCTGCTAATATTCTCCTTAAACATGCTTCGCCGAGTTGTTGGCTTCTGTTAGTCTCGAGAGACGATGGAAATGCGCCCATGAAAGGTGTCCCAGTTTATAGTTGTGCAGCGTTTTCTGTGACTATAAAGCCCCACACGGGAGTGGCAATCCTTGCAGCAGTTGATGCTCTTGAAGTTTCAGTCAGGTCTTGGTTGGAACTTCATCCTCTTCCTCAGATCTTTTCTCATTGGTTAGCTATCGTACATTTTCATCGCTGGCTTTCAGACCTGTGAACAGCATGTCGCCAGCTCTACTACTTGTCAAGTACCTCGCACAATATAGTATACTGTTGGTTACCAAGCTATGTTGGAAGTTAATGATAAAGCAGACAGCGATGCTAAAATGAGCCTATCATTAGAACCATCTGATTTTAAAACACCATATACAGATTTTAAACGTTATATAAAAGTCGGAAATGGCAGGCATCGTGAAATGATTCCGTGAATTCATAAATCCAAATATTCGGGTTATTAACAAGTGTGCTCACTCTTGCATAGATACGCCAGTTTCCGCTTCCCTGTAGGTGAAATATTAGTCTCAACCATTACTCGAAGGCAGTTAGACTAACGGGCTTGCTATCAATATTGTAATATTAAACCATTATTCGAAGGCATTTATACTAAGGGCTTGCTATCATTATTGTTACATTAAAAAAATGTCTAAAACGTGTGCTATGGGTTGCTAGAATCACAATATTGTCATTTTTTACATTTCCAAAACTCGTGGAAAATGTAATTTTCAGCACTGAAAAGTGACAAGCCGGACGGAAAGCCACTTGAACCAACTAAACGCTGTCATTTGCGGTAATCATTTCACAACAGGTAATTTTTACTTTTACAATAATAAAAAAATTAATTCAGTATAAACATTTATGATTTTTTAAATTCATATATTGCCAGGGCCGGTAAGGGTGTGTGTGTTTGCGTGTACGTTTGTTAACCCCTAACACACAAATACACGCGTCAGTTGTCATTTGGTTACCGTTTTATTCTTGGGTATTTATTAACACTTTTAGTAAACAGGCAAACTTTTGCATTGTTGGTTTTTCGAGGAAAGTCATTGACCTTTTGTAATTTGGAAACCACCCCCCACTGATCAAAGAAAAGCAAAAATCATTAAGCCATACATCAGCATTACTCGTACTATTTTGTTACTTGGAATGATTATAGTATTTTGCTTAATTTGCATAAAATGTGCAATTTATGCATCCATATTTTCAGCGTAAATCGGAGCAATAGACCTTGCTCTGACATTTATCGAATCTAAACACATTTTAAATAGCATTATCTTATGTGACTCATTATCAGTGCTTCAGGCGCTACACAATATCAAACTAGATAATCCACTATTTGTGAATATTCTGGTCAAAAACTGAGCTTAGTACCTCGTACAATATAGTGTACTGTCGGCTACCTAGCCATATTGGTATTAGAGGTAACGAAGAAGCAGACCGAGCTGCTAAGATGGTGCTATCTTTAGAACCATCGGAATTTACATTACCATATTCTGATTTTAAACCTTGTATCAAAAAGTATCTACGTCAAAAGTGGCAGGTATCATGGGATCAATAACAAACTTACATGCCATCAAACCAATCTTGGGAGAATGGACTCCTTCCTACAGAACTATTCGTAGGGAGGAGGTTGTCATTGCAAGAATCAAAATCGGTCATACATACATTACCCACTCACACATACTAAAAGGTGAAGATCCACCAGAGTGCGTTTCTTGCAATGTACCATTTACTGTTAAACACTTTATGACTACGTGTTCCGACCTGCAATCTACACGTGATAAATACTATAATGTACACGACATGCATGAACTTTTTGATACTATTCAAATCACTAGTATTTTAGAGTTCCTAAAGGAAGTAAATCTTTATTTTTAACTGTAACTTTTTATGACCTTACCCAAACTAATTTTTAACTAATACCAACTTTTATTTACATCTTTTCATCAAGATACATCATTTACATCTCCCGTTGATCGTGAACCAATATCTTTAACTGTTACCAACATTTACCATTTTATATTTATCTACTATGGATTTTTTACTATATCGCTGGTCGATATTGAACCTTTTTACAAATATGACCTACTGTGTGGCGCTAAATAGCCTAAAAGTGCTGGTGCGCCGTTAAAATTCAATCAATCAATCAATCTAAAGGAAGTAAATCTTTATTTTAAACTGTAACTTGTATAACCTTACACAAACTAATTTTTAACTAATGCAAATACCATTATTTACATCTTTTCATCAAGATACATCATTTACATTTCCCGTTGATTGGGAACCAACATCTTTAACTGTTATCAACATTTACCATTTTATATTTAACTATGGATTTTTTACTATATCGCTGGTCGATATTGAACCTTTCTTTTTACACATATGACCTACTATATATGGCGCTAAATAGCCTAAAAGTGCTGGTGTGCTGTTAAAATTAAATCAATCAATCGATCAAACATTGTTAAATTACAGTAAGAGATTATATTTAATTTTACCATGATATTGACACTAATATGCCAACCATATCACACGTCTAACCTTTCGTGATTGCTATAAAGGATACCTACATATAACACTAACTTGTAATTAATATATGTATTTTATTTTTTGTGATATTAATTTTTCAAGAATGTGACGTGACTATTAGAATATTATCTCGTGTCATGTTTGTAAGAAACTGACAGATTTATTCATATATAAATCATAACTTCTTCACTGTGCAGCTGTTGACAATGTGTTCCTCTCGCAAAAGTAATATAGAACCCATGCACCATTATAATTCAAATACAGAAGTATTTAGACAAGTTAACTATCATACTGAATTTATTTTAGTCTTGTACACTTCATTACAATTGAAAAACAGTTAAAAAATATTGTAGAACTATTGTGAAATTTCATAACTTTTTTTTGCTCCTTACTGGAAAGCCACAGGAATATCCAGATCACTATGATTACGTTTAATCCGTTCGCCACAAAAAAAAAAAAAAAAAAATAATACAAAATGTGTACAGCAAAAGATTGTATGCTATGAGAATACAGTAAAACTAAAAATTGAGTTTGAATTAATGCAACATCGAGCAAAGTGAATGAGTTTCTTGGAGCTGAACACAACTGTACTTTGCTCACCAAACACCCACATAACAAACACCCTAGAAAAAATAATTGGCGAACATCCCCGATATCACCCAGATGCTCTTCAGATTTATCATTATACATTAGCAAGATCTGCACACAATTTCTGCCACAGTGATGTGACAACCACTAATACTGTCTGAACAAGAAAAAACTTGTTCGGAAATGTGCAGTTTGAGAGCAGAGCAAGACAGATTTCAACAGCAGGTGCAATATTTTATAACAAAAACTGAAACACTTAACCTTTCATCAGGATTTATTGAAATAATAAATATATATTGTATACTGGAATCATGTAGGATTTATATTTTTTTATCATTTTTCAGTTTTATACATTTATTAACAGGAACACCAGCAAGATCGGGCTATTTGTAACACTTGTCAAATTACGCCTTGATATGTTATGTAAATATTTCGCAGATCATTAAAATTCCAATCATATCCTTTCAAGACATGCTTTTGAGACGGATAAATATTTTAATATTCTTATTCCTTAGCCGGACAGTATAAAATGTTGACAAATATCTTCCGTAACAAATTTCCTCCACTTGCATGCATAATTGAGTGCTTTGAAATATTTATTGGAAGACCCCAAAAGTTTGATGCACGAGCCTAATGTCATTTCAGTTATAGAAAGGTTAACAGTCAAAATATTTATTTGCTGCAGTCAGCTGGGATCAGTGACATTATTATGTGCAGTTTGGGAAGGAAGAGTTTCTGACACAGAGATAGTGAAATCATCACGGTCCTTGGTCCAGATTTAATCTTCGATTTGACCAGATCGTTGCAGATAAGAGATTTACATTATATGACGAATTTGCATGTGCGTATTCAGCAAAACTGATCATACCCGAATTTACAAAAGACAAGAAACAGTTGTCTTCTAGTGAGGTAGAGCAGTCAAGCAATATAAAAGTAGTGTAAAAATACTTGAAAGAATTATAAGTCTCGTAAAGAATCAATGCAAAATTATACAAGGAATTCTACCAAAAACTATGATAAAAACATTAAGCAATGAAGCCAGTAATGAATCAAGCTTACATTTATAAACTGATTGATTAATGCGCCAGTTTATATAATCTTGGTGATGTTATTGTATACAATGAAGATGAGTGCCTCAGCTGTTACTATTATTTAGTAACCCATTATGATATATGGACAAAAATTCATCAAATTATAAAAACATTATCAACGTATTTCTTTTTTAAGTGACTTTGAAAAGAACTGGTGGTTAGTTAATAGGTTTTGATGAGATATTTAAATACATAGCAAAAATGCACTGACTGCAACAAATATATAAAGATAGCAATTATTCAAAAGTTTATTGATAACTATATATGTAAAATGTAATGCTTGATAATATATGTTGTACATGCAGTAAATGATACTTGCAATTTGTATTTTTCATGCAGTATGTTTTGAAAAAATTAGAAAATTCAGAGTCAATTTATTTGGTTTACACTCCTTGCACAGCCAGTCCTTTTGGTAGGTTTCATTTTTACAACCATTTTATTTTGCAGTTTGCATCGTCACAATTATTTATATCTGCTGTATCATCATGTTTAGATTGGCATTAAACAGTAAAATCTTTGGTCATTTACAATGCTATGTGAAGTAACTGCACTGCGTTCCAACCTCCTTGTTAGCAGTTTAAGCATAAAGGTTAAAATAGAATACTTTAATTCTTAGTCATCCTAAAAATGAATCCAATAGAATACTTTAATTCTTAGTCATCCTAAAAATGAATCCACTGTCTTTGGAAATATGTAATGCAGCTGTGATTCTTAATGTATACCGAACAAGATCATGTTTCAAAACTGGAAAAATAGTTAAAGTTAAACCTATGATATTTATTTTGCAAGGCCCTAACATATTCAGTTAGACAAGAAATGGAGTCCATTTCATATAAAAAGTATTTAAAAGCACAGGCTTTGATTTACATGCAAACACAGTATGACATTTTCTTGCTCATAAATTGTGGATTTTGTATGCACATGGGAATTTAATTTGTAACTAGTTGACATCAAGTTACAAACCCTAGATACACCATAGACTTACTAAACCTTAAATGTCCTTAATTTCAGCTAGTCGAACTCTTTTCACAAAATCACCTGCCAGGTAATTTCTGTACAAGCCAGACTGGCATAACCTAGCCATTAATGTTTCTTCTTTTTTAAAAAAGTATTGCGGGTATCTAAGAAGAGGATTCGGAAAGCGTGGAAAATAAATAATGATTTGTAAGTTCCAAATGATTTATTGTGCTAAATTTATGGTTTAAATAGAGGAACTTTGATATTAAAATGAGAATTCGCTACTCACTACCTAACTCTTTACTATATCCTGGAAAATAAATTGTCAGAAAACTGGAGAGGGCTTTTGTTTCTTAGACTTAATTATTATGGTCAAAATGTTTTTAACAAATGTTCAATACTGTTGCTTCATAGACTTTAATGTTAAGGACAAAGAATTATAATGATACAAGAATCTCCTGAAATGAACTTATAAGTTTCTATGTTCGTATCCTGCCATGCAGTCTTTCAGCAACAGCAAGAGCCACCCAAGGGTGACGTGAATGGCTCATTGCAAGATATGCTCTCTGGTGGGTCTTCTTTTAGTATGTAGGTGTGGGTTAAATAAGTATGACTGATTAGAATTCTTACATTGATTACCTCCTCCCTACGGACGGCTCTGTTAGAAGGATTCCATTCTCCTAGGGTTGGAATGATGGCGTGAAGTTTGCTATTCATGGATCCATCGTGACGTACATCTGAGTTATTGCGAAGGTAAAGCCTCTCCTATCAACACCAAGCATCCGCTGAAAATATTACACGCAGTGCAGTTTATACGCTGTGCCAATTAATTTTTCAAGTATCATTACAAGTATCATCATTTACTCGCTGCGAAGGCATAACATCTGCACGTAGAAGCGTGTAAGCACTATGGTGGCTTATAGCTCATTACTGTGTGTATCCATCCAAAATGAACGTAATTTTAAGCCTCAAGGCTGTTGTGAGTATTCATATTCACGCGTGTAAAAAAATGCCTAGAGACAGGAAAAGTTTATTATTAAATTAATATATGTTAATGACAGTTACATGGATTAGGTACATAGCATAGACAAGATCTGTTCTGATCTAGGAATTATAAGAAAGAAAATGGGAAATAAAACAACAAAAGAACATTCCGTGGAAAAAAAGCAGTTTGCATTTTAGTTTTGAAAACGATTGTCCATTTTTAGATTAAACATTTTTTAAAATTTGCGTTATATATGAGTGATAAGATGGATGTAATATGCGAAAATGTCATATCATTACGACTCCATTTTAATTTAAATATAATGTTAAAACAAATTACTTCGCTATACAAAATGTAATTTTTTCCTCTTACAACGTAACATTTACCTGGAGAGGCGATTAGACAGAAGTGCATATCATCGTACAACTAGAGTGGTGACAATTTACATGATCGTTTTCCCAAACAGACGGAAAATTGCAAGGACAATTATCGGTGTCTATAAAGTCTAATTAAACATTATAGGTTTTTTTTCTTGCTGAATTATCAAGCTGATCAAAATCTACGCCATTTACACAACTGGTAATGATACTTGAAAAATTAATTTGCACAGTGTATAAACTGCACTGCGTGTAATATTTTCAGCGTATGCTTGGCGTTGATAGGAGAGGCTTTACCTACGCAATAACTCGGATGTTGTATCTAAGAATGTTGTACGTCACGATGGATCCATGAATAGCAAACTTCATGTCATTATTCCAACCCTAGGAGAATGAAATCTTTCCAACAGAGCCGTCCGTAGGGAGGAGGTAATCAATGTAAGAATTCTAATCAGTCATACTTATTTAACCCACTCCTACATACTAAAAGAAGACCCACCAGAGTGCATATCTTGCAATGAGCCATTCACTGTTAAGCACTTTATGCTGGAGTGTTTCGACCTCCATTCTATACGTAATCAATATTACAATGTGCAAGACATAGTAGCTTTTTCATAGTTAGCATTTCTTACATTAAGGAAGTAAACATTTATCATAAGCTACAGCTTTTATGTTATCACCTTGAACGTTTATGTGCTATATATGTACGGTCGCTAGATTTTAATTGCCATTGATCTGTTTTAGTTTTCATACATTATTTGCACTCTCCGTTGATCGGGAAACTATTTATCACCGTTACCAGTTTGTATTGTTTAATCTTGAACTATTTGGTTTCTTATCTCTGGACGATACGAACACTTTTACCACTTGCAAGCTATAAAAGATATAACCTTTTGTAGTGTGCTAAATATCCTCATTGTGCTTTTACGTCGTAAAAATTCAACCAACCAACCAACATGATGGAAAATCGGATTGGAATCTTAAATAGGATTATAAAGAACTATCCATATAAGCATAAAAAGTTGATGAAAATAAAGTTAGTAACGCATGCCTAGAGACGTATACTGGTCAAGAAAGTTCACCGACCGACGATGAATGAATTTGGTGGTCGATTCTATCTTGAAAGCCCATGAAATTCTTAGACTTAACTCTTATAAATGAAAAAAAAACTTATATAAAATGGATTGTATCTTACTAATATCTACCTTGGAAATAGCACTATGCTTTCCATAAGGCAGATGCTGTGTCTAATATGAGGCCAAATGAGCAGTACAGACCAATTAATTTTATCGACATTTATCATGCCTACATTGAAAACAGACCAAACATTGTTGATATCCTTTTGACTGATACACAAATCCAGCTTTTGCTTGACAAGACCTTTAATGCGTATCATCTCTATCTTTGAGTGCAAGTTTTTGTGAATAAATATATATCACACCTAGTGGTGATGTTTTTGACATTTTTGATTTGCATCTGAATCGTACGTAGTCAATGTACCAAGCATTTGTACTACTTAATTGTATGTTTTGCACTAAGAGCATATTTTCGTACTGCCTTTACAATCTGTACCGCCATCACTGGTTACCGAGTATTCTTTAAGATGATTATTATTATTAGACTATACCTTTTGAAGATTTTTTTTGTTTACAAGCATTTTACCTTCTGTTGAGGCAATTGAGTCTTTTGTATTTTAGTTTTTCCACATGTCATTGAATCATGAGCACATTGTCTTACTGGGCACAGCTTGTTGGCAGTTGCCTGTGATAAAACTTGTTTTTTTTACATGTATTTTGTTTTGTCAAGAGGTGAGAAAGTATGTAGCAGCTTCGCATATAGATTGCGGGCGGCTGGTGTATGAAGTATCTGTTTCCACGTGATTAATATTTTCAACTCCCGCCGACATTTTTTCACGTATTTCTGGTTTACCAACATTTGCTCATTCAGATTTATTACCATATAAGAGAATTGATTTTATTTCCTTTGCATCATCCTCTATTTTTGTCTTAATAAGCAGCTTAAAAATAATTTTATATCAGACTTACCCATCTTGGACTTGAGTACTAGAATTAACAATTAGTCATTCAGTATTTCAGCCTCTAATTGTCTTAGCTTTGGTGAACAGTTCCACGGTATTGGACATAAACTTACAATTATTACATTGCACGCAGGCAGTAATGCGCAAACCCAGTCTTTTTGTATCAGAAAAAACTTAATAGCATTCATACATTTTTGTGGCAGAAGTACTCTGATTAGTTCTGAATGTTGATTGATGTTGACTAGTTTTCCTCTGACATGTTGGCAGTCACTTTTTTACTGAGTATTGAATAATGATGTCAGTTTTCCTTTCTACAGGTCTCAATCTGCATGGAATGATAGGATCCGTTGTCTCATTATATATGTAGAAAATTTAGTTTGAAGCATGTCCAAAATATTCATTGTGATCCAAACGCACAGTAGACTGATTATGAAAGACCAAATACGCTTCATCATTACTTTCAGTTTTTGGTAGGCCCTTTTTAAACGTAAAAGAAGTTAAAATGCATCCCTTTTTCTTCTGAGTTTTCTTAATATTTTTATTGTGTCTTTTGTTTCCACTCGCTCTGTATATACCTGCAATTGCTGGTCAGCTGTAAGTGAATAGGACATCCGAAGGTGTTTGGGTTAAATGTATGGACTGTGTATTTATTGTATTTTGGGCTTGATAATGGTTAATTTCAAAGGTCGTTGTTTAATGAACTTGATCATATATGTTGATGTAAGTTTAGCAAAGGTTCCTCCTATCCTTGTATCAATGCCACAACATGGTATTATATTTGTTTCTTTTACATCTAATCTACCCTCCCCAATGCTGGTCCGGTTTGTACATTCGAACTGGGTTGCTTCGCTACGTGTCGTAAGAGGCGACTAAGTAGAGGCATCCTGCTTGCCGTGGGTTGCGACCAGTGTTGGAGGAAAGAATCCTGGTAGTTGAACGGAGGCTTTCTGATGCAACACATTACTTTGGCCTCTACTTCTTCTAGATGGGTGGATCTGGATGGGTCCGGTCTCGATAAATCGGCTTGTCACGCCGAGCCCTAGGTTTTTAGTTACTTGCTCTCATTCTTTATCTTTATCTCTCTTGATACCACCATTGTCCATATATTCTATCCCTTTAATTTCCCATTCCTACATTTGAAGACTTCCTAGAAGGCGAAAGCTAAACGGGTCAATCGAGAGGTAAATTTACCGACTGACTATAGCACCTGTATATCCCTGTCACTTGAAACGTGTACCCTTGATGGTTTCCGTGGTTGGTTGAGAGCACGAGTGCTGAAGTCAGAGAAAATTGAAAATAAAAAAATCGACGCAAACGTAACAAAACAGAATCTGATGATGAAACATGCGGTGTGGATTTATTTCCACGCTTCATGTTTATAGTCTAAAGATGCCACAAGACCGCACTAGCCTTTTTAATATAAACATTTAGATTGCACCGTCTTGCCCTCAAATGCTTCAAAATTCAAACTTCTTATAAACCTTCTAAATAATTATTAAATTAATACAAAATATATGCATACAATAAGTATTAATGAGTGGAGAAGGCGAGTTTCTTAATAACGAATGATGCAGTTAATTTGCATATATATGTTCATTAGAAAACGGGGTAAATAATTTGATTTAGTGGCTGTCCTAACAAATATTTTTTAGCACATTACACATCCTTAGCCAAGGTCACAATAATACAAACAAGCACATGCATACAATCGAAAGACACTTTACAGCAAAATATCAACAAGATTCAAAAGTCGGACAATTCTAATGGCTTCGAGATCTCGACATCAAAAACTATGCATTTCTATCAGTTACGAAGACATCATGATGGACCTAAACTCACGCTGGACGGAACATCTATTCCAGTTGTTGAGGAAACAAAACTTTTAGGTAATATCTGATATAGAAAACCGACTTTTATTCCACACCTAAAATATTTGAAAGCTACATGTTTGAAGTCTCTTGATTTACTGAAAGTAATAGCGTACTCGGACTGGGTTGCTGATAGGGAGGGAGTCGTACTCAATTTACACGGGATGTTTATCCGCTCGAAATTAGACTGGTTGCGTTGACTAAGGTTCAGCTAGGACGTCCTATTTGAAGATGGTTGACCTAATTTATCATCAGGGAAGAAGACTTGCACTGGGAGCATTCAATACATCCCCGTGTGAGAGCCGCCTACTCGTTGAAGCGAACGAAACATCTTTTTCACAACGTAGAAAAATGTTATCCGCACATTATGCTCTCAAATTAAGACCCAACCCTCTTAACCCAGCTTTTTCGGCTGCTTCTAAACCAAAATATGAAACCTTATATGACTATAAACCAAACATCACACCAAACTTTTTACGTTACAAGATAGAAATAATCGGAGGCAAAACCTTCCATCTTCCACAACATGTACCAGGAACTCCTCGGCCAATTTGAAAATTATACAAAAATATATACATATAGATCAGAGGAAGCGGATGCTGCAGCCTTCATAAGTGGAAAACACAACCAAAGTTCGCTTGACAAATGGAACGTCAGTTTTTTAAGCCGAAATCACAGCAATAGACTTTGCTTTGCAATACATTGCAAGCAAGCGTATTTTAAACAGCATCATCATCTCCGATTCACTATCAATACTTAAGTCACTACATAACAGAAAATTAGAAAAGCAGCTAATGTCAATAGTAACAAGTATACATAGGCGCCATTTGTAAACAGTCATAGTGTCATTTGGTAAAACAATGGGTATTGAAAATGTTTGGTCTAATATTGACACACTTTTACATAGAAAATGTATAAAAATCTTCAGAAAAAATCACATATTGTCTTTGGAGAGGGGCATTTGATAAAGACGGCTATGGCAGACAGTTTTATGGCCAGATGGCCCAGTATGAGTGGAGTCTGCTCATTGATTGTATGGATTGTGGTCATCTATTAGATATTTCACATATGTTATAATAAATCTTGTATAAATAGTAAACAACTAGTTCTAAATCAACATGCTATAAACCATAATTGAGAGCATTGTAGGGCTCAAGAAAGGTGTTCCTGTTGTCACAGACCACTTTGTATCATATAGGAAATGCTGGATTATGTGATCTTTGGTAATTTATTATATGTATGGTCTTCTTTCCCCCTTTTCTTTTTAACATTTGGCAACAATAGCCTTTTCTTGTAATTTTTTTTTCTCTTGAAACTTCATGTAATTTATAAAGGTAAGTTCTTTTTACACATCTTTTTTTAAAAAATGCCTTTGACTTTTTGTAAGCTTTATATCGTGTAAAAATTTCTCCTGAGCTAGTGTTTGAGCAATCCTAGTTCCAGATTTAATACTACAACCAATTGCATTGCATAGTTTTAGTATGGATTTTCCAGCCCCATTATTTAAAGAATGCACTGCACTGTGTGCTCTACCAGGAAAATTGCTTGTCCATGTTATATACCTTGGCAATGAACGCCCTAAGACCCTGTTTACTGCCTCAACTTTTTAAGTATTATTGTTAAATTGTTTTTCTCCAAATTTAATGAATCCAAACGATAATTAATACAATCCCGCAATATGCCCTCGGACTTTTGTTACATGCATTTTAAACTAAATGGAAAGTATGGACTTTTCTCCAGAAATCTTTGCATGCATGTGAATTATCAGTACACAGACTATGATCTCCCTGGTAACATTCTACTGTAGCATCTACACTGTATGATAAGAAACCCTTGAATCTGTCAGTATCCCTGTGAAGTTTATTAGATGCAGTTTCTGCAGCCCTATAGCTGCTTGTATCTGGATCAGTTATGTTTCGCACTTCAGAAATATCTTATTTTAGGTTCCGAGGCCCAAGTTTCCTCATCACCAATATTGGTTTCCATACTTATATTTGCAGTGCAGTCACAGTTTTTGTTTGTCATATGAAGTTCTTCTGATTGGTGTTGTATGAGATGAGAACACAATTTATTTTTAGTTGATAAGGCAATGTCATTCTTTGATGTAACATTTTCAGCCTGTTAAGTAGCAGACTAGTGTTGCCTGGTTTAAATGGAGTTTTCTCAACACCAGAAAATAAAGGATTATTGTATGAACCATCACCTAGTACAGCAATGATATCCGGTGGATTTACCCTTGCTATATTAATCTTAGGTTTTGTCGTCATTTCAAATCCAAAATATTTTCTTGTATGATCTCTTTACAAATTTTGTTTGAAACTTTTTGCATCCCCATTGTGGAAGGGGCACGAATACTGGCAAAGATTAATTTTCTTTGGTCAGCATTTCCCATGGACACTTGTGTTAGCCCCAATTGTAGCCCTCGATTTATATTAGCTGCTTTGCGTCCAGGATTTTGGTTATTAATTTCTTCAAAGAGAATAAACATGTTGAATTTATAAATACATTTGTTACATAATGCCAATTCCCTCCAACCAATGTCCCATGTTTTCTCAGTGTAGGTCCCATTGCAAAAACCTCAAACACTTTGGGGATATTTGCACATTTTCCCGGAAGACGGTGTTCCACATCACTGCATTTCGGTGTACATTTATGATACGATAACTGGAAGAATCCTCATTTCCGACAAAATAATAAAAATAATATATATATATATATATATATATATATATATATATATATATATATATATATATATATATATAATGCATTAACTTAAAAACACTGTGAACTGACTTGTTATTACATGGAGAATTACGACATGGGAATAAAACTACTAAACCTGTGTAGGTATCTCACTGAGTTATCTCCCTTCATAGAACATTTTTTCACGAAGTAAAGTTATATTTTCAGTACTTTTTATGTCATTTTATGAGAAGATTAATAATACAATATTTCAGTATCACTAGTTAATTATACAAATGACAGTAAAATTGCCTTTATTTGTCAGAATTAAACTTACTGTTTTTTTTAAAAAAATTATTTCTTTCACCGGTTTAATATTTAATATTAACTTAATGTGTAGGACCAATACAAATTGTGTGTGTATGCTTTAAATTGTTTAATCTTTTATTTCAGATGAATACGCACATTTTCACCTGAAATTTCGATGCTGGTAAAGGACGTAGCAGTACCAGTGCCAATGAATTTGCATTATTATGCTGTGGTACAGCCTCCACATATTAATTCAATGCAAGTTTAATAAACGTTCTATTTGTTTTCTGTTCACTGTCGTTTTCATGATTCCTTTATTGTGAGGTACATGTCCCTTATGTAAACACTGTCCTCCTGTTTTTAACTCTTATGGACTTGCTAGACTTATGAAATTTTCTTGTTATTTTCCTTTTCCAGATTACCCAGAAGTATTAAAAAATCCAAAACAAAGTGCTTACAAGTTGTATTGTACAAGCTATGAAAACAGAGTGGACCATTGCCTGAATATTAGTCACAATTTAAGGCAGGAAAGTTGTTTGTTTTATGCTACAGAAGGGTTGGGGGAGACTGAACTGTGAATGGACTGGGGTAATTGACCACATTCATTTAGAGGCAGTGAAAGATACTGAAAGCCTAGACCAGTGGTGCCCAACCATTTTTCACCCGAGGGCCGCACGCGACATGATATAAAATCTCGCGGGCCTGAATGTTCTGGTTTCGCCAGAATCATGCTGACGTTAAGAAAGAAATTAAGCAGTGATACACAAAGCGTAAGATTCGGTTAGAAAGAAAGAAATCATAAGCCAAAAGTAATTGAACTCTCCATTTGATGTCATTTTATTAATGTGATGTCAGCAGCTGCTTTTCAGAAACCAGTTTTGGAATGATTGGATCAAATTTCGTCAGGTTGATCCTCAGTACAGAATGCAGATGATCGACTGTAAGTCATAGCGAGATGCAGGTTTTGCTCTCTTTAGGACTGAAAATGTTTGTTCACACCCGTAAGTACCCGCAAAAGTAGTTATCATTCTCTGTCCATGTTTTCGCAAATTTGGAAATGTTATTGATGATAGCTCCGCGTGAAAGTCGGGCAACGCTTTTCTCGAAAGAGTTCCTGCAGCGAAGTCTGCCATTGTAACTCGATCACTCGATCAAGCTGTAAATCACTTGGCGCTGTGGAAACGTCCATTGAAAACGGATTTTCAAACAAACGGATGACTTCTTTCATGCGGTGGAAATCTGCAAACCGTTCGTCAAAATTTTTGCTCGGCAGCTTGAGAAGTTGAACCAATTTTCCTTTTGGGAAACGAACTCTAATCTGTTCCTGACGCAGTACAGCGCATGCTGGAAAATGCTACAATTATTCAATTTTAGTTTGTTGTATAAACCGTTTCAATTTAGTTTGAAATGTACTTATGTCCGCACACACATGACAGATGAGATTGTTTTTGTTTTGCATCTTGAGATTAAGCTCATTTAAATACGCCGTCAAATCGCACAAGATTGCTAAATCTTACAACCACGAGGGATCGCTAAGTTCAAGAAACTGTTTTGATTTTTCAGTCGTGTAAATATCAATATCGTGCCTCAAGTCAGAAGAGCGTTTCAACACATTGCCTTCATAACGTGTTTTAAGTTCAACTTCTTCCCACAAAGATTCTGCTGGTGAATTATGCGGTGGAGAACCATTTGATTCTATTACTTTTTGGCGTATTCTGGCTACAAAACCATTGTGACATCCAACCATACATGGTGCACCATCCGTAGTCACTGCAGTCAACGTACTCCAGTCCATACCAAGCTCTTCAATAACTAACGACACTTCTCTGAACATATCTTCGCCGGTAGTTGTTCCATTCATGCTTTTCATCGCCGCCGTTAGTATAGTGGGGCACCATAGCGTCAATGGGAGTTATCATTAAAATACAGCCCGCGGCACTTTGGCGTCAGGGTTTTATGACGTCATCTGAAACCGGGATACTATAGCGTCAAGGGAAATTTTGTATTAGACCACCCTGGGTCTGTATAGCGTCAAGCGGAATGGTACAGGTGGCATGACATGACGGTGCTGAACACTTTGGCAACAGTGTAGCAAGGAGCTGACCCAGTTGACCTAAATACGCGCAGCTAGCACTACGACTCTAGGGAGGGACCTATACATATACATACCTACCTACATACACAGACAATAAAGATACATAGAAGACAGATGCAAGACCTACCTACATACATAGACAATACAGATACATAGAGACATAGAAGACAGATGGAAAAGATCGCAAATTTTTGGGGGTCGAAAAGTAAAATCTTTTCGAGGCATGGAAAGTTGCCCTGAAAAGGGCCGTTGTTTATGATGTTAACATCATGCCGTTAACATACAGGACATCGCATTGTTTTTTATTTTTTTCTTTCATATGTTTTCGTTGTCATACACTTGCACACCCCGTTGATCGGGAAACTTTTAATTATTTACAATCGTTCACATTTTTATCGGTTTACCTTTTAACTCTTTGGTCTCCAATCGCTGGTCGATAAAATTATTTTACCATTTATAAATGTAAAAGGATATAAACTAATGTTTGGCGCTAAATAGCCACATAGTGCTGATGCGCCGTAAAAATATAAATCAATCAATCAATCAATTTTCTTTCTCAAAACTTGTCTTAAACTGCATCTCACTTCTGGTCCGAAGATGAGAGTCCGCTTCAAACAGCCTTGTCTTTCCACAAAACATCTTTTCCAAACAGTGGCACCATTAATCCGTATGATTGTCCATTTTGTTTTCTCATACACGGGTAATTCCGAATCGAAAAACAATGACGATACCCAAGTAGAAGATTTAACATTGATCAACATCTTTGTGATGAGAACAGGTGAAGGGAATGAAGTGAACTGCGTATATTTATAGGGAAAGACTGGATCGAAACGGATTGAAATGGTTGACCAATCCCAATACGCGTGACAAAATTCGGTCACTTCGCGGAGCATGTCTTCCATTCAGAAGAGAGCTCCCTGTGACGTCACAATTCCTATATAACTTCACTATAGAGTTCGTGCGCAGTGAATTGATGCAACATTGTTAGGTCGAACATGGCGGAACCTAAGAAGATAATGACTTGGGGTGCACCGGCTGCGGAGACCAAAAGCGATGGCATATCTGCAGCTACTAAAGTGAACACAGTGTCACTGCCAGAAGTGGTTGATTTCAACTGGGATTTTCCCCCTGCGGGTTCGGGGTTGTAGAATTGGCCCGACGTGCCTGGCTACGTGTCGTAAAAGGCGACTAAGTAGAGGCAACCTGTTTGCCGTGGGTTGCGACACGTAACGGAGGAGGAAAGGATCCTGGTAGTTGCAACACACTACTTTGGCCTCTACTTCTCCTAAGACGGGTGGTTGAGATGGGCCCGGTCTCGACAAATCGGCTGGTCACGCCGAGCCCTAGGAAGTCTTTATTAACTCTGTCATCTCCTTTTACTTTATTTTACTTTATTCTTGTATCTCGCTTGATACCACCGTTGCCCCTACATTCTATTGATATATCTTTTCCTTTCTTAACTCATAGAAGACTTCCTAGAAGGCGGTGGCTTAACGGGTCAATCGGGGGATAATTTGACTGACCTTCGAAATTGGCGACTTCAGGGTCAAATAAAGGTAATTTTACCAACTGAGTATCGTATTTGTGTATCCCTGGCACTTGAAAAGTGTCCCCTTGGTGGGTGGGGAGCACGGGTGCTGAATTTTTCAAACTGCCATCATGGAGAATTAAAAAAAAACTCCAAAACGAACCAAACCAGGATCTGACACAGATGATGAACCATGTGGCGTGGATTCATTTCCACGCTTCATGGTAATACAATCAAAAGATGCCAAAAAAGCACTTACTACACTTTCTCCTTTCGTTATAGAAAAGACAATAACCGGATTGATTGGATCGCCAAAAAGTGTTAAAAAGTTGAAATCGGATTGTCTACTTGTTGAATGTCAGCGACGAGGTCAAAAAGAAAACCTCAAAAAAAAAAAAAAATAAAAATTTTTTCGATATTCCAGCGTCGTCGTTCACCCACACAACATTGAATACCTTCAAAGGTCTTATTCGCTGTCGTGACTTGGCTGGAGTCACCTACACAGATATCATTGAAGGAATGAAAAATGAAGGTGTCACTGCAGTCCGCAGAATACGTATCAAACGTAACAACAATCTGCAGGACACCAACACCATTATACTCACCTTCAATAAACCAACAGTACCCAAAGTGGTCAAAGTTGGTTTTTTGCAAGTGAAGGTTGACGTATATATCCCCAACCCACTTCAATGCTACAAGTGTCAAACATATGGACACCATGAAATCCGCTGTTCAAGAAACCAAATATGTGGTCGATGCGGAGACAACTCTCACCAGGAATCGGAATGCAAAGCAACTCCACATTGTATCAACTGTGGAAAAGAACACCACGCCAATTCCAAGGATTGTGATACCTGGAAACAAGGGAAGGAAATTCAGAGGATCAAATATACTAACAACATTCTCTACCCAGAGGCTAGAAAGCTAGTACAGTCAAAAAATCTCTTTCTGGCCCATCCTTCTCTACTATAGTGAAAAACAATCCAAAGACATCGAAGGACGCTCAAACTCAAACAGATATACCCGATTCAACATTAAAACATAACACCCCACATTACCAAGCACAAAAAACCACGGCATCTACCCAAACGACCTTTAACAACAATCAGCAAACTAAGTCACCAAAGAAAAGCAAATCCTATGGAAATAGACAACAAAAGGGGTCAGATGACCCCATCAAACTACTCAATAGGTTTGGGGACATTGAGAACATGGATGCAGAAGATACTGCTACGTGTTCTCAAGGTAGCTCAAAACCTAACAAAAGAATCACACCCGTACTTTCCCCAGAAGAAGCAGACCGGGCTGCTAAGATGGCCCTATCTTTAGAACCATCGGATTTTAAATTACCATATTCTGATTTTAAACCTTGTATCAAAAAGTATCTAGGTCAAAAGTGGCAGGTATCATGGGATGATGCAATCAAGAACAAACTTCATGCCATCAAACCAATCTTGGGAGAATGGACTCCTTCCTACAGAACTATTCGTAGGGAGGAGGTTGTCATTGCAAGAATCAGAATCGGTCATACATACATTACCCACTCACACATACTAAAAGGTGAAGATCCACCAGAGTGCGTTCCTTGCAATGTACCATTTACTGTTGAACACTTTATGACCACGTGTTCCGACCTGCAACCTACGCGTGATAAATACTATAATGTACACGACATGCAGGAACTTTTTGATACTATTCAAATCACTAGTATTTTAGATTTCCTAAAGGAAGTAAATCTTTATTTTAAACTAACTTTTTATGACCTTACCCAAACTAATTTTTAACTAATACAAATACCAACTATTATTTACATCTTTTCATCAAGATACATCATTTACATCTCCCGTTGATTGGGAACCAATATCTTTAACTGTTACCAACATTTACCATTTTATATTTATCTACTATGGATTTTTTACTATATCGCTTTTCAATATTGAACTTTTTTACAAATATGACCTACTGTGTGGCGCTAAATAGCCTAAAAGTGCTGGTGCGCCGTTAAAATTCAATCAATCAATCAATTAAACTTCCCCCAGATAAATAACCCTATAGATGTTCCCCTCGAAAAGTCTAACCTAAATCCAAAACCTCCATTCTAAATTTATAATGAAAAACACAATAATCCAATGGAACTGTCGAGGACTTGAAGCTAATTACAATGAGATTCTTCTGCTTTTAAATATGATCCAGCTTTGTTATGTCTTCAGGAAACCTTTTTAAAAGATACGGAAAATATCACATTCAAAAATTACTCCTTGTTTAACACATACCTACAAAACGTTGACAGGGCCTCAGTAGGGGTGTCTATTGCTGTGAACAATAGAGCCCCACATAGAAAAATCCCTTTAAATACAAATCTACAAGCCATTGCTGTAAGTGTCGCTCTACATCGGGTGATTACCTTTTGCTCTGTCTACATACCACCAAATACTAAATTATCATCAAACGAATTAGACATACTTGTTCAACAACTTCCCACGCCATTTGTTTTACTTGGTGATTTTAATGCCCATAACATTTTATGGGGATCGAAATACATAAGTGACAGAGGGAAAAACGTTGAAGATTTTGTTGCTAGATACGACTTGTGTCTATTTAATAACAAGTCTCCG
>JAEAOA010001717.1:0-48424 GCA_016746295.1 Potamilus streckersoni | reverse complement strand
TATACTTTTTATCTAATTTGTTGTTATAAGATGACTGACAAGGTCAAATATCACCAAAAAGTTAATATAATAAACTACCACGAACTGACCGAAGCGGTAAGAAAATGCCTGTCAGGTTATAGTTCATATTCCGTTGACGTTATTGTAATGCAAGGTGATTCTAATAAAATATTACTAACAGAAGCAGAAAAAAATAAAATTAATGAAAGTGCAGTAACGACGCTAAAATTTGATTGCGATGATATTATAGCATTTGCTCATCATTGTTTGACTAAAACCGAATTACAAAATATTATTAATCATCATATCTAAAAATAATACTAGCATCATATTTGTTTGAAAAAGCTGATTTTGTTGCTCCATCAGCTACAAATTTTACTGCTCTGGGATTTATATTATAATATTTCGCCGCAGCTGTAATTGATTTGAATTTGATCTCCTCATCCGTTTCAAGGTTTAACGAAATAACAGGTTTTATTGGGCATCTAAAATTAATACCACCACCTCGTCCTTTTCTCACATTTTCCTGTTGGGTCACTAGCTCCAGATTTTCCAATCGATTGTCTGTCTTTACATTATTGATATGATTAATAACCAGACCATTGGGTATAGATCCGTTGAACACCTCGTAAACAAACCTATGACCAGTATAACAAACTCGATCTGTCGATGTTCCTCTAACAGTCACACTGATATATCCCATATTGCTCATATTATTAAGAACTTTTTTCGTTTTTCTGTTTCTTATAATACCACGATCGTTAGCCTCGTATAAATCAAAGACCGGATGCGGCTGAAACTCGTCTTGTAAGGATAAATTTTCAATATTATCATCAGTGACTTTACCGTTATAATGATATACTCGTTTCCCCTCTGGAATGTCATCGCAAAATAACGTGTAAATAAAATCTTTTCTAAACATCGTAATTCTTTCAGTATTATCTCCCTTTACACTAATCGTATAACCCGCTGGCGTTGCTTTACCAACAGATATTCCAGTAATGATATTAATAACCGAACCAAGTGCATTTCCAGCGTACAGGTTGTACTTTTGGTAAACGTAATATTCCTCTTGCTCACGTGCGCTTGTCAGATTTACTGTCATTATATTATAGGTGATATTTTTATCTCTAATTGTTGTTTAGCGGAGTAAATTATCAATTAGATATTAGACTATAGTATAATAATGTTGAAATTGCGTGATATAGCCAAGAGAAGTCTTATTGGAGAACCTGTTAAAATAGCGACTGCTTTTGCAGGTTTTGATAATAGTTATCAGTTTGATAATCAAATTGTTTTAGTAAATTTTACTACAATAAATCTCTTTCATCTGCTACAGACGACTGTAAAACGTGAGCTTGAAAAACACAAGGGTCTAAGATTGTTAGTGCAATTTCACGTTATATTTTCAAAACTACTTTTGACGGAAGAATCTACTAACAAGGAAATTGCAGACCCTTACATCAACGCAAAATCTAGACGTGTTTTACTTGGTAGTGATCTTTTGTCACTATCTAATGAAATACACCAAGAAATTTGGAAAAAAATAGAAGAATTTACCGAATTAGGTTCGGGTTGGAAGTTTGAAATGATCAAGGAAATTTTGTTTCACACGATGAAATATGACGCATTACGCGGTAGTTCGTATATCGACCTGCCACCAAAAATAAAAAATAAACAGTGCTGTATAAACATAAAAAACGTCGATAGCAAATGTTTCCAATGGGCTGTTCTTTCCGCGCTATTTCCAGCAGAAAAAAATGCTGATCGTGTTGAGAAGTATATCAGTCACGTGTCAAGATTAAATTGTGCTGGTATTGACTTTCCAGTGGCAGAAAATCAAATACCAAAGTTTGAAAAGCAAAATAATGTTTCGATTAACGTTTTCGGATTAGATGAAAAAGAAAATGTCTATCCGAGGTATATTTCAGAAAAAGCTTCACAATCGACTATCAATTTACTGTTTTATAAAAATCATTACGTTTGGATCAAAAACTTTAACAGACTAGTTGGAAGACAGTATAATAAAAATAACAACAAAAAGTTCTTTTGTTATCGCTGCTTGCACGGTTGTAGAGACAATGAAACATTACAAAAGCATTTGCAGTACTGTAGTGACGTACAAAGAATAACAATGCCATCTAAAAAAGATAGCGTGTTACAGTTTGTCCATCATAATCATAAACTAAAAATTCCTTTCGTCATATACGTCGATTTCGAATGCTTACTTCAACCTGTACTTGGCGTAGAAAATGATCCTAACCAATCGAGTACAAGAAAAATTCAAAATCATGTTCCATGTGGAGTAGCGTACAAGGTAGTTTGTTGCGCTGATTCGAGATTATCTAAACCAATCCAACTCTATCGTGGTAAAAATCCAGCTGTCTGGCTTCTCAAGCAGTTGATTAATGAAGTTGATAATATTACTTATCGTTTGAAAAAAGTAACTCCAATGTTAAAATTAACACCTCAACAAGAATCTGATCACGAGCAAGCGAAAATTTGTTATATTTGTGAAAAAGCTTTTGATGATAACAAAAAAGTACGTGACCATTGCCATTTGACCGGACAGTATCGTGGAGCGGCTCATGACCAGTGTAATTTAAAATTTCACGCTCCAGATTTTATTCCAGTTATTCTTCACAATTTTCGAGGATATGATAGTCACATTATAGTAGAAGCTTTTGGTGATCTTGATATAAAATCTCGTCTAAAACTCGATAACATCATCAAATGCATCCCAAATAATTTTGAAAAGTACATGTCAGTTACGCTAGGTAAATTGCGTTTTATTGACAGCCTGCAGTTTATGGCAGACTCGTTAGATGAGTTAGTAAAAGGTTGTAGTAAATTTAATAACCTAAGAGACTGTTTTGGAGATAAATTTAATCTATTAGCTAAAAAAGGAGTTTTTCCATACGAATATCTCGACGATTGGAGTAAATTTGATGAAACATCTTTACCTAGCAAAGACAAATTTTACTCGCAACTTAAAAAAGAAAATATAACTGATGACGAGTACAAGTATGCACAAGATATTTGGAAAGAGTTTGATTGTGAGACTTTTGGTGATTATCACGATTTGTATTTGAAAACTGACGTGTTATTATTAGCAGATGTTTTTGAAAGTTTTCGAGAAGTGAGTTATAATAATTACGGACTAGATCCTTGCTGGTATTATTCTGCCCCCGGACTGTCATGGGATGCTCTGTTAAAGTTTAGTAAGGTAAGGTTGGAATTACTGACTGATGTTGATATGTTCAATTTTATTGAAAAAGGTATCCGAGGCGGTATTAGCGTGATAACGAAGAAATATGCTGAAGCAAACAACAAATATTTGAAAGAGTATAATCCTGACCTTCCTTCGAAGTATATAGTTTATCTAGATTGCAATAACTTGTACGGGTATTCGATGGCAGAACCAATGCCTCTTGGTGGCTTTCATTGGATCACGGCTGATCAATTTCTATCAGAGACAGAAAAAAAGATACCCGACGATGTTTCGTATTTCGTTGAAGTTGATCTCGATTATCCAACTTCGCTACACAAATTGCATAACGATTACCCTTTCTGTGCGGAATCGATGGTTATAGATTATAGTTTGTTATCAAAAGAACAACAAGCGTTAGCATCACCAAGGCAACATTCCATGGTAAAGAAACTAGTACCAAATTTGCTTCATAAACGTAATTATGTTTTGCATTACAAAGCTTTAAAACAAGCAGTCGATGCTGGTCTCGTGTTGAGAAAAGTTCATCGCGTACTAAAATTTAATCAGTCGCCGTGGATGAGAGGTTATATTAACTCAAACACTACAAGAAGAGCTGCAGCAAAAACTGATTTTGAGAAAAACTTTTTCAAACTGATGAACAATTCTGTTTTTGGTAAGACGATGGAGAATATTAGGAAACGCGTAAATATCGAACTAGTCAATGATGTCAATCGCAGAAACAAACTTGTGTCAGACGATGATTTTGTGAGCATGAAAATATTTAATGAGAATCTTGTTGCGATACAAAGAAGAAAAACAAATCTAAAACTAAACAAGCCGATCTACGTTGGAGCTTCAGTGTTAGATTTATCAAAGTGGCTGATGTATGATTTTCATTATAATTTTGTTAAAAATCAATGGCCGGCTAGTAGATTATTATTTACTGATACTGATTCGCTCGTATATGAAATCGAATGTGAGGACATCTATCAGGATATGCATGATAATAGATATCTGTTTGATCTTTCTGATTACCCACGTGACAGTAAATTTCATGACGACACAAATAAAAAGGTTATTGGTAAGTTCAAAGATGAAATGAACTCGAGCGCTATCAAATACTTTATCGGATTACGTAGTAAAATGTATGCCGTATTGTTAGACAATAATAAAATAACAAAAAAAGCAAAAGGTCTGCCTCGTGATTTTGTTAAAAAGTTTATAAAATTTGATGACTACAAGTACGCGCTTGATGGCGGTGTTAGTTTTATAAGAGCTATGTCAATTCGGACAAATCATCATAAGCTCGAAACAGATGTCCTTATCAAACGCGGTTTGAGCAATTTTGATGATAAACGTTATTGCGAAAATGGGGTAGATACATTTGCACTTGGGTATTGTCATGATGATAGAGATATATTTGACATTATCTTTGCAAACTAAAATTTTATCTAAACTTTAAAAATAATGTTTGAAAATTTGACAGTGACAAATAGCTACAGTAGCAAAATCAAATATCTAATGATGGACGGCAAACCATTGACAGTTGAAATTAATAATGAAACATCAGGCATATGCTTTAGTGGTACTCGTGACAAGTTAAAACTTTCGCTCATCAGATCTGATGACAGCGAGTATTTTAATTATCTCGAACAATTGTATCAAAAGTTGCTAGCGGAATTTAACAACTTTCACTGTCCGATTAGTCAGCAAAAATACACCAAACTTACAATTGATCTTGATCGGTCAAAGTTGTATTTTATCGACAAAAAATACCCTCTTAACAAATCACAAATAAAAGATTTGTTTGAGTCCCGTCGTTATGTCAGCGGTAAAATAAAGTTTAGCCTCTATCACCATGATAATGAAATATTTTTGATATCTACAGTTGAGACATTAACAGTTGGTAATGAGGTATAATACCACTTACCTTACTGGAATTCTAATGCGTAATTTAGTCCACAATCGCCACGCTCTGCTAAATCGTAATGATTTGGAAAATTGAGTCTGACACATCATTTTGCTTATTCTGGAAGATCACGTAATTAAATTTTACCTGTTACCTAGGTATTTTGCAACAGGTGTTCTATTGTATTTGTTTGGAGGTCTAGAGAGGTTGTTGAGCTCGGATTCTTAGCGCAATTATTGATTGCAATAGGTTTTCTATTACGTTACCTAGGTATTTTGTATTTGTTGAGCTCGGATTCTTAACGCAATTATTGATTGCAATAGGTTTTCTATTACGTTACCTAGGTATTTTGTATTTGTTTGGAGGTCTGGAGGGGGTTGTTGAGCTCGGATTCTTACTTTCTCCTACTACTATCCTACTACTGTAGAGATCGTGTTAAAGGCAAGTTCCTTGTCTTTAAAAATAATGTCGAAATTTGATGTACGTTTGTATTCAGATGATCGCCAAAGAAAATGAAAGTTTGAATTCAAATCGCTTTAAAATATCAGTAGCAATGTTATGATGCTGCTATTGTTTTTGTTGTACTAATCATTATCTTCTTCCAATTCCTTTTATTTAATTGTGATTTACCGCCGAGGAGCTGTCAGTCAAAAGTGTAACTGTTCTTTCTTATCAGTTTATAACAAAAGCCGAGTTCTTTTGGCATATTATTTACGATATGCATGCATCATTGTCGAGTTCTTTTGGCATATTATTTACGATATGCAAGCATCATTGTAGAGTTCTTTTGGCATATTATTTACGATATGCAAGCATCATTGTAGAGTTCTTTTGGCATATTATTTACGATATGCATGCATCATTGCCAAGTTCTTTTGGCATATTATTTACGATATGCAAGCATCATTGTCAAGTTCTTTTGGCATATTATTTACGATATGCAAGCATCATTGTCGAGTTCTTTTGGCATATTATTTACGATATGCAAGCATCATTGTCGAGTTCTTTTGGCATATTATTTACGATATGCAAGCATCGTTGTCGAGTTCTTTTGGTATATTATTTACGATATGCAAGCATCATTGTCGAGTTCTTTTGGCATATTATTTACGATATGCAAGCATCATTGTCGAGTTCTTTTAGCATATTATTTACGATATGCAAGCATCATTGTCGAGTTCTTTTGGCATATTATTTACGATATGCAAGCATCATTGTCGAGTTCTTTTGGCATATTATTTACGATCTGCAAGCATCATTGTCGAGTTCTTTTGGCATATTATTTACGATATGCAAGCATCATTGCTGGCTCCTCTGACGATGGATAAAATATCTAAACACACGAGTGCAATAAAAAGCGTCCCTAAATTAGAAAATTCACGCATGTTTCACAACTTGAACAGAATAGAGATTAATTTTTATTATGGTTTTGTTGTAATATGAAGTCAGTACAGGAATAAATACATACATGCATGTCTTTAATTAATAATAGACTCTTGCATAATGATGACAATTAAATGAATGAGAAAATCACGTTTTCGTTTACTGGTTTCTGTTGTCAGTGTTAGTTTACTTCAATTTATTCAGATTATTCGAAACAAATTTCTAGAAGGATCTGCTGGACATGATTTTCATGAGCTCGTGGACAATTTTTACAATATTTATATTTTAATACATAAGGACATGATAGCAGAATTGTAAATCAACATCGATATTCGCAAATGAAAAAAAAATCTAATATTTTTTATGGTCTCAGATTTTTCCTCTCAACTAAACGTATTGTCTCCAAAAGGTCATTAAAATCCTTGTTATATTTTATTTTGTTGTATGCATGGTTGCAAAGAATAAGCTAATATACATTCAAATTAAAGGCTTAGGTTCTGTTAATCTATAAGAAAACGAATTTTGTACTATATTTAGAATATATAGGTTTTTTTTACTTTCGTTAAATTATTACATGACAAAAAAGAATACACAAGAAAATATTCATTTCTAGATTACGTTAAGCTGCAATAATCGACAGTGGCCTAAATTACACACACACACACACACACACACACACACGCACACACAAACACACACAAACACACACACACAAACACACAGATGTTTATGATATGATTTCTTCTGGAGACACTTCGGCAACCTACTAAAGAGTTTGATTCGGGTGGCTAGCTGAGGTTAGGAACCGCATCCATAAGTCCTTGTAACGTTTAACATGAATTCCACTCTGTTTGATTAATGGAGGACTTGGGGGACAATTTCCTTTCGCTTCATCTCAGACACTGGTAAGTATGTGGATGTTTGCATTTTAATTTTATGCCTACATATATTATGCAGACACATAAATTGTTCCCTTAACATAGGCCTTTGTATGCCTTTATTGACTTAATGAAAACACAACAAAATCCATCGCTGCTGAAAGGATATGATAAATCCCTTTAAAATGCTATGTTGTGAGCCGTGGTGTGTTATTTATGTATAGATATCGCGTTCTGGAACAATACACTTGGATTCCTGTAATTTGCCAGTCTGGAAGGCAGTAACATTAGTTAACGATCAAGGCCCTCATATCTCTTGGATTAGGAAACATTGTTTATAAACAATCTGTACCTATAGACGTTACGGCAGATGATAAAAAACTGAACAAAGTACTTGTTACATCTTTGGTAGGTATTAATTGATATAAGTTCAGTTGTAATATTTTATGCTTGCTAAATCTGCATAAATTAATGAAGTTTTAAATTTTCAAATGAACATTTTACGAAACATTTTCTTGATTCTTCAGTCTTTAGCATGAAAAGATCTGGAAGTTAACTCAAAAAATGATCATTCGCTTAAGTTAACTCTAAGATATTTCCGTTCGTATAAGCAGTATTTGGACATGAAGTTCTCATTATACTAGACTTACTTAATATTTAAGGCTAAATGATTTAATCATAAAATCAGAACAAAATACAAAATACATTTCAGGACATATATGAAACATTAAAATGCTAATTGCTATTATTTCCTATTTTTTTTTCGTTTTGTATCAATAGTTTACTGTATGATCATGAAAACACTTTTAGTGACTGATGCCTTTTATCATACTCAACATCATCCTGGCATTAATGATATTCCAGTTTTAATTGTTATGTATCAAGTAACATTTTGTTGTCTAACAATCGGCCTAGTATCGCGATATGTACAATCCGTGCAATAGCAAGGTCCTCAGTCTGAAGTCAAGCGTTGATTTAGTCTATCCAATCACACTCATCATGTAATCCAGACACACACATAATCCTAGAATAATAACCTCCCAAGTATTGTCAAACTTTCGGAGGTTTAAATATACCGTTTGAAAATATGTTTATCATTTATACAATTCCCTTTTGTTGGCCAAATTATTTCCATGTGTCAATAAAGATTCCAGAACGAATAAAGTCTTCTTAAATTTGCCACAAGTCGTGATGGGAATGAATTAAATTTTGCCCAATATACACAGAATATATTGTTTTCTTTATCCAATTCTCCAACTGAAATCTGACTAAATTGTCTTCAGTTAAATAGTGGAATAATTGTAATTATAATCATACAATGAAATATCCATATCCAAATCTAAGAAATAATCTTTCAAACTTGCATTGAAGACATAGCAACAAAATGAATGAATGAATGATTTACTATAACTACTACTACTACTACTGCTGCTGCTGCTAATAATAATAATAATAATAATCGTCGTCGTCGTCATCATCATTTTCATCATCATAAATAGTTCTCAAAAAGTCATAAAGTCATGAACTGTATATATGTATGTATGTACGTATGTATGTATGTATGTATGTATATAATGTATGTATGTATGTATGTATGTATGTATGTATGTATGTATGTATGTATGTATGTATGTATGTATGTATGTATGTATGTATGTATGTATGTATGTATGTATGTATGTATGTATGTATGTATGTATGTATGTATGTATGTATGTATGTATGTATGTATGGTGGCCGGTGTTGTTCAGGTATTTGGAATAAATCTGTTGTTGTTTGTCAGTAATGTTTGAGTAGCTGTTTATAGACTGTACATTTCTGTAACCTGAAATTTTCATTCACATCTTTCTTTAGTGCAACATCACCCCACCCCAATTTCAGATTGTAATGTTCAGTCACTCCTATCAGACGAAAATGCACAGAGTTGCTACACAACGTGTTAACAGTGGTTTTCGGTGTTTCCATCCCCATTAGTTTTTTGCAATGATCGGTTGACTCCAATTGGTTTTATTTCATTTTTCTTTAGATTTAAATTTGTTTGCTTAGCAGGAAGAGCTCCCCTTGTTAATGCAAAATTTGTGTCATTTCCTCTCATGATTGAACTTGCATATTTCTTTAATTTAAGGTGGCGATCAATGGAGCTGATAATGCTTCTTAACCTGTTTGGTTAAAACTCAGATCCATATTTTTTCCTAACACTGAGTATAAAACCAACCAGTTGCTGATCCTTTAGAACGGTGTATTTCATGTAAATTTCTGATTTCATAATTTGACTGCAAGAATGCTGTCACTAACTTTACATCAAATAGTGTCTTTTTTAAAGTGTTTGCATTCTTCTTACTTTCTTTAAATTTCAGTATGTCATCAGGCTCATGGTGTACAAATATGTCTTCCTTAACAATCTCACATTTGGACAAAGAATGATCATTTTCATTTACAAATGTCTCAACTATGTCTCTATTAAAATCTTCAATCAACGCACAGTTTAGTAGATTAAATGTTGCTTCATCATGTTGCTCCTTGTCTAATGCCATTGTTTCCTTTTTTCAGTGTTACACAGTATTTGATTTTTGTAAAAGGGAAAGACTTGAAGCAGCAGTGTTGACAGAGATGAGAGCAGATAACAGAGCGGATTCCTGGATTGAGTATGGTTGATCTTTTTGTATAAAAATGTTAGTTTCTATAAAAAAATATTTTACATGAAAGTCATTTTCTTGTTATTTTATCTTTAGAAATGTAATGTTTCAAGGAATTCATATCCAAGTTTAGAGAGTATAAAGCTATAAAAACATTAAAATCATGATCCTTATGCGTATTCATACGCCATGGGCAAATCACAATTTTATATACAAATACAATATATATATATATATATATATATATATATATATATATATATATATATATATATATATATATATATATATATATATATATATAAATATATATATATATACATACATATATATATAAATATATATATATATATATATATATATATATATATATATATATATATATATATACATACATACATACATACATACATACATACATACATACATACATACATACATACATACATACATACATACATACATACATACATACATACTTGACAATACTGAACAGATATTGAAAGACTTGCCTAATTCATTCTTGATATAATCTAATTTTCTAAGTATTGTGCTCATTTCATTCGACTGTATTTATTAAAATCATTATTAAAAATAATAAGAACAAAAACACGCGCGATAACGGCAGGTTAACGTATGTTTGGGCATAAAAATAGACACAAACTGTTTTCACAATTTGAAAAATAGCTTTTTCGGAAGAAAAAAAAAACAATAGTTTTTTGATTCGACATACTTGGCAGGCATACTTCTTCGCCATATTTCCTCCACAAAAAATTAGTAGACTTCACTTGAGAAGTAAGAGGAAACGGAAGTCGGTGAATGTGATAGGTGTGAAAATAAAGGAACCTTGATTTAACTTTAAGTATTACAGTTTGAGTTTCACAAAAAAGTAAAACGAATAGATATCAAGAGAGAGAAAAAAAAAATACTTGTGCCAGAGAATGACATCAGATACTCGAGAATTTCTCTGTCTTGAAATTCTATCAGCAGGCATTGGTTTGAAAAGAGGATGAAAAGCATTTTCAAAACCTTAAAATTTTAAGTCCAAAAACAATTTTTTCACATGACAGACTGAAAAATTTGAGCGAATTTGACAAGGAAATATATGTCTATAATGTTAAAATGTTAGGTAAGATTAGAAAAAAATACGTGTCGCTAACATGCTGATTTTACTGCAAGCTCAACGAAGTATTGACTTTAATATAATGATTTACCTTTTCAAAAAAGCCGACTTGTTTGTTTTGGGTTTTTTTTTGCAAACATATATACAGCTATTTTTGGCGGAAGTCCCTAAAGAGATACTAAAATCCTGCAATTTACTAGAAAATCAGGGGAACTAATTACCATTAAAATACATCAAGTGTCTTCGCCACTCTTTAATTCTTTTTTGAGTGGAATAATAATGTAACACCCACACAATATATATATATATATATATATATATATATATATATATATATATATATATATATATATATATATATATATATATATATATATAAAGAATACAAATCATATGGCGAATAACAACCCTCTCAAGCGTACTGGATCCACCAAGGGATCACGTTTGTCAGGGATTAATTAAAATAGATGCAATAAACTGACGACGAACAGTACGAAACTAGTAACTAACTAGCCTAAGCGCTTTCGACTCTTAATGAGTCTTTTTCAAAGGCAAATACAAAACATAGTTACGACAAACAAATAAACACAAAAACGTTGCGTTTGTAAACCTCTACATTTCTATATTCACATGTGTTACAAACGCAACGTTTTTGTGTTTATTTGTTTATCGTAACTATGTTTTGTATTTGCCTTTGAAAAAGACTCATTAAGAGTCGAAAGCGCTTAGGCTAGTTAGTTACTAGTTTCGTACTGTTCGTCGTCAGTTTATTGCATCTATATATATATATATATATATATATATATATATATATATATATATATATATATATATATATATATATATATATATATATATATATATATATATATAAAGAATACAAATCATATGGCGAATAACAACCCTCTCAAGCGTACTGGATCCACCAAGGGATCACGTCTGTCAGGGATTAATTAAAATAGATGCAATAAACTGACGACGAACAGTACGAAACTAGTAACTAACTAGCCTAAGCGCTTTCGACTCTTAATGAGTCTTTTTCAAAGGCAAATACAAAACATAGTTACGACAAACAAATAAACACAAAAACGTTGCGTTTGTAAACCTCTACATTTCTATATTCACATGTGTTAAAACTATAAATACAACCAGCTTGTGTAGACTAGTTGCGGAAACTGAAAACGTTGTATAATTCCCTAAAAGTCTACAAGCCAAAGCGACATCTATTTTTATTTTGTGTACATATGTAACGCAGATTATATCCCGGATATTTGGTTCTATACCGGTTATTCTTATAGTAAAAATTGAAGGAGACCAAAAAACCTAAAGGACATCCTAGTCAGGGCCAAGCTAACAACAATCGCTAGTCAAAACCAACCTAGTCAATCTGGACCCTGTGGCGATAAAAGATGCAAAACCTGTCAACATATGATAGAGACCAAGACATTCACTAGCACAGTGACTAAAGAAAAACTAAACATACATGGTCCAAACAAAACGTGCAAAACAGAGAATGTGATTTATCTCATCACATGTAAGATCTGTGGCCTTCAGTACGTGGGAGAAACTGAAAAGCTACACATAAGGATAAACCTTCATAGATCTGATTGGATGACAAAAAAGCTGTACAGAAGCCCGGTCGCAGAACACTTCTCCTCCCCTGGCCACACTTTCAGTGATATAATACTTATCGCTATTGCCAACAACCACAGCTGGAGTTCCGAAACCAGGAAGGAAAAGGAATCATACTGGATACGCCGCCTTAGAACATTGAAACCAAGCGGTCTAAACCAAGAAGACTAGAAAATGAAAACTATGCACTAGTAGAATTTAACATTTTCTAAATCTTCTTATCCTTCAATTTTTACTATAAGAATAACCGGTATAGAACCAAATATCCGGGATATAATCTGCGTTACATATGTACACAAAATAAAAATAGATGTCGCTTTGGCTTGTAGACTTTTAGGGAATTATACAACGTTTTCAGTTTCCGCAACTAGTCTACACAAGCTGGTTGTATTTATAGTTTTAACACATGTGAATATAGAAATGTAGAGGTTTACAAACGCAACGTTTTTGTGTTTATTTGTTTGTCGTAACTATGTTTTGTATTTGCCTTTGAAAAAGACTCATTAAGAGTCGAAAGCGCTTAGGCTAGTTAGTTACTAGTTTCGTACTGTTCGTCGTCAGTTTATTGCATCTATATATATATATATATATATATATATATATATATATATATATATATATATATATATATATATATATATATATATATATATATATATATATATATATATAGATTGATGGAAGCAAAAAATGGACCAGAATCATATGAATTTGAAAGTTTGAAAAATTTACAGTCATCTAACAACATTCAAGTTCAGACGAAATCTGGATCTTATAATCAAAACTGATGCATCTACTGGAAATACGTCACTCTCCCATTCAATAGAGATAATGTATGAAGGCAGGAGCGACAGGCTTGTCGGTTATATACGCTGTACTTTTATAGATGATGAAGTATAAACATGCATATATACAAAAATTAATTTATCTAAAGCTGGATTAAAGAAGAACCAATTTCTTTACCAAATAAAGTCGGAAAATTTACATAAGAAAATTACGCGATTACATTTTCACATCAAAGAGTATTAGTAATCGTTTACGGCGACGTAATCTATCTTTGAGTAATTACATATGGCTTACAATTGAAAAATATCCATGCCCTGTGTTTACATCACGTTCGAATGTAACGAGACGTGAGGGTTAGCAATATATATATATATATATATATATATATATATATATATATATATATATATATATATATATATATATATATATATATATATATATATATGTATCCATAGAAACAACGAATTTATTGTTCAAATTTGAATTTAAACAATAAAGTCATATTCCATATAAATTTATACTCAACATTCCTATAGATACATAGATACGTTCATAAATAGATACATACATAAGTACATACATACTTTGATACATATATAAATACATACACGTGTGTGTTCGTAAGGATGAGAAAAAATAATTAACAAAACAAAAATGAATGAATGTGATTGAGGTATTAATAGAAGCATGTCTCTGTGATAGATGAAAACCTCTTTCTTACTGGATATTTGCCCGACTTCCAGTGAATAAAATAATTAACAAAAAAAAAATGAATGAATGTGATTGAGGTATTAACAGAAGCATGTCTCTGTGATAGATGAAAACCTCTTTCTTACTGGATATTTGCCTGACTTCCAGTAAATAAAATAATTAACAAAAAAAATGAATGAATGTGATTGAGGTATTAATAGAAGCATGTCTCTGTGATAGATGAAAACCTCTTTCTTACTGGATATTTGCCTGACTTCCAGTAGCCTAATGAGAAAGAGTTTCGGAAGTTTTAGGCTTTGTGATTTAAATATATACCGACAAAACCTAACCTATCCAGACGAAGCACAATTACCTAGGAATCTCATGATTTGATTACACCAATAAGGTTTAGTCATTCTTCTCTTTGTTTTGCGTGCTAAACGAGCGAGATGTCGTTACTTGGTGCCCCGCACCCCTCAAAGGTGACCTTGAATCTTTGAAAGTCAAGAGATAACTTCTATTCAGAAATATTTGACTGGAGAGAATCCAGATATTGTTTGTGGCAATATTCCAATTTTAGGTCGTTTTAAATTGGAAGCGTATGCTCGTGCGTATAACGTTACAATTTTTGCAGTTGTAACCTATCGTTATGTATATGTAGATCTATTTGTGATTAACCACATACATACACACATGTAGACAATAAAGAGTTAGAAGAATAGAGATACAAAACAGGTAAATAAATGGAGTTCTAATTTGCTTTAAATATACATTTCATGATTCTGAGCAAGTTACTAAGACATTTTTCATAACCTCAAACATAGCCTCTCTGAAATACTAAGGTGATTATTTATAACTCACTGATTGAGAAATTGTAAAGTTTGGCCACTCTTCATATTAATTGATAAGTAAGCAATATTTCATAAAAATTGTGTTATATTTGATAGGTAAGCAAGATTTCATGAAGATCGTGTTATATTGGCAGGTAAGCAAGATTTCATGAAGATCGTGTTATATTTGATAGGTAACCAAGATTTCATGAAGATCGTGTTATATTGGTAGGTAAGCAAGATTTCATGAAGATCGTGTTATATTTGATAGGTAAGCAAGATTTCATGAAGATCGTGTTATATTGGCAGGTAAGCAAGATTTCATGAAGATCGTGTTATATTTGATAGGTAAGCAAGATTTTCCCTAAATTAAAACTTTGTTGGCTGAATTTGAGAGATAGTCTGATCTAAGGCTGTTCTCTCATGTGTCCTAGTCTTTTCGTGATTCAACGAGAAAGCTGTTTTCAGTGGTGTGCAAGGTTAGTTTCTAAAACCAATGAGCAGATATATCACAAACAACTTTACAAGTATGAAGAGCAAAGACCGCGGTTAACTAAAGCATGATATAATATAATTTAGCTTCATTTTAAACCAGGCAAATTGTTTTTGTGAAACATTGGTGCGTGACCCTGAAATTACGTATGCTGTATAAAATGCATAGAGTGTCATCTTTAATACCTTTGAGTTTTCAAATGATGGATATGTATTTATTTTATCTTAATTAATACATAACTTTATTAAAATGATTTATGTTCAGATAATTGTACACATTTCATCCGCATTAGCATTACTTTTTCTACGTCTGCATCGTCATATGCATACAAAGTACGAGGATCCTAGAATTGGCTGACTTTGCCGCCTTCTTAAAGCCCCGTATTTTGTGTAGAAACAAAAGCTGATGGATAGCTATACCCACATTTGTTTATTTCCGTCATTCCTTTGTGGAGGTAATGGTATTAGTTTGGCGTAGGCTCTAACTCTCTCATCACAATCATAAATCAAGAACTTAGGAACTAGTTTTCATTTTGCAAGAGACGGCGAGTATCAAATATGCTTTGAAATGCTTTTGATGTCAGAGTTGTGTTCGGCAATCTATCATAACCAGGGCAAATATCGTTCTGGGGGATAAGCAAGCCAGATTATTATGTTGTAGGTGTTTCATTCCTACTGAATGACGGTTAAGAGGATAATGTAGATAATTTCCATCTTCCAGTAATGTTCTGTTCGACATCTTTTATATGATACGATGCAAGCACTTTTGAAAGAAAATAGTATGTAACCGCTCATTTGCTGACCAATCTGTCTGTGTGAGTGTTATCGTAAGTATTTGGAAGGTGGTGTATATCACTGGTTTCTTCCAGACAGTGAGATAAGTAATTATGTCACAAATTGGAATTAATAATAATAATAATAATAATAATAATAATAATAATAATAATAATAATAATAATAATAATAATAATAATAAAAACAATAATAATAATAATAAAAACAATAATAATAATAATAATAATAATAATAATAATAATCATAATAATAATAAAAACAATAATAATAATAATAATAATAATAATAATAATAATAATAATAATAATAATAATAATAATAATAATAATAATAATATCATCAACAGCACCAAAATACTTAGATCTCGATGTCCTTGCAATCCTCTTTGGACTTGGCACAATTTGACAGTATCGTACATTGCTTTACTAGTGTAATACCTACAATATGCCAATGAAACGTTTCAAATATTGGATTGATTATTACATAAATCTTTTCTTTATAATGGAGGTGTTACGTATATCTATATTTTTGTAAAGTCTTGGTACATGCTTTTAATAACATGTGTAGTTTTTATTTATGACTATAAAATTGTAATGGTCATATATAGTCAATATATTAAATAGGTAATTTCTCTACACGGTTATAAAATTTTGTTTAAAGGTATTAAGAGTGTAGATTGCTTATGATCTATAAATAGTTGTTGACTTCGGTGTTTATGACTATTAATAATGAGATTAATAATGTGATATGCTTACTAGTTTGGGGTTATTTCCCCTGGAGGGTTTATGTAAGGTGAGTTCTTAAAAGAATTAAGCCATTTTCCATGGGATGGGTTATATTCTGTTCACGTCGTACTTAAACATGTACGACTAAACAGATAGCTAAACACAGTTCCAATGAAAATATATGAAGACAAAAATAATCATCCGAATCAAGTAAAATTTATTATAAATTTTCCAAATAAAATGAATACCATGTAGTATGATCGGGAGTGGCGTAAAAACTGAAAGAAAACAAAAGTATTCATTACACTGTTGAATATTCAGGGCATGCATACTGACACATGCACTCGATTATATGTAGTTTGTATACCTTTAAACTTGTCCATAACATAAACAAAACTGTGTATGATTCTATATATTAACAATGGGTCTTTCATACTGATTTATTAAAGCCTTGCATTTTCATTGCATGTCTTCAAACAAGCTGCAATTAACTATCAAATGAAACTACAAATGTTACAACAAATCCTAGAAGGGATTATGTTATTGTTGTCTCAAATACTCAACTCCCCATTCGAATGGCACATTTCACATCCGAGTTGGAAACTTCACATTTTAATGGTTTTCGCCATAATGTGTCCTTTACACATGCCATAATAAATTCGCTAATAAAACTATATTTTACAAAATAACTATATCATTAATTTTTCTAATGAATCTAGTGTAACCACATTAATAAGAATTCAGAGATACAGTTTGCCAAGGCTGCAAAATGAGATCGGATAGAACTAGAAAACGCTGGAGTTCGACACTGAACTCCCTATTTTACAGCAGATAGCGGAACCTCGTGCTATCAGGTGGCTTTTGCCCTTAAGAAACAGATAAGCATACTCTCCATGCAAGATAGCATAACAAAATAAAACTTTAAACAAAACATTGAATAATACAGAACAGGTTATGTGATATGAATATTTATATTAAAATATTAGATTGGGAAGTAAGATCTGTCACGTGGGGTATATTACGACATGCAGTGACAATAGACTTTAATGTGTATTTAAAGAGAGAAATGATGAGTCAGATTCCTTCCTATTTCCGATTCCTGTTTCATATGTTGAAATCAATATGAAGATGTGTTCATTTTTGTATTTGGATAATTTGAGAGGAGACATTTGTTGGGATTGTTCATAGGAATTACAAACTGCTTATTCTGTGACGTTTTTAAATTATTTAAGGTAACTCATTCTAGACCTTCGATTCTTTTTGACTTGGATAAAATCTTTTATGATTATTTTGGATTCAATTTATAATACTTCATAAGTTATTCTCACATTTTCATTTTATAACTTTGATGATTAAATTATTTAAGTTTTACCAAACTCTGCTGGTTTTGCTTCGATTGGTTACTTAGTTTATTGCCAATTAGCAATATAAATTGTATTAATGAAATCGAAATCAAATGATTGTGACATGTAACTGTTATTAATTACATTCAGTGGTTGTTGGGTAAATATAAGGTATGTAATCTTAAATGGAATTAAACAGTTAACATAATAATAGTTTTAACTAATAAATATGTCTTGACTGGAAAAATACATTATTAAGAATCCGATCTTTTTCTCTGGACGTTTCAAATTGGAATTTTAGTGACGATAGAAATGTTTATTTTTACTGGCTACACACTACATGTTGCAAATTGATAACAACACATTTATATTACATTATGATATAAATTTATACCATATGTTTAAGAAAATCAGAATGTCCTTAAATTCAATTAATTCTTTTAGATTAATGATAATTATGATTTCTAAGTAATTTATACTCAGGTAATATTACAGTACATTACGTCCATATTCAGGTAATATTACAGTACATTACGTCCATGCTGTATTTACGAAATTCGAATATTAAGTCACCACATTTATTACGATACATAACCATCTTACTATTTCAGTTGAGAATTGATTCTACGTGTATTTCTTTGTTCAATTCTTCAAACATTTGATTTTTCTTCTTTTGGTTTGAATCATGACTTCGCTAACACACCGTCTTTCCTTCGCACACATCAGTTGTCTACTCCATTCAAGTAGATGTCACTGTATGTTAGTTGATCATATTCTGCAAGAAATATATGAGAAGATTTTCTATAAATGTGGCTCGATAAATGCATATTTAGAATCGCTTGTGACAATGTTCAGTTGTTAAAACGCAAAACATTATGCAGATTGAGCAGAAAGTCTTAAGAAGATTAGTTTTTGAGAATCGCAAACAGAAAAATATTATTTGCTTCTGTGCAGTTAAGCCCCCCTCCCCCGGCAAAGTATTCCCTGGCCACTGAATACTCTTTATAAAGTGCTTGGTACTGCGAATAGGTTCTCTGTTTTCTGGATGGTCACAATTTATTGGATAGCAATATTTCCTGATATATTCCTGACTCTACGGAATATCTCATGTAAATATCTGGAATAATCTAACAACCATAACAAACACACTTAGCATGAACCGAAACGCTAAGAGAAAAAGGTTGTTCAGTACAGAAAGTTAACAGCAATGGAATTTATCCTGAATGTTTACTCATACAATTCGGTAAAAGTGACACACTCCAGGTTTAATATCTGATATTGTCTAATCATACTTTTTATGGAGGCCAAGGGGAATATATTACCTCTTGCCATATACGGGAGATAACCACTCACAAGCTTATTTGAAAGCAGAAAAGGAAAACATGTTTTTGTTTCTAGCGTAACGGTTGCATTGCAGTTTCATTGGAAATAAAATCTTATCACGAAATAGTGCAAAGTGATATGCTATCAACCCTGACTTTTGAGAGCAGGAAAGAGAACACATCTTTCTTTGAAAAGTAAGTCAGATTGTTTCAATGATATTAGGACAAACATTTATCAAGATAAACGAATACGAAACTCAAAAAACATGCATTCATCATTCAAAGACTTTATTTTCAAGGCTCCATTTGTGAGATTCATTCTTCACTTGATTTTTTTTACGAACATATGCGAAAAGGGGACTGTTACTTGTATTCCGATATTAAACATTTTTCGAATGAAAGTACTATTAAAGTGACATAGTACTATTAAAGTGACATTTTTTAAACGACAAAGTTAAAACAGCCTTAGAACTTCGCATAGAAAAATGGCATAGAATAAAATAGGTAACAAGAAAAGTCTCTAAAGACAGAAATCTGATAGTATATAGATAAGCTGCTACAACCACAAATATAATATTTACCTCTTTAAAAAGTTTCGAAATATACCGGAGAACCAAGTATAATTTAGTTTAAACAATATACATTAGCTAATTCTCTTAATAATTAAAAACATATATATCCCATCTTTGACTAAAGAGTGACCAGAAACGTTCAGTGATAATTATGCGTAAATGGATGGTGTGAAAATTACTGAGTGGCGGGTTAGCAAGTGCATTTTTTATACTTTCAGCTTAGAGCAGCGGTTCTTAATCGTTTTAATGTAGCAACTCAGATTAGATTTAAGGTCTATACAGTCTTAGCTACATACTTCCTTCCAGACACTAAATGCTAAACAATAGGTTAATAAATACTGGCTTAGATACAAAACCAAGAAATGCTTTTAATTGTAAGCCTGGTACGCTAACCATCTCCACTACGCTTCTCTCCATTAAGAAATGGAGTAAGGTGTGGTGGAGATGGTCAGGGTAACATACTAATTACTTGTGCGAATAAAAGCTAAGCAAGTAACAAAAGCGCTCGGAAAGAATATCAAACATATACCAATGTAAAAAGATGTATTTTACAGAATGATGAATATTGATGTGAATGATACGATCTTAAGATTCATCATATGTTCTTTATTCATCATTTACATATTTCCATAAATCAAAAGTTTGCCCAGTTAACAGATAATGCAAGTGGAAACAAGACATGATATTTCTTTGGTCTTTTGGTTAGTTGGCATGACAATATTCTTCCAGTCTCGATATAGTCGCAAGAGCAACACCAACCAGATACTGTATTTTTTTTTACAAAAAGTTTGTTTAAAATGAGTTACGTTTAAGAACAAGAACAAGGATAAGAAAAAAAGACGAGAATTCCTTATTTCAGACTACATATTCCATACATTTAAATTAAAATATAGTTATAAAGTAACAGTATTGTTGACATAAAACATCATCTATATCTTAATGAAATGTATAATGTCACATCTACAATAATGCACCGTGCCATGCATTGTTAAGAATAAAAGTAACACATTTAAAGAGTAATTTGTTCCATCTACTAATAATACGAGAATTTAAATGAATATCATAGTTGCACAGAGATTTCAAAATACAGTTCTTACTATTAGATACTCTTGTCATCATTGCTACACATACTTTTTCATTACTTCGTCAAAATTGAATGCGTTATAAATTACAAAAATGTTGAAAGCCTAATAGAAAATAAAGATTATTATTATAACTAATAGCTAGTTTTTTCATGCATTCATTAAAATATTTCCATAGAAGAGCAGAATACATTGTACAGCATTAAGATATGAATTGTCTTATCTCAAATTTACGTTGAAGCATGTTTGTTTCAGAAGACAAAAAATAAATGTCTCATCATATCTTCATCATCTGACCATTTGGATTTTAAAATATGACCCTAATGCGTATAACTGTTGACATACATAACAACATGGTCGTTAAGATGCAAAAATGGAGGAGATGATAATTTAAAAGAAGATGACTGAAATACCATACTTACCGATTTTTGTGTTTTATAGATGATAGCTTTCTTAAATGCGTATTGTTCACATATCTTTAATAATTTCCTTAAACATGCGATAGAAGGACTTATCCAAGACATATCATCAGCAGACTAAAATTGTTAAGAATAAATCGAACATAAAATTATATTCCTTTTCATAGCAAACACGAATACCGAGATCTTGTAAATTCATTTTAAATGTCTTCTCATCAACCGGTTGAAAGTTTATACAAGGTATGAATCACCGAGGATTATATTGATTTATACAGTTTTGTTTCCAGGTCAATGTTTGTTGCTGGGTTAGGATTATATATATATATATATATATATATATATATATAAACATACATATATATACATATATATATATATATATATATATAAACATACATACATATATATATATATGTATATATATATATATATATATATATATATATATATATATATATATATATATAAACATACATATATATACATAATTCATGAAAATTATTCAAACTGTAGAGGTTGTGAACCAGTGTATTGGAGATTTTATTGAGTAAGCATAACTTACGCATATGTTTACGTACATCGAATGGCATTAATCCAATACCGGAGAACATTTTGTGTAGGTTAACTGGTCTTCTTACCACGCTTACGATTACCACGACTTTAATTTGTTCTAAATAATTCCCATTTCCGGTACAATTATCCCATACAAGGTCCTCATACGCAAGACGAGGTCGTACGCGTTTCGCATATAAACGTGTGATGCAAATAGACCCCTAGAATATTGATAATTTGGCAGCACATATGAATTGACCCTATCCACCATCAAGGACACTGTAGATGTGTTCAGACAGAGTGAATATTTTGAGAGTAGGAAGCCAGTTAGCTAGTACCAGTATTCTTCAATACGTTGATTTTTGTTCAAGAGGAGCTGAGGATGGTACGATTTTCTTTCCATCCTTGATATTATCGTTATCGTTACTATCGATGTTATCGTTATTTTAGTTTAATTATGATGTACTTTATCAGTCATGGTTTCCTTAATACCAAAAATTAATTTTCAAAAGAACATTGCTATGATTGCTTCCTGTGAAACCAATTTATTCGAGAGACTGGCATTATTTAATATTAGGCATAAATAATAACTAATTTCGTCTTGAATATTCTTTATAAACAACAAATAGCTGAGTACGTATGATACTTCCTTTTGCAAAGCCACATATTTGTTAAGTTAGATCGGACCAAATAAACCCTTTAAAAATAAATTAGGAGAATAAAAAACAAATAAATTGTGTATCTCTATGTCCATTGAATTGCTACCTCATATATAATGAACAAGTCCATATATCTGAAGCGTCTTTTTATACACATGCAAGTTTCATATAAAACGTATCTCTATTTAACCATTGTTATTGTTATAGCGTGATAATTGCACGCTCTACGAGACTATTAAAAAGTGCATCAGTCAAAAGTGAAAGAAAGACAGAGAACGAATTAACTTATATGCTGTCTAAATTTTAATTTAAATTTCTTCAAATTTATATTTAAATTTAGATGATAAAAATATTCTACATAACTTTTTTGAACAAAATATTATTCAACCATGCAAAGGAAGTTTTACTGGAGATATAGATTCGTTTTGTACGACGGATAACGTAGTGTCCATAATAGAATAGGCTTACATGCACAAAAAAAAAAAATTGCAGACACCAAGCCAAGGAATATTTTATTTTGCTTTCAAAAGTAGCACAGTAAAGTTTCACAGAAACGACAATAACAAAGTAGTATAATAAAATTTCACCACTTGAAAATCTATGCAGGCATGAAGGAATTTTCTTTTTCGGCTAATAGCAATAGGATTTAGACGTAATTGCCACTTGTCAAAATTAAATAGATGGTCTTCAAAGATTTCGAAACATTCTTGTCAAATTAAGTTACCATCAAAGCATTTAATCGTTTAATTGACTGAAGTTTTCTTTTTACGACAAGCGGTAATAACGTTAAAGAGGCAAAAAAAGGAAATGACAAACTGCTTGTACAAACTTCACTTTCTATCTAACCGATCAAAATATAAACTTTTTATCCCATTTAAATAATTCAAAATCGAGCATATTGTTTCATTATACTATCATACTTGGTGTAATATGCATCACATAACCCTTCAATTATGCACCGTTCATTCTCGCATTTCCAATTTGTTTGCTTCTTGCTTATTTGACCGTCAGTCTGCACGAGCGACCGTTTCGTAGAGAAGCACGCTAACGTGTTCATCAAGCAGACTGCGTTCTTTTTTGAGACGCCAGGGTGGACTATCACAGCTCGAATTTTTGTTCATTTACTGTATCCAAGATTCTCTGCCAAGCCGTATGAGTTTAAAGTGAAGATAATTGTGCAATTTCGGACGTGGCCGATTCACGTCGTTTAATCTTGTCAATAAGCGGTTCCAGGGTGTACTCTTTAACTAGGCAGTTAAGATAAGCCAGGGATTTATCTATTTTCTGTTTAGTTTAACAACGTATTTGTCTGTATGTATCCAACTGAATGACGTAATTGTATACGTACGCTTGAGGAAATAAATGAAAGAAAAATTAGGTTTGAAGTAAATCCTTAACTTGGCGCTTTTGGAAAATCACGTGACTTATGACTGCGTTTGAATTAGAAGTTGGCTACGGCTAATGTACAAAATTTTTTTCGGTCATTAGAACAAATCAGCCTTACACGTGTGAGGCAAGGATCACCGTGAATAAGTCAACATTGAAATCTAATTGGCAGAAAAGAAACAAATACACCATCTTGAATATCCCCTATTCACAGTAAACCCCAAATGATCAGATGCATATGTAGCTTGATTTCCTTTAACTTCCAAATAATTAACGAACTGTTTGGACATTTTTTAATCGTTGTTATTGTTCTGTCTGCATGTTGTCCATACAATCCTCTGCACTAAGCAAATCACGTGATTGGCTTTCCTTAGACAATTTTAAACAATGTCTTCTGGTAAAATATTCCTAAATGTTAACTATATTTGAAAGTTTATCATATTTCTGTTTAAGCCTAGAATCGAAAATATTACTTTGGCTTGAAAGCGTGTATTGTACAGAAAACACGTCAACCTAAAATATGCATCTGCTGAGACTCTTAAATTAAAAAAGGGAGTCAAATATAAAAAACCCATAAATTCAAACGATAGGAGAAACAAAGAGTAGACCATTTGGTATATTCCATGGCACTATGAAAGTTGTAGAACAGTTTACATAGCACATCACTTGATAGATGGACCGTATTCTACTCTATCTGAAATACAATTGAAAAACTCCATCGTATACTTTAAAGTAAAAAATAAAGGTAGTTATTTTTTTAAAAATTTCATTCTCATGTTTTTACACGGTTAAATATATCCGTAAATTGCAAAAAGAGCAAAGGAGAGAGAAGGATACTTATTGGCGTAACTTATTCATCATTTTGCCTGACCTGTCTAAGTGGTAATGGATTTGAACCCCATTTAAATCATACCAGCATTAAGAGGTTAGTGGTAGGACTGGTCGACTTGGTGTCAGGATAATGTGACATGATGGGACACCATGTTACTTGTTCACGTGATTCCCCAGCGCTAGACATCACTATAAACTGCCACACTACAAACATCGTAGCAATATGATTATAACTGTTAAAACTAAGTTAAAAATACAACACAGCCACTATAAGTAAAATACAACACAAACACCATAAGCACATACCAAAACAACAACTCAAGAAGACGCTTATATGTCTGTCGAAGTCAGCCGTTAGATCACGATGGCTGAGATTCAATCTAGTGCTTCTATCAACATTACCTGACCCATTTAATCCCAATATTCTGCCATGTAACTTGCCTGCAACAAGAAAACAAACAAGTGACACATATGTATTTTAATACTCATCGGGAACGCGATAATTAAAAAAAAACTGTATTGGTAAGTGCACCAAAAGTTTTGAATTAAATATTATATATCAATCACGCGAATGTGGAAATGTTTTTCTTCTCATGAAAATCCATCCAAGGCAAGGCATGTAACTGCCTTAAGTTGATAAAGGCCGATTCAGTTTGACTTGGTCTACGGGCCTAGGTATGCCAAGAGAAAAGAATGGTCCACTCTTTCGTTAGCTTACATTCTAGCTATCAAAAGAATTGCTGATACACTGGTACTATGGTTTGAGAAAGTTAAGTTTGGTAGAAAAACATGGTATATCAGTCGAAAGAAGCAGAGTAACAAGGAAATTATACGAAAGTTTATTATACATAACTGCTGAAACATGTAGAAGCAATGAACAGAAATATGGCATAATAATAACACAATATTTTCCTAACAGAATGCTGTTAGCTCAATCATTAGGTTTAACACATTCTGCCAATTGCTTTTAAGAGTTTTTCACTTTGATAACTAACACTAGAATTTTCAAATTATATACACAACACTGATACATTTCTTGTTATCACGTGAAGGTGAGATATGAATCTCTGATGTCAACTTCACGGTGCTACTGGAAGTGTCATTCTTCTGGTACGGACATATAAATGCTACATGCATCACTATTTGTAAGACTACCATTGGTGGCAATCATCATTTATAATAAGTTTATTTCTTTTTTTCTGAGGTGTATCGGCTCCTGTAAATTAAAAATTACTTTGAAGAATTCGCGACGACAGGGCGTGTAATTGTTTCTGTGTCTGTAATTAAATATGAGTAACATTTATTCAAATAGGAGTGTAGTGCTTGACCACAGAAAGAACAAGAAGATACATTATAATCCCCGTTAATTTCTTATATCTCGTATGTTAAGCCCAAAATGTGCTAATTGCCATAATGGAAATAAGTACAAATATATAGGTAAAATATGCAGTTGCCTCTCCCTCAACTGACTCGTCCATATAGTAGAGGCTTTTATGTTTAAAAATGAAGGTAGTATAATGAGGTTAATGCATTAAAATTACTTATATACATACAAAGAAACAGATTTGGCTAGATGTGCTAAATCAATTAATACATTTTCTTAAAGGTCAAAGGGACAGTTTTTATGTACAAAATGAAATGCCTCATCCACCTGCGTAATATAAAAAATCATACAACCTAAAATACACAACTGAGGTCAGAATGTTCCATGTGTTTGGATAGCTATATTAAAACAAAGCATCAGAATATTATTCACTTGATTTGTTTGACAAGCCTATTTCAGTTCAAAGCAAAAGAAGTTTATGCACCCCAACTTCAAAAATTATTCCTGCATTTTTCACATCTCAAGGTCATGTTTCACATCTCAAGGTCATGTTTCACACCAAGGGATGCTCACAATGCAAACATAAACCTTCAGTTGATAAAACATTGTGTAATAAACACTTTGATGCAATTCAAAATATTTGCCATCCAAGCCGTGATTGAGAGATTCTATTTGTCTTCAACATGCATGTCTACCTACCTTTATGGTTGGTTAACTTTGTTTAATCGACTATTTGTATTTCATACGGTCTAAATGCTGTAACTCTGGTTAATCGACTATTTGCAATTCACACTGTCTAAATGCTGTAACTCTGCTTATTCGACTACTTGTATATCACACTGTCTACATGCTGTAACTCTGCTTAATCGACTATTTGTAATTCACACTGTCTACATGTTGTAATTCTGCCTAATAGACTATTTGTAATTTACACTGTTTGCATGATGTGAAGTAACTTCGCGAGTTGGATATGCCTCACATCAATATCAAGAACAACCGAAGCCAAAAAGCATTTAAATATATCCATATATTTAAATAATACTATCTGAAAAAAGTCTCAACATAGCCTTAGGTTGCGAAATTTGACAGGGGCCAATTTATTAAACTATCTCCGGCGACCCTATCTTTTATAGGCAATAAAAAAAATGACAATGTTTTAGATAATAGAACTAGATCTATGCAATGCATGGCAGTTTAGGTAATTTTTATTTACTGGAACATTTCTAATTAACAATTTATTGATTTGCCTACCTTCCTGCAACACACAAATGCGCACCATCTTGTTTTGAACACCAATCACTTCTACAATTTAATATCCTAGTAAATGAGAATCGTACTTTCGGTGTAAAGGTTGCAAAAATATATCACGTTTAAATAATCTAAACTTTAAAACATGCCAAACCTTCTTATCCAGTCAAACGTAATTAGCGGTAATCCTCTCTGAACAAAAACTTGGTCCTAAACAGTATATGTTTATTTCCCATTGCTGACCTTTCGTCATTTTCCGTGTTTTAATTTAACTATTGAGTTACACCCTAATTTTGTTTGGTAATATATCGGATTCTTTCTCAAAATCATTCCCCATTACCGCATCCTAATTTATACCACTCAAAATATTTCACACAAATCTATGTATAATTGATTTGTATACAAATATGTTGTTATCTATACGTATACATTATATTTGTCATTGTAGGGCTAGCTAGATTTATGCAATCCATTCAGATCCAAGTACTTCCAATTATGGTCACAGTTATTTTGATGGGATTGGGGTGGTTTTGGGTTGAGAGATATGGTCTTTTTATTATCGTTGAAATGGTAACAAAAATATAAGGACAATTAAAATGACATTATAACTAAATGAGATATCACCTTGTAAGAAAGATCCGTATGTTTAAAAATGCATTACTTACTGGTAAACAATTATAGAAGCTTTCAGAGAGTGATATCAGGATGAAAATAGGTTCATTTGACATTATGCTTTTGACTGGTTCTGTTCCTTCTATTTTAATTTATAATTATAGCCGTACTGTCTCTATAGCACAGGATATCTAATACAGAAATGATTAGTCAATGGGAGATGGAAATGTTGGAAGGAAAGCAATTATCCATGGTTCGGTAACACTTGCAGATAACCCGGAACAAGCACTAGCGTATTTATTATCTTACATGGGTTTTATCTGGAACTGAAAAATAGACAAGACGCAAGAGTTACGATAAAAGTTTTCAAATATACAACAGAAGATTCTACTAAGAAAGAAAGAACGCCATGATTTGCTTTCACCCCAAATCATAGGTATAAATGTTCCTATAGAGGGTGAGTTTCTCATCAATCTTATTTTACTCAGTAATACCAATGATAGCGTATTAAGACCAGTTTTCAGTTGGTATAGTTTTAGATAAAATGCAGTATGGATGGATGGATGGATGGATGGATGGATGGATGGATGGATGGATGGATGGATGGATGGATGGATGGATGGATGGATGGATGATAGATAGATAGATAGATAGATAGATAGATAGATAGATAGATAGATAGATAGATAGATAGATAGATAGATAGATAGATAGATAGATAGATAGATAGACCACTTTTTGTATCCCTTAGCACTACACTGATATTTCCTAAACATTTTATAAATTATTATGTTGTCTTAAAATACCTGTGGACTAGGTATATGTTTTAATTATGTATTTGAAAATGAGATATATAGAATTTATGTTGTGGTTTGGACCGAGACAAGGAAATCCCAGTCAAGTGGATACATTATTTGTCTCCCCACGAGGCTTGCCCGAGATTGGAGATAAATAATGTAACTCCGCAACTGGGATTTCCTTGCCTCGGTCCAAATCCCAATGTAGATTATTTTCTCACCCAATATTATCATTTAAAGTACGAGATAATAGCGTTACTTGTACAGTATAGTTCATGCGCAAATGTTTACATGCGATGCATTAATACAAATATGTTAATGAGGACTGTTGCTTGACGTGTCATCCGAAGTACAGAGTTTTTAGGCGTGAGCTAAAAAAAATAACGATATAAATCGTTGCATAGTTTTCAGGTATTATCACATTCAATATATGGATGTTGTATGAAATTAACCACAAAAGATGAATATTTATTACAAGACTCTGTTTCATTTTCACAAATTCCAACAGTGAAAAGTTACACTGTAAATAATGAAATGATGCTGGGTACTCAGCTCTACTGTAGTTATACTTAGTACAAGCTGTAACGAAGAGCAACATGTTGCATAAGATTATTTATGGGTAATTAGAGATCTGTGTCACTATCATATATAACTCTTTTTTTCTTTGGAGGAGGTGAAATTGTGATATATTTGTAACATACTTGTGTTGTCCTTAATATTGATTGTAAAATTACCCCGTGTATAAAAAGACCCTCCAAATAGGAACCCTAGCGGATAACCATATCACTTTTTTGAAACTTTTTCTATTTAGCAATTATATCTACTCTTCTGCATGTTCTTCAGACATGGATTTCCATTTTTTTGTCATCTTTTGACTTTTTTACTTTTCTTTCTCTCTATATCTCTCTCATCTCTCCTCTCTTTATCGCACCATTCCCACCACCCCCGTCTCTCTCTCTCTCTCTCTCTCTCTCTCTCTCTCTCTCTCTCTCTCTCTCTCTCTCTCTCTCTCTCTCTTAGGGTGAATAGGTCTTAAAATGGCTTAACACTGCTGACCCTCTTGCATACATTTATGTCATTAATGAAAAGTCGCCGTCAACAAGTTTCAAAATGAATCTCAAACAATTAGAAGCAGACTTTAAGTAATAACTTTTTTTACTGTTCATTCACCACACGAATCATGCAATTTGTCATCGACTGAACTTACATGACCCAATGCAATTCTATATTCTGTGTCAATCATATATTGCCGTATGCCTGTTACAGTCAGCTACAAATGATATACATTTTTAATCTTGGTTACATATTATAGTAGTGAAATTGTTTAAGTAGCGATTTTAACTGCTATCACAATCATAAGCATACAGGAAAGCAATGGAGAAATCTTTCATTGATTAGTGTCAACTGCAAATCGAGATTATGTGACAATCGACATTTGGGTGCAGGGTCTGCTGCCGACGTGTACTTTAAGTCTGCCAACACACATGATTCAAATCTTAACGTAAAAATAAATAGCTGCAAAAATCCAGACAATCATTAAAATCCGCTATTTAATGATGCCATTGTTTGAAGTCTGTTGGACCGTAACGTCATGTTTGTAAAGCATCGCCACCCTACAAATTGTCCAGTGTGTTAATTCACGTAAGAAAGGTGTTAACGCAAATAACAATGTCTTCATCTTCGCATGAAAACATTCATATAATACACATACTCTAACTTTGTGAAAAATTGATTTACTAAAAATTTCGTACATTTCATGAATTGATTTTTATCGATATAGTAATGCTGCCGCAAATCGCATTTCCAGAACATATCCATATAAACCTAAGGTTTTTGCATTTAAAATATATAATAAAAGAACATCTACTAAAGATAAAGAAAGACTTCACTTGTGAAGTGGAATGGAATAAAATGACTAAACCTCACATGTGAAATATTTCCTTTTATATACTCAAAGATTGATTATATTATCTTTATAAAGTTTTAAATGTACTGCATATGTTTGTTAAAAAGAATTTTGTTGTCTTGTGTATTTCCTAAAGCAGCCATGCACCTTACTCATAAGATCTGCATTTTCTAGTTGTATTATCATCTTTGTTAATTTCCATTTCCTTTACCTCTGTTTCGATCTTTGCATTTTTGTGATTTTTTTAAACATTTGATTATATCTCATGAACTACAATTAAATATATAGGGTTTATATATTTTGAGTGGTAGCTAAACAAGTAGATTAATTGTCATGCGAAGGTCGCTTGTATGACGTAAACAGAAAAGTTGATTTCTGGTCTCGGTATAAATATCACAGGCTCTGTATATGTTTAAATCAATGTTTACTTTCAATAAACTGCACCGCCTTTTTACCTAATCATTGCATTTTAACTTATAAAACATGATACTTCCGACTAAACGTACGCAGACGCAGCAAAGAATCTTCGAGAATTAGTGTATCAGTGTAGCAATTATGAAACTTACAAACATCAAAGTACACAAAAATTGCTGCAAACCACTAAACATAGTGGTAAAAATATAATTGCATCATACAAGATTCCAAACTGTACTTTTGAGAAATGGGTTAAAGTTCTACTCACCACAAGATTAGTTAACCGCTAGCTCCAGTGATTTGGTTTGAAGGCAAATATGGCTGAAATCGGTCTTCTTAAAAATGATGTAAAAGATGTACGTATGCAGGACACCGTTTATATAAATGATATTTAATCTAAAAATCTTCACCAATTACATCGGATTTTCAAGAAATCACCCTCCAATATTTTTAAAGAAATACTATTCCCAAACCGTAAGAGCAAGGACAGGGATGGAAATTTAACAAGACAAATTACGATACATATTAATCACTGTGTGAGTCGAAATATAGTGGATTCAATACTCCAAATTACAAATATAATATAGGATATTGCTGGTTTTACCATAGCAAACAACTTTCTCGACTACATTGATTGATGCCTAATACAAAGACAATCTAAGGAAAAATAAAGGGTCCTTAAACTTTCGAATTGCAATCCAACTAGTGAAAATCTGAATACGGTAAATCAAATGTATATCGAACTAAAGCTCGCTCTAGTGTCAGAGTGAGTAGGAAGACAAAATGGAGCTCCGATGTGTCTAGGCTGAACTTTCTAACCTCTATTAAATCTGTATAGAAAAAGGTGCGAAACATCATTAGCACAACTAAAAGCACCTGCATTAAACACTCAAAGAAATAAGGTACAATGTCGACAATCATACCAGAAATCTCAAGCACGTTAGCCAAATTATACTTGAAGAACACCAGACAAGAGAATTATGCTGAAAACCCTGAAAGAAAAGGATCGTTTAAAACATTAATTTTCAAATCTGCTAATACTGACGTTTGCAATGAGAGAGAGAGAGAGAGAGAGAGAGAGAGAGAGAGAGAGAGAGAGAGAGAGAGAGAGAGAGAGAGAGAGAGAGAGAGAGAGAGAGTTACATGACTATTGATCAAGTCAATGATACTTGAAGAAGAAAAAAGTGATGTCCATCATGAATTTCACAAACACTTACTCTAAACACACTGATTGACATTTGCAATATAATTTTGGAAACTTTCGTCCTCCTAAAGTCTTGGCTAAAAGCAACACTGATATTAGTACCCATTCCTGGAAAAGACAAAAAAAAACATATCTTTTAATTTACTGTCCCATAGCATTAACAAATTGTGTTTGCAAAACGATGGATCAGACGATAAATGATGAACTACTCCTATTATACTTAATTAGAGATGATTTCATAAAGATATATATATATATATATATATATATATATATATATATATATATATATATATATATATATATATATATATATATATATATATATATATATATATATGAATACCACACATTGTAAAACAATCTTTGAAGGATTTATTCGGAAGGGTTTATTTGCTTTTAAAATTCATTTTACAATTTTGCAATTTGACCTTAAGCTGGCACTATATAGTTACTCCTATGATAAAGCCCCTTACAACGATCATTCAAACAAAATGTAAATCTATTTTTGTTAGATGGTGTAGTTTGTACACTAGTCGATTTCCAATTTTTTCTCCGTTTTCCTGTGGCCAGTGCCTTTCAGGTTACAATCGTATATTGTATTTGAATTGACTGGTTGGGTGGAATTATGTATGTTGTATTTAGCAAACTACAAGAAGGGTTCTAGCTTTTATAATCCTGTATGATTATTCTTGCTGTATCCCGATTCGAGTATGAACGTGCTATGTCATGGAATTCCATGCAGTAGTTCTTAACGTAGAACAGTTTTATTGTGTTAAAAGTGAAGATGAGGAACATCATGTTAATTTTTTTCTGTCACAATATTTGCATGTCGTAGACTCTATGGGAACAAGGTGGGAAATCCTTTTAGAAAAGTCCACAGGTTTAACAATTTGAGTTTTTCTAGTGATAATGGGGAAAAGTAATGTTAAAACTGCCGTTATTATCTAATAATTCTTTATTATTGACGAACACCTATGTTCACTATCCAACACCCAGTTACACACGTTCCAATATCCTGAAATGTACTACTGATCACCACCACATTTGCTATCCATCACGCATGTATTTTCTGGTCAAGCAATAATTTACCTTTGCAACCCGAAACGTGTGTTAAACATATACTTTGTTAAATGCTATTAAGCAATTTGGACATAGAATTATGATGCTAATATTTGTTTTGTCATCCTGTACTGCAATCTCTGCACTAAATTGGTATCTATTGTAGCGTGATAACACTGGTAGAAAGTTTATTACAAAACTATCCAGTCTTTAAGTTGTAAGGCAGATTTTGTTCTTTAGTTTATTGAAAACTTACCTTTCTCCACCCTAGATTTAGCACACTGACTGAACATTGCTTGTCCAATATGATACGTCAACTACGAGCTGATGTACCGGGAGTTAAATTTGCCACACCGTCAAATTAACTCCGAATATGGTGTGCAGTAAAGATTTAGCATTGTCAATTTTGCCGTCATGGACTTAAAGGTGACTGGAAAGTGGTTGCAAAAGCTATTGAGACGAGAGATAAATAGGCATTTCTGTTTTACTAAAACGGCAAAATCTTAAGCATATGAATATATTCTTAATAAATTATTTTCAAAGGCTCTCACCTATTTATTTATCATTGTGCAATCCACGCATAAAGAATAATATGTCTACGATGCCCATTCCTTTTCAATAAACACCCAAATGGAGAACGAATTACCAACTCTCTGACACAGTTTATAACTTTACGTGTTTATTTCTTTAAGGTCAATGATGATTCGAATTATGAAACAAATGAAATTTGCACCTTTCGATGTTTATAAGTCATTATTAAAATAATTGTCAAAGTTCCTTACATGTTCCGAGGAGATTATTATTCGGATCTTAAAATGAAACAAATAAAGTAGAAAAGGCTTTGAGAGGTAAAATAAGTCAGACAACACGTTAAATTTACCTGCCATATTTTGATGTTCTTGTTTAAATATTTCCTAAACTTAATAAATGGTTATAGCTGAAAGTACATATTAGTTTTTTAGTTGTAAATAATCATGTGATTCGTGAAGGCTAAAGGATTTAAAGATTCCAAGCAAATTTAATATGCGATTTAAAATTATTCACCTTGAACATTGGACGTATGGTCGGTATAAACAGCTAAAGGGTATGATTTAGAATATTATGATATCAATAAAAAGAGTCTTGTCCTGGACGCAAAAATCAACAATACCGTGAACACATTCGTAAAACGTAAGACTATTAAAAATATGACATGAAATCTGCATATCAAGCATAGTACGCATGAAAACAGAAGAACTGGTATAGTAAGTACAGTTAAATATCAGATTACCTATTGAGCTTCGTATTCCATTCACTAATGATATAACTTTATGCCTTATGCAAAAAATAGATCTCTCGTAAGACATCAAAACCACCATATTTTCAGACCGTCTAGAAGTTCAGCGAAAGGTACAAAGGGAAAATCTGGTAACTTCGTTGGTCATAAAAAACAATTCAGTCAGAGAAATCTAAATACTATCATTTAAAGATTTGAAACATGCAATGAAAGTTCAGGAGATTAACAAATTCTTCATAGATAAAGAAATCGATTTCTAATCACCTTCATGTACTTTTCACTACTGATTACAGTTTATCAAACAAACATATGTTCTAGAACCAACATTGTTTTTATATTTTTTGCCGACTTGTGTGTAAGCATGGAACACTACAACATCTGCAATCAAGCAATTCCATTCTTGTACACGATATCAAAGATTCAACAGGGAGAGAAGTCATTTAGTATTGTTACGAATGGTTAGTAAGTGTGGTGGATAATAAAAATCGTGGTATTTTATTGATTCATTAAATTCTTGGCTAAAACTAATTATACTGCAATTAAGTTTATTCAATTAATTTCCTTTTTCTGTGATAAACCACTTTTCTGTATCTCTTGCTTTGGCAGTGAACCAGTGGTGCTTACTGCTAACATCATTTGAGAACCTCTACTATAACAGAAGAGAATGACATAGTATGAAGCATGGAAATTATATAGTTGAGTTTGCTTCTTCTCGGTAATGTGCATTATTGCTTGAATGTAAACATTTGGTTTCCATCGTTTTGACATTGTTTCTCATCAGTGTTGTAAACTGTTCATATGACTTTACTGTAGTCTGATTCGTATTTCTTTCAGTCTGAAGGAAGTACATCAAAGTCTACCTCTTTAACAAAGACAGAGTAAAAACCAAGAAACAGACGTCGGTGTATAGGAAAAGAGTTTCATTCATCTACTGATGTCGCGTTCTGGAACAATACACTTGAATTCCTGTAATTTGCCTGTCTTAACGGTAGTAACGTTAGCAACAAAAAAACTCGCTTCGGAATAGACGAATAATATTTAGATAAATCGAGTTTTCAGAATAGATCCTTTGACAGATTTACAAACAGAAAAGCTACGCTAATTACCCAGTATTTCGACAGTTTGTATATACTGAATTCGCAAATTTATTTTCTATGTTTGCAACAGATAAACGAATTTCTGTCAAATAAATATAAAAGCATTAGTAGCTCATAAAATGTACTAGCACACAGGGAAAAGGTGTATATTTACAAGTAATATCCAGCAGCAAAGTCCAGTAATGGTAATATGCACACGCTATAACTACTAGGCCACCGGAGCGGTCCAGTAATTTAAGAAGTGTGGATATAGTGTGAAAATAGTAAAGATAATAAAAATGAGGTAAAATCGGCAAAATCCAGTAACACTTGTGCAACGAGAACAATAAAATTTAAAAAAAATTAAGTTTCCAACCGACTAATGCGTAAAATCTACCCATACGGAGGCTTCTTCTGAAAATAACGACGGTAATTTTTCACGGTAGTTATTTTAAGCTAATCAGCGACATTCCTTCTTTTATATAGCACTTAATATATTAACCCACTTATGCTGGATCTCCAAAAAAAAGCGACATAAGTGTGGTTGAATTCATGAAATTAGTGGAGATGGAACACATCATATATGTGATAATTCTTAACTGAAGAGATTACATGTGTTGCAAACAGTTTACATGTTATTCCAAGAACAAGCAAAAAGTATCATGGATTGAAAGTTTGAAAGAACTATAGTGGTAAGATGGCAATATTTAAATGAGGCATTTATAAAAGTGTTGACATTCTGGTTCGGTTGATACGCAACATGGTCGTATGCAGATATTATACATGTCAGTGTATATACTATTTGAACCAGAGTGAGCTAGAAATAATGCTTCTACAATAGGTTTTTACTTGAAAAGTATATATTACATTCTTCAAAGAAACTATTTTTCCAAGGATGGCAATATTCGCTTTGTAACTTATGTTGTGCAATGTCAAACTGTATTAATTTCTCGATCATGTTACGAGGAGCAAACAATGTTGTCAAATGAAAAACATCACTGAATTCATTATGCGAGGTGATGCCAGAAGATGCTAATCAAACATAAGGACAAATGTTTATCGCAGAAAAAGCTTCAGAAAATGTGTGATGTTTATTCCAGAATATGTCACATCTAGTTAATGTAACACACACATTTAAATAATAATAATAATAATAATAATAATAATAATAATAATAATAATAATAATAATAATAATAATAATAATAATAATAATAATAATAATAATAATAATAATAATAATAATAAATAAATAAATAAATAAAAAAAAAAATAAATAAATAAATAAATAAATAAATAAATAAATAAGAAGTTATTTCCTGTTCCGGAAAAAATATGAAACTGTATATTAGTCACTATCATATAATATTTTTAAAGTGTTTTGATATGTACCAATTTAATCCTGTTTGTAAATCTACATGCATGTTGCAATATTCAGAAAGACGGACCATAAATTGTAAATCCCTGTCAATATGTAGATGAACAATTCTACATTTTACTTTTCTTCCTGGGTATGTAATGTCCCGATACGGATGTCTATTTTTACGTTTTTCAAGACAAAATGTTAAAATCTCTTTTAGCTAGTACATTTTCTGGACTTGTTAATTGCTTTCATTGAGACATTGAACGATACTGATTGCCAGGAGAAACTATGTCTAACGCTTGCTAAAAACATGTCTTTAGAGACCTGTTTTGATTAATTATATCGAGTTTCCGGTTGATCTAAGGCTCTTGCCTTACAGACCAGGGTCATCTCACAGAGTTTCGGCTTGGTCAACATACGCATGTGAGTAGCTTCTCTTGGGTCGATGATAATTATCGGGGTATTTCAGACACACATGTCGCCATAAATAGCTACCTATCAAGTGCTAAAAGTTGGCCTTAAACCCACAAAACCGAACTGAAATAATTGTATCATAGTGCGCCATATAAAACAAATTGTCATAAATGACTTCCAGCAAGGTTTATTTTTTCTGCAACGCACAAGAGCGGTTTGGTTTAATTGGAAACAAACTTTCTCACACCCCACCAACTTATCGAATGTGCTACAACATATGATAAAATGATCAGCACATTTAATTACCTTGCTGAGTTCGACTGAAAAGTGAGGCGAACTACAACTTGGATCTTCCTGCGATATAAAGCTGCATGCATAAAATAGAATATTTATATCAGAGCGAGTACATATGTTTTGCAAATTGCAAAATAATCCTATACCTAATTAGGTCTTTAGTCTTCATATCGAGATTATCGTATCACAATGAAAACTCTAATAAGCAACTTACCCATATTTATTTTTTTTTAATAAAAAATTAAGGTAATTCATCCAGTTATTGATATTTCTTCATTAGTATTCTCTAAATGACATTCTGGTCCCAGATGGAGCGCAAATAGCCAGCCTGACTGGATATAATCGCTCGTATAGTTGGTCATTCGACTAGAAAGAAAAATTGCATTTTTCGGCTGTTTCTAACAATAGTATCTAATTGTTGGAAGTCACCTTTGTCCAGTGGCGTCCTAAGGATAAATAAATGGCGCTTGGAGTCTTTTGGCGCCCCAAGAACTCTGGCGCCCGGGGAATCTTTCCCTTCCGCCACCCCATTTTACCACTGTCAGTATGCTTTAACATTTGTCAAAAGAGCAACCCCTATTCACATATTATATGTTTCATCAGCATATCTGAGTAGATGCTCACACAAGCAGACACACTATAAGTAATGTAGCTTACCAAGTTTCAAAAGAAGGAGTGGCTCACGGTATTGGATTACTGTCACCGCACCTCTGTTTACGTGGGTTCAAATCTCGGGCTCGGCCAATGTATGCGAGATAGCTTGCCGTTAGCTTCTCGTGGGTTGGTTTTTCTTTCCGGGGTTTTTACTGGGTTCTTACTCCACTATCTATATTGGCTACCATGTATAGCCCATATTGTGCTGAAAAACGTCGTTAAACCATATAACAACAACAACAACAAAAGCAGCAACAAAAATAAAGGTTTACTAAGATATTCATAGCAACACCAAATAATTTCAACGACGATTCATCCACTAGTCTGGACAAGTCATTAGTTTTATTGCCTACCTAAAGCCGCTAATGAAATCAGCCTTTCTTTGTCTCTGTTTTTTTAAGCGTCTCAATCATTCTTTTAATCTGTTCAAATTTAATCTGAACAGTCACAATTTTCCTCTAAAAATTGTGCAATCTCACCCTTGAAATGCTCATACATGTCTTTCTTTAGATTCTGTTAAGATTCCCTAAAATATATATATTTTAAACTTATCAACCAGTTTAGATTTCATTCAATATATTCGCTACTAGCCATGCTGAGAAATTGCATCTCGATTTTTTAATATCCATCTGACTTTACTATGAAAATTCTGTTTTGAAAGTGTTTTTGTTTTTTTTTTTTTTTTTTTTTTTTTTTTTTTTTTTATAAACTGCCGTAACAATTGTTGTGAACGAAACAAAGATAAATTTTCGGCCTCTGGTACCAGTCTGTAAGGAATTATGCTCTATGGCTTCTTATTCTCATTCTTATTTCTATACCTCTTTGACTGGATGTTTTTGCATAAAGAGATTATAATTATATCAAAATTTAAATCGAAAAATCAGTGTTCCTCTGACTTATTTACCCCAGCAACAGATGGCTGAATTAGTCACTACAGCTTATTGTCGGTTTGCCTTAATACGTGTATATCAACTGTTACTCATGCCAAAACAAAACACGTGCAATCAGGGATACCCGACCATACAGGTGAACTTTGTGGTGGCCTAGGGCACAATGCTTTAAGGGGCGTAAACTAATTTTAATGGGATTGCGCAAACTTTATAGTTCTCTTAAGCGCCAAAATCCATTCTAAAAATTATTACATTATCTAAACTATACAGGACTTTAAGTTTAAGTTTTATTTATGAAAACAATGTTTATTTCCCAGAAACAGACTCGAAAACAGCATGTTGTACATATGCATTTGTATGCAACTATTCACCATAATCTTATAGCATGAATCGAACCAGACTTGTATCAACAAACTTTCCTTCCAGTAGCGGGCACTAGAGGTCTTGGGGACCCAAAAAGCACGTTCGCCAGATGACTTGAGGCGCCAAAACTCTTTTGGGTCTTCATCGTCGCCCCGGTTGCCATTTACCTTTAGTATGCCACTGCTTCCTCCAGAACTTAGAATAGTTCTACCATGAAGTCCTTAAATATTTCACAAAAAGAAACGTCCGCTTCAAGTCTGTCTCGTCTTTCCGGCTAAAATATTATGGGATCAGTCATCATATAAGTTTAAATATTTTGAACTACAAATTATTTTCACCTGACTCGTCAGGTTAGTGGTCTTCTGAACATTCCATGACATTGACAGTACAGAAATGTTACAATGTACGTTAAGGAAACACTTGATAAATTTAAAACTGAAATGATTTGTCAAGTTAGTCTTACGTACATGAAACATGCTATTTATAATACAGTCATTTGAGTAAGCCATTTGCTGTAAAACCATGAAAAAGAGATTCAATTTTTAAATATATTTTTACTTTGACTAAAAATGTCAAAGTTTAATTATAGAAAGTATATTGATGGGCGGACAGATGATTGAAGGAAGAACAGTTATGACAGCTGGATGTTTTTTCTAAACGTTTTTCGAACATGGTGTGTGATGGTGTGTTATTTTAAGCCATTAAGTTGGCAAAATACTTACCACCTGTTCATCATGTCTTTAAAAGATCAGATCGAAGGTAACATAATGATAATCTGCGGATGTACATTCTAATAGCCAGGAACTTTATCTCTCTACAGAACACACTTGTATATGTAACGAATTACACAGGGTTTCAGATTATACTTCAGTCTTATATTTTGTTGGGGGAACAAAAACACTGTCTCAAGAAATTATACTTAGTATACTTGTAAAATAGATTTTATTTAATTGCCTGCAGTAGATACTCCTAGCGGATATCACCATTTGCAAAATGATAGAGAGGTTGGTTAGTGGGACTATGAGTGAGTCGTCACTATTATTGTATGAGCATATGCCAGCTGACACTTTACAAACTTCATTTTGTTATACATGTCTTTAAAATAGGTTGGAGATTGAGCTTGTGAATATAAAACGAATTTAATCTTTCGCAACAGTAAAACAATGACTTAGAGATTATCGCGGAAAAAGATTTAAGATTTGAGACTGCTTTAAATTAGAAACACTGATTTTAATAAGACTAAAGTTTGAAAAGGTTGACGGGACACCTGTTTGACCGAATCATTAATGATAAATGCCAGGAGAGAAGCAAATTATATGCACAAACACTGAACATGAAAGCAAGATTGTAATCGATTATTTTGGTAGGTAATCTATTTAAGACCAATTTCTTTACGCGTACAATTGAAGAATTACCAAAGCTATCTCGACGGCACGTTCTAATATAGTGAGAGATCGAGAAATAAACGTTGTTATCCACTACCTGGACCCTGTAGAGACAAGTGCAGGTATGTTATTAATCCAAACAATTTCAACGTGGTTCACGCATGTATGTATACCATACACACATACATGCATGCATGCATGCATACATACATACATACATACATACATACATACATACATACATACATACATACATACATACATACATACATACATACATACATACATACGTACTTGACGACCGCTCTGGTGATCTAGTGGTTAGAGCATCTACTTCGGATGAGGGAGGTCGAGGGTTCGAACCCCGTTAGTGTCATACCAAAGACTTTTAAAATGGTGCTAACAGCTGCTAGGCTCTCAGCATTAAGAGGTTAGTGTTAGGACTAGTCGGCCCGGTGTCAGGATAATGTGAATAGGTGGGACATCATGATACATGTCTGTGGCATGATGCCCCAGTTTTAGACATCACTATAAACTGTCACAATGCAGATATGGTAGCGATATGTCTGAAAAATCAACTAGGAAGTAAATGAATTAGTAGCGAATGTAGTTGGGCAACAAAATCGAATGAAAAACTTTGGTATCTTAAATATATGCGATAAAATTAGATAACTTGAGGAAACCTTGAAAACAGATGACCAGGGGATGGCACACTACAACCAGATCAATGTCTAATGTGAGAGGAAAGTTAGGAAACCTTAAGAAATATAGATAAGCGACGAATTCATTACATATGATAGAGACTGCAAGAAATTACAGCAAAACAGCTTTTCAAAGTATCAAAAGACTTACAAAGAATCAATAAACAAATGTGTCTACAATCCAGGACAAGGTTGGAACAGTATAACAGTATAACCAGACGAGATAATGAAGAGACTGACTGAATACTCATGTACCAAGAGGGCAACTAAGTGTGACAAGCTGTGATCAAGTTATTCACACCAGAAAATCAACAGGCACATAGAGCAAAAGAAAATCACCAGAACCGACGGCTATTCCAGGATAGACTTATTAATTCAAATATGAAATACAGAATATCGGGAAATGGTCAATCTCTCCACATAACACCGGAAGGAGGGATAGCCTTCAATTCCGCTCAGTTTACTGAACCATCAGTCTGTGTATATGAACAGATTATAACCCTGAATATGGGAATTCAGTGCAGAGGAAAAGACATGATTCACAAATCCAGTAACTATACAGGAACTCATATACAGTCCTTGTGAATGACACAGTTGTGGAGTGAATCTATGCATCAGCTAGGGCACGTCAGGACTGCTTAGTCTTCCCTACAAGGTTCAACTGCTTCTTTGAGAATATCATTTTAAAAAGGACTTAGAACAACACGAAGAAACAACTGTCACTGGTGGAAAATGTCTCATCACAAAATTCCGTTTTATTGATTGAGTCGCAGATTTTGAAATTGAGTTAGAAAAGCTGACAACAAAGGTAAACAGTCTTCTCAAAGTATGAGATGTAGATAACTGCTGAACACCCCAAAAATATGACCAACCGTCTTAAATAATGACACCACAACAAAAGACCAGAAACCTCATGTTCCCAAGTCCTTCAAATGATCTGATCTAACACCAACACCCAAGGGATTTTAGTAACAAAAACAAATTTAGAATTGCAATGGTCGTAGCTGCCCTCTCGAACCTGAAAAGCACGGTTAAGGATACAAGAATCACTTCCAAAAGAATAAAGAGACTTCTACGGATAGTAGTACTGTCGCTGTTTGAATACGCCGCGAAATATAAACTTTCAAGAAAGACACTGAACGAAGAGTAAGAGACCCCGAAACACGATGTTACGGATACATTTTAGACATCCTCTACTCCAACCGCAAAACAAACGATGAAGTACAGAAAAAAAAAACACCCTGCTGCTGGCAATCATAACGATCCCCTCACATCCGTGAAGAAGAGAAATAGTGAATGATCTTCAGGAATGATACGATCCAGAAAGCACCGTTGGTGGCAAAGAAATATACGATGCTAATCCAAGAATTGACTCAAAAACATCGCAAAATGCACTGACTTGATACTACAAGAAGTATCGCAAAACTGTTATCATAAAGGACATCGGAAATGACACACTATGATATGACCGACCAAGAAATAGGATAGATTTATGTTTTCTTTCTTTATCTATGAAAAAAATATATCGCTCCATACACGGATTAGATGAGTCAGTAATCTTTCAAATAATTTCAACGGTAAAATCTTTGTGACGCATGTTTTCAAGGTAATATTAAATGGCATGTTAAAGAAATTCACGAGGTGGATGCTAAAAGTTTAATCATTACTTCTTAATACGAGGCTGATTTAAGAAGACGTTTTCAATGAGAAACATTAATACATCTTACTAATTATATTCATCTTGCATTAAATTTGCCTTTAAACAAAATTACAAATGATATAGTTCATAGTCTCGCCACCAAAAGAAACCTAAATGTTTTGACATAAAGGCACTAACACCATTAACAGAATTGTACTGTTTATGGTATTTTTCGTGTACTTGCTATAAATTTACAACGATGTTTCCACTGGAAGTGAGAGTTCTTAACTGGCTTCTTTCGTAACAAATGCTAGCTGGTTTCGATTTACAAATAAACATATAAGGGTTCTCTTTGTGATTGCATGATAAAGCAATAATTATAGCCATTTCCTCTCAGAAGAAGCTCATTATTTGCTGAATCGTTGAGTCATTTGACAAGGTAAACAAGTTAGCTACCTTTTCTTCAATTTTGGCACACACACGCACTATATAAAAATGACTCATTTGCAGGGCATGGCAAGCATCAATGGATTTAATCGTTCATTAAACTACAAATGTAGCACACACACACACACACACACACACACACACACACACACACACACACACACACATATATGTTTTTAAAGTTTTGGCATAATGCAATTTGATATACCATTACTAATGGTATATCAAATTGTGATACGCCCATGGCACAATAATACGCATACATGAACATTTATTGGAACTGTGTGCAGTTGGGTCTATTCCTATACATATATGATGAATTTCCTCTCATTAATCATGAGTGACGTATCAAAATAATGGTAAAAGTAATAATCCCCGTTTTCTTAATGAATTTAACATGATACACATTTTAATCACAATCCTTTCCTTTTCCGTTTCCCCCTTACCTCTTAAACCCAAGGGACAAAATATGCTGAAACCGAGAGAGAGAGAGAGAGAGAGAGAGAGAGAGAGAGAGAGAGAGAGAGAGAGAGAGAGAGAGAGAGAGAGAGAGAGAGAGAGAGAGAGAGAGTTGGAAAAATAAGATTGAAACTGAAATTGCATCAGGGAACATATAATATTGTTCTTCATAACAGTATGCTTACACTTCTTTTGGGAACTTTTTAAAGTGTTTATATTATCAATGATACAAAGTTGCAATTGCCAGTCGAAACAGCAAAGTAAATGTCTTCGTTACGAAACACACATATGTAATGTATATAAGGCTTTGCTGATGTTGTTTCTTAAACCCATTCTAAGGTTCCAAAAATCGATCATTAATAATTAAATATGAAAATATCCTAAAGCCGAAGCCTTCTCTCTCTCTCTCTCTCTCTCTCTCTCTCTCTCTCTCTCTCTCTCTCTCTCTCTCTCTCTCTCTCTCTCTCTCTCTCTCTCTCTCTCTCTCTCTCTCTCTCTCTCTCTCTCTCTCTCTCTCTCTCTCTCTCTCTCTCTCTCTCTCTCTCTCTCTCTCTCTCTCTCTCCATGAAAAGACGACTTTTCGCTTTTATGTAGTACCACTACGTCTCTGGACCTATGAAGCATGGTGGTAAATGTCAAACAAATAATCAGGCACATTTTTCGTGCTTAATGTGACAATAATGATTATTAAATATATATATATATATATATATATATATATATATATATATATATATATATATATATATATATATATATATATATATATATATATATATATATATATATATATATATATACCGGTACATGACTATTTTATACATAAAAACACTTCTGAAAAGAAAATAATGTACCAAATTGGACAATATCAACCACAATACTTTTTGCGCCGATCTAAACTTTGTTGCTTCTGAATTGAGATACGCGTACGATAACAAATGATAACAATATATCCTGAACAATTTTTATGAAGCCAAAAATGCACTACTGAATTATCTAACATCCGTAACATCTGAAATAGATAGTGAACCGAATCATGAAAGCGACCATATGGCAATGTTTTTAACAAAACATATTTCTTGTTGCAGGGAAACTCTTCCTGCCGTATTTCTGCAATCTTGAATCAAGCACCTAATGATTCATTGGGAGAACAAAACAGTATCCTTCGGCTAAGTGTCTGACAAGCAATATAGATTTATTTGTTTGTCTCGGCATACTTATCTTTATCCACCGTGAAATCTTTAAAGACGTGTTATATTTTAAGATGCACTTCTATTGGATGAAAGTGGCTTCACAAAATACCGAAGAACGTCAGCGAGTCAAATAAATTAAAGAAATTATTAGATAAGCGTATTATTTCGTAGCACGACTATTATATGTTCTGCGATGATATCAAGGCACGTTAAACGATCTAGTTTGGTTCAAATACTATTGTTCCAAACTCATGTATCAATTGCGTCCCTAATATTTTGAATATAGTTTCGCAAACTTCGCAAAAATATTATTTTCATTACTTATAGATGTAATAAGGGATTTGGGACAATTTTGAACACAATATAAACACAATATAATATAGTAACTTTCATGTTTTGCGGATAATCCTGGACACAAAATTACAATAAATTCCATTTCTTGGGGGCAATCCTAAAAAAGAAAGCGATAAATTTCATTATGTATATAGCTCATTGAAAGTAGGATAAAAATGCATTCTTAATTCAATTTGGTTTCATGCAAGTTCGGTTACATGAGATTAATTAATTAACATAATTTCAAAGCTGAAAAATAATTTAAGAGACGAACTTTTTAAAAATAATTTTTATGAGGATGTTGTTGTTGTTGTATAGTTTAGTGCTATTTTTCAGCACAAGATAGGCTATACTTGGCGGCCAGAATAAATGGTGGAAGAAGAAACAGGAAGAACCCAGGGAAGAACCACAGACCCACGAGAAGCTACTGGCAAGCTTTCTCATATACCCACATTGGTCGTTCTAGAGACTCGAAAACACGCAGACAGAGGTGAGATGGCAGTTATCCGTACCGGTGATAGCTTTAGACCACTCGGCCACACAGGGTTTCTCATGAAGACTAACATAAACTTATGGCATAATGTAGTACTATTTCCGTTTGCTATATTTTCTCATAAGAATGAACAGCTCAAACGAACAATAAGCAAAAACTCTTAGTGACGATATGTATAGGTTTGGTTATAGAAATTCCAAACGTATACTCTCGCTTTGACTGAGATTAATTTAAGCGATATTTTATATTAATTATACCAAATACATATTTAGCTTCCGTTTTCAGAGAAAATTCATTGCTATGTTTCTAGTCTCCTCTGCTTAATTTGAAGGAAAATTACTACGATGTAAATGTATTATTTATTTATTTATTTATTTGTTTATTTATTTATTTATTTATTTATTTATTTATTTATTTATTTATTATTATTATTATTATTATTATTATTATTATTATTATTATTATTATTATTATTATTATTATTATTATTATTATTATTATTATTATTATTATTATTATTAAAATATATCATCAGCATATATTCGACCAGTGATGTAAAAGATCTACATCGAGATTTAAATTCAAGAGATGGATTACGATTTTATGATAAGATTCGAAACGACTTGAGTTGTCACTACTATATAGATTGTTTAAATTCCTAATTACAGTTTTCTCTTACAATAGAAAATGGAAACTTACCTTTAATGATAAATATTAACAAATTTAAATATATACCCTATGGTCAAAGACTGTGCCGTTTTTGCTCAGATGACGCTCACTTTGTTCTTAAATGTCCCATGCATACTAAGTTGAGAAATGTTAATTTCACTTCGAACATTTACTGTAATTTACAACTTATTTTATTTGCTAAATTGTGCAAATGGCTCAGGCTACAAGTTTTCACAACATTAGATAAGTCCTTCCCCATAAACTTTAGTGGTAGAAATTATTTAATAATCATGACAAGTAGCAGAAGTACAAGAAAAACAACAAAAAAGCCATAATAAACAAACAATAGCAACATGTGCTGATAGTTAAAGGATAATATTTCGAAAAGGAAGATGTACGAGATATCCACAAGCAAACAACGATTTTACCATACTTGGAAGGAAGTGCATTTAGTACCTACATCTCTATCAGTTGGCCATTATACATGCAACGAAGAAAGCTTATTTAAAACGACTCGTATCCTACACGTACGTTTGAAAAAAATATTGATATTCAAAATGTGTTCACCTGCAAATTCAGGTGTGCTAAAAAAGAGTGTTTATAAAGATCGGGACTGGCATTTTGTTAAAAATAAGTATTTTATTGTGCCTTTAAAATATGTATTGTATTCATTTTCAGCATCTACCCCACGATTGTATAAGGAATGATCTATCCAGTAATTGTCATACTGATCTCACTGGTTTACAATTTGTTAGAAGTTGTCTGCTTTAGAGATAAAATGTGTTATTTATTATGGATTTTGATGAGCCGAATTCAAATATGGCAATTAAAACAACCTGTTGGCTACTGTTTCCAAGATATTTAAGTTTTTATATTATGTAGATAGTAAAGTTTTAATCATAAATTGTAAATCTATGACTTTTCATGTGTTTATGGTTGATTTACATGAT